>BSBK01009428.1:165000-765000 GCA_027943335.1 Chamaecyparis obtusa | reverse complement strand
TGCCCCCCCATTTAAAATGTAAAATAACTATTATTTTAAAATTTTAAGGGAAAGGTGAACAAGGATAAAACACTTTTAACACCAAGAAGGTATCCAAAAGAAACACCTAGTCTAAGAAAAAGAGGCAACTCCTATGAGGTCAAGGAAGAAACAAATGCGAAGAGATACCATGAAAAATGTGTTAAAGGGATCCTTTTGAAGGATGTTGAGAAGAGAGAATGAATAAAAAGAGAAGAATATACAACTTCCCCATTGCTAGGTAAATGGACTCTTTAAGGAAGGATGACACACCTTTAGTCTCCCATGGAAATCCAATTGAAAACAATGAAGAGGTTATGATCAAGGATTCATATATATTTTATAGAAGAGAATATTAATATAAAACAACATTTCTATGTAAGATTGGATATCACATAATAGACTAATTCTTCTAAACTAAGGGAAAAGTGGATCCTTAGAGAGATTGGTATTATACCCTTGCCCCCCAAGTGTGGACACAAGGATAAGGGGAAATAGGACCTATTAGGCTACTCACAAAGTATGATCGCACCATGCATGAAAAAGAGCCCACATTAAAGGATAGGATAACAATGTTACATAGTGTGAAGCAACATAGTAGAGGCACAAATGTTATTCAATGAAATTAGAATGGAAAAATAACTCATTGTGACATGTTATGTAAATGATATAATTATCAACAAGTTGTTGAATTTATTAATGTAAGGCTTGAAATTCATTAGTAGAGTGGTCATGATATTAGTTATACATTTAGAAATGAAGATTCGTATGATTTTGACTATGCTTAATTTTTTTCATTTAGGCCGAGTAATCACCTTAGCATGAAGAAGGTTAGGAAAAGGAATTTATTGGTTAAAGGTAGATATAGAAATGTTAGTTAATAAAGGAGAGGATGTTGACAAGGGAGGAGACTAAAAACCAAATGTGACAATAGGTTTCTCACTATTCTCAATGCTTTTTTGTGCACATTATAGACCATATTTGAAATTGTGAATTGGATTGTTTTGAGAATCATGTTGAACCAATGACACACTAGATCCCTTGAATAATCCCATGTTATCATTAGGAAGTTTTTATTCACCCACAAAAGATGGCGTAAAGTATAATAACCCCCAATCATCATCTAAAAGGGCACTTGTAAGAGAAGAAGTATCTTTAGGATGAGATGTGTTATTTTTAAATGTTATAGGGATAGAAGGAGAATTAGGTCTAGTTTGTAAGAAATGATTAGGTCTATCATCAACAAGAAGTGTGTACACCAAGTTTTTTTTATATGAACTTCACTCTATGATGAAGATTTGAATGAACAAAATGCATGAAATGTAACCATGTCCTCCCTATGAGAAGATTATAGTTAAGAGGATCGAGCATGAAATGAATAGGTGTGGATAAAATAATAGGATCTACCTTAGTAGGCAAAGTGATAACATCCAAACATTATTTTGGAACATTGTCAAAACCACAAATAAAGCAAGGATCAAGTTTGATAGTTGAAAAATCAACTTTGATTTCATGAAACATGTCCATGCTAAAAACATTAAGTCCCAAGTCATTATCAATTAAAGTTCTTAGAATAAGATTACCATTGATAAGGACAAAAATAATGAGAGAATCATGTTGATCTTGGAGTTGTTTAGAAGGAAATTCATCTTGAGAAAACACAAATTGAGGTTTGTTGATAATTGCATTCATGCATTCCAAGATAGAAGTGATATTATCTAGCCTAGGAGGGGGTATAGTCACATTTCATAATTATTTTTGTAACACTTCATGATAAGTATGTGAGGTTTGAAGAAGCTCCCAAAGAGATATCCTGGTGGGGGTAGCACAAAGTTCTAATAAATCATACTCCTTTCCAAGATTTTGAGGAAGAAAAGGGAGAGGATGAAGCACTAATTGATAAGGAGGAAGAGAAGGAGGAACAAATGAACTTGTAGGTTGTATATTGTTTCTTGTGTTTAAGTTTGAGACCGCATGATAGTCAAGTTGTTGAACACCTTTCACCATAATGATTGGTTTTTTGTGAGGTAGAGGGTTATTTTGACGAAGATGAACAACAACCTTAGGTTTTTCATTACTCAAAATATTTACCACATTAACTTGATCAAACTCTTTATTGTTCATGGATACATAACTAGAAGGGATATAATTTTAGGAATTAGTAATTATATTATCCTCTTCTTGTAAGGTGTCCTCATGAGTAAGGAAAATTTTAGAATGGAGTAGGGAAATACATTAATGATTCATCTCTAAAAGGGATGTAAAATGAAGGAAAGGTATTTATAATGTCCTCCTCTTTCTCTAAAATATCCTCATAAAGGGGTATGTATTAGGAGAATGGGGAACATCGATCATGAATGCATCATCTTTAGAGGAAAAAGAAGGAATTTCAACCATTATATCATCTTATTCTACCAAGGTTGTTTCATGAGGGAGAGAACAGAACTAAACTTCAATTCTGTATTTATCTTCTTCCAAAGTATTTTCCAAAAGTAACCAGTAAACTTAGTATCTCTGTCTGAAACAATATTTTTCAACAAACCATGCAATCTTACCACTTCCTTGAAGAATAATTCAGCTACATGTAATGCATTAGATGTCTTCTTACAAGGTATGAAATGAGTCATCTTTGAAAATATTTCACCTACTACCAAAATGGAATCATTACCTCTCTGAGTTCTAGGCAATCCAAGAACAAAGTCCATACTCACATTTTCCCAAGGTCTGTTTGGTACAGACAAAGGTGTATACAATCCCACATTCTGACTAGTTCCTTTTGTTGTTTGGAAAGTTCTGCAACCCCTAACCATTCTCTGTACATATCTATAAATCTATGGCCAAAAGTATCTTTCTGAAATCAGTTTCAGAGTCTTATCAATCCTAAAATGTCCAACAAGTCCATCGCTATGTTTCTCCTTTATTATGTTCTCTCTCATAGATCCTCTAGGTATGCACAAATAAACTCCCTTAAACAACATATATTCTTGAATGCAATAATCAATCCACTTATTACTCACTGTTTGTTCCTTACAAGCTTTCCAAGGCTCTGCAAAATCAAGGTAAGTTTCATACAAACACTTCAAATCATCAAAACCAAGTACCTCAACTCTCATTTCTATCAAAAATTTCTTTTTCAGCTCAAGGAATCAGCAACTTTATTTGACTATCCACTTTTATGCTTCAATGAAAAGGAAAATTTTTGTAAGAACTCAACCCACTTCATATGTCTCCGATTCAATTTATTCTGACTTCCCAAATACTACAAATATTTATGGTCAGTCTACAACACAAAATCTTTAGGCATCAAATAATGTCTCCATTTCTTCAAAGCTTGAACAATAGCATATAATTCCCGGTCATAAACTAAATATTTTCTCTTAGCATCATTCAAATTTTCACTAAAGAAAGCTATAGGTCTTCCTTCTTGACTCAAAACAACTCCTATTGCACTTCCACTAGCATCACATTCAACTTGCAAAACTTTACTAAAATCAGGAAAAGAAAGTGTAGGCAATTCTGCAATTCTTTGTTTCAATGTTTCAAAGCTCTTTTGTGCTCCATGTGTCCATTTGAAATCCCTTTTATCCTCTCTCATAGTTTTAGTCATAGAATTACAAATAGAACTAAAATTTCTGATGAACTTCCTATAAAAACTTGCCAATACATGAAATGATCTTACCTCTCCAACATTCTCTGGTGTAGGCCAATCAAGTATAACTCTCACTTTCTCAGGGTCCATCTTGAATCCATCAACTAAAATTACAAAACCAAGGTACACAATCTCTTCTTTCATAAATGAGCAGTTCTTCAAATTAATCAACAACTTTTCTTCCTTCAATCTCTGCAATACTTGTCTGATATGTTCAAGATGTTCTTTCTTACTCATACTGAACATCAAAATGTCATCAAGATATACAATCACAAACTTACCCAAGAATCTTTTCAAAACTTCATTCATTAGCCTCATGAAAGTACTAGGTGCATTAGTCAAACCAAAAGGCATAACCAACCATTTATACAAACCCTCATTAGTCTTAAAAGTAGTTTTCCACTCATCCCCTTCTCTAATCCTAATCTGATGATATCCACTTTTCAAATCAATCTTTGTGAAATACTTCAGTCCACTCAAACTATCCATTATGTCATCCATCCTAGGCAAAGGGAATATGTACTTTACTGTTATCTTGTTTATAGCTCTAGAATCAGTGCACATTCTCCATTCTCCATTCTTTTTCAGTGCTAACATAGTAGGTACTGCACAAGGACTCAAACTTTCCCTAATCAAAACCCTCTCAAGAAATTCTTGCACTTGTCTATTCAATTCCGTCTTTTAATCAGGTGTTAACCTATGTGGTGCTTTATTAGGAAAACTAGCTCCAGGTATCAAATCCATACAGTGACTTATACTTCTCATAGGAGGTAAACCATCAGGTATATTATCAGAAATGATGTCATGAAATTTAGTCAACAAAGGTTTAACCTCAGGTGCATGTTCTAACTCATCTTGTTTCTCATTTTTCCTTGGAATTAAAGCATAGCAAACATTTTATTCTTTCATTTCTCTTGTAAAATTTTTACCCTCAACCAAGCATACTCTGATTGTAGTACAGTGACCTTCATCAAAATTCTCTACTAAAGGCAATAATACTTGTTTCTTTCCATCCATCCAAATAGTATATTGATTCAATCTACCATCATGCAAAGCTTTCCTATCATATTGCCAAGGTCTACCCAAAAGAATATGACAACAATCCATAGGCATAATATCACACAAGAATTCATCATGATAATTCCCAATTTTGAATTTAACAAGCCATTGTTCACTTACAAGTAGTTTATGCTCCTTCTGGATCCAAGCAATATGGTAAGGCTTATGATGTCTCAATATCCACAACTTAAATTTGTTAACCAGCTCTTTGGATGCCAAATTATCAGAACTTCCACTATCAATGATTACCTTGCAACATTTATTAACGATCTTTCATTTGGTTTTGTACAAAATTTTCCTGAGAATAGGCTCCTCATCAGCTTCTTCATTCCACAAGATCCTTCTTAGCATCAATTTTTCACCATGTTCAGGTTCATTAGATAATTCCTCAACTTCTTCACAAGCCAAATTGTTTTTGCCATTACCTCCAGTCTTCTTTCCAAAGTTAGTACATTCAAAGGCTCTATGTCCTTCACCACATTTGTAACAAGTATGTCTAAACCAAGATTTCTCTTCTCTTTTCCCACTATTGTTATTCCTAGAGTAACCAATATAGCTACCTATAGATTAGTTACCTCTTCTATTAGCAGGTTCATCTTTCCATCCTTTATCTTGTACTACATAGTCAGATCTGCTACTTTCTCCATAAGTTCTACCTCTACTTCTCTGAAATCTGCCACCTCTTCCTCTCTGTCTTTGATCATGTCTTTTTGTTAATCTCTCTTTTGCGTTCAAAGAAAAATGGTATGATTCTTCCACACTATCTATTTTAACATAGTTGATCTCATCTTGAATCGATGTCCTCAGGCCATTTAGGTATCTAGCCACTTTCTCAACTTCATCATCCACATGTCTAGATCTGATATCTAATTTGTAAAACTCCTCAGTATATTCTTTCACATTCATGTCCTTTTGTCTCAAATTTTTCATTTTTCTTATCAAACTAACTTGGTAATCAGCTGGAAGAAAATTTTTCTTCATCTTTCCAATCATCTTCATCCATGTCTTGATCTTTTCTTTTCCTCTCTTTTTTCTCTTAATTTGCAAATCATCCCACCAAAGAGATGCATGACCTTTCAACTTTGTGACTGCTATCTTAACCTTCTTATTATTAGGAGTACCTTCATACTCAAAGTATTTATCCATCTTAGAGATCCAATCCAAAAGTGCATCGGTCTCAAGTCTTCCATCATAGCAAGCAACTTCAACCACAGGTCTAGAGTTAGCCTTAGAAAAAACTCTCAAAAGTATTTCCTCATCCTACTCAACTTCAAGTTTAGAATGAGGTGCTGCCTCTTCTTCATAACTAACATCTTCAAGATGTGCACCTCTTCTCTGGGCTGTCTCTACAACTTCAAGCCTAGTTGCAGTTTGCCTCAACATATCGATGGTAGCATTATAATTTCCTCTACCACGAACCATCTTGACAATCAGGTTCCAAAAAGATCATAACCTTCTACAAGTTATAGGTTAGATCTTAGATCTGCCACCCTACAACCAATCCAATAAGGTTCTCCATGATCCAATCCATAAGAAAGAACTCACTCTGATACCACTTGATGCAGGGGCTAGGTAGATTCAAGAAGATTTGACTCAACTTGAACTAAAAAACAAGCCCTGCTCAAAGTTACACATGGAAGCAATATATAATTCACATGAACAATGAAAACACAATGTATATGAGGCAAGGCAACTGGAAACCAAACTATGTGATTAAAATAAATAAGGCAACATGCTCGGTTGTGAGGCCTTCCATGTTTCAGCCTTATACAAAGAGAATTATGAGTTCAGAGCCTTAGCTCAAGTATTATCTTCATTTCTACTTGTACTAATCTTCTCCTATCACCATCTTCCTACCAACTAAATAAACTAAGCTTCTTATATAGCCAGCTAAGCCACAAGTTGGCCAGTTAGGCATTTAATTTCATTATAGATCCAACTTGGAAGAGTAAACCAAAGCTAAAGAAATAAGTAACAAAACTTGATGCGGGGTTACATTTAGGTCCACACATGACCCAAGAACATAATCCTAACTTATCAAGATCCCATTTCATCATAAAGAACCGCGCAAGATGAAAAACTCCATGTTTCGCATGAAACTGGCTGAAAATCGATACCTGAGGAAAATGGTCATAACTTCCAACTCATGATGAATTAAGATTTGTGGTCTTAGGTGAAGGTATTAATTTAGGTCCTCTTTAAGGCCCTAAGATCATAAAGTCTAATTCATTAAGGATCAACATCTACACGATGCACAATCAACACACGAAAAGCAAGAAAATACGGCTCTAACAGCAAGGCAAAACAACTCTAACTTCGACATGATCCATCCAATCTTTATACGCTCATAGGAGAAGGTTCCAAAATAGGTCCTCAACATCATGTTATCTTCACATAATATGAAACCAACAACCACAATGATTATAATGCAAACAACATACAGGTACAGAAAATAGGAAATGTTTTTGGTTGATGAAAGATTGCTCAAAGACCCAAGATGCTCCTGCATCATATGGCAAAACACACACAACTTTTTTTTTTTAAAGAACATAAAATCAATAAGGTTACACACTAAGGAACACTCAACACGAAAAGAAATGCAACATACAAACACATATTAACTCACAAGAGGTATCATGGCATGTGTTGGCTTGCCAACATCCCTTGTTCATCAAACTACGTTAGTATAAATGAAAACCTAACTAGGTCTCTAAGAAACCCTAACTGGGTTTAAAACAAAAGTTAGTAAAAGGGATAAACCAAGGTAAAAATTCAAAGTTAGATAATATTGAAAGTCAAAGGTTGGATCAACACACCCAAAAAGGTTCAATACAATAATAGATTAATTCGATTGTAATTGTAACCCTAATGGTTCCTAGTGTGAACCGGGTTACCAACTAGGATCGAATACGCCAAAATATCAATAATTAAATAAAAGGATGAAGTAAGTCAAGCTATTAACCCTAAGCAAAAATTAGGGTTTAAAAATTATTACTTATTAAAATATAATAATATTCGAATACTTTAAATTAAAATATTATAATTTTACTTAAGATATAAAGATCCAAAGTTCATTAAATCAGTTTATTTTAATCAGTTTGTTTTAAAGTTCATATAACATTATTAATATTAAATTAGACATTAATGCTAGGGAGAAATAATTTACCTAAGTCCCACCTTGGACACTTAAATTAATCTCCTCTAAATATCCATTTATTTAGGAAAATAATAAAATCACTTTAAATAATAAATATTAAATTCTAAATATGGAAATATCAAATCTCAAGAAAATATTAAACTGAAGAAATATGATCATAAAAACATTCCTATGCGAAACCTAGGTTTACAAAGTTTTTACCTATTTTAAAGTTATAATGTTAATAATAATTAATTTAAAATACTACATTTTAATCCCAAAACATAATGCTATCAAAGTTAATTAATTAATTTAAATTAAATATTTAAAAGATTAAAATAACCATAATAAAGCTTTAATGTTAAATTTATCATTTAGTTTAAAGGAAAGTTATTTATCTAAGTCTGATCCTAAGACATTAAATAATTTCCCCTAGAATAACCCATTAATACATTTAAATTTTATTAGTAAACTAAATATTAAATTTAATCACTAGCATCATAATAAAAATAAAAATAATATTCAATTGGAAATAGGCATTAATTTTTAAATTCAAAAAATAGCAAATTCCAAGAATGGTATTAATAAGAAAAAGGGTTCATTTATTAATATCTCAACATTATCAAATTTAAATTAATTAAAAATGGCATCCAAAAGCAAAATATTAGAATCCCACTAAATAATAAAAGAATCTCTTTCAGAATCCCAATGAAAATAAAAATAATAAATAAATCAGAATTCAAATTAAAGTTGATTGTCAAAAGTCAACAGTCATTAAATTAAAATGTTAATCTAGAAATAAATGAAAAATGGCTCCAAAAGCCAACCCTAACCCTAATTTTGAAATTAGGGTTAGGCTCTAAAATAAAACTTGGCCAAAACTCTAATTCTTCATTTTGTGTGTGCAGGTTTGGTTGGGAGAAGAAATGGAGAAGAAATCAAATTCAAATATATACATGAGTATACATGTGTGTATATATACACCTAGGGTTTGTATATACACACACATATACTTATTTATATATATCCACAAGGGCTGAATGAGATGGACCAATAAAATCAGAATATTCATAAATTAAAATCAATAAGAGGGTTTATCCAATCTTTCTTCCATTATCATTGTATAGCCTATTTTGAGAGAATTTTGTTGCAGGTCAAAATTGGCACTTGCTGGTGTAAATCAGAGGTTGAAATCACTTTGAGGAGGTCCAAAAACCCCTAAATCGAATTTTGTTTCATTCAAATTGGACATGTGAAGCCAAATCTAGAGTCATTTGAATTTTGGAAGTGCGGCGACGACGATTTAGAAAAAATAATTTCAAAGGCAATTTTCAAAGAGTGATATCTCATTCACCAGGTCTCCTTTTTTCGAGCAATGTTTTTTTTTTGGGGTAGAATTTCACAATCTACACAATGGTGCAGGTGGTTGTTGATCTCTACTTATATTTTTTTGAAAATCACAAATCCTAATTTTTACAACTTTAGAGGCTTTGTTCGGGCTCATATAGACACATTTTTAGGTGCTATTTTTTTAACATCAACATAGCAATGTATTCCAATATATATATATATATATATATATCTGTGTGTGTGTGTGTACAAGTCTTCTTTTTAACATGATATCAAAATGAAATCTATTCTCATATAAAAAATTAGGAAAGCAAATCTACATTAACTTTTCTTTTCCAAATAAATGCTTGAAATAAACTTTGTATACATAGGAAGGAGTTTTGCATTCATAAGAAAATCTAACTTTTTCATGCATATAGAAAAATAAACTAGAAAACTTAATTTTGCATTCAAGCATAAGAAATACGCATTTTTGCAATTTCTTTCCTTAGAAACAACATAAATTTTTTTGGAGATCATTTCACATTTATGTACAAACTTTTACAAGAATTTTACATGCTATTAGGCATTTACATGGCCTTTTCACTCTACTTTTTTACACATGGCTTTACAACCCTTTTTACACATAAAAATCTACAAGTAGAAATGACAAGATCTTTTTCTTCAACAAAACCAACAACTTCATCAAATGAAAATCTGCAAAAGAAAACCACTTTGACCATGGAGGCTCACATTCCAACCTAGGCCATTACATGGACACCCACGAGCTTGGGGAAAGAAAGATGGATGAGGGTTACATACATGCTTTAACAAACATACACATAAAAACCAACAAGTACATGTAAACACAAAATTCCCATCCCAATAATATTCACACAATGGGTTACCTAAGACCCATAAAAGGGGTGAAGGTGGAAAGTACCCAAGTAAGAGAAGCCATTCAAAAGTAAAACCATGCCTTCAACAAGGCCCAAAATCTATAACCATTGCCTTCACAAGGCCATAACAAAAAGTACCAACCCTTCCATTTCCTTTCACAAAATACAACCCTTATGACCCCCAAATAAGTATACAAAAAGAATGGCAACATGGAGCCCATACATCCATGTTTCATCCCCTTCCTTCTTGAGGAAGGACTCTACACTAAATGGGCATTCCCAACTTAAGCCCTTCACCCATCAAGGCTCTCTTCCCTCCCAAGGGTGAGTTTAGCCTTGCACACCCCAATAAAACAAAAATACTAAAATAAAAATAGCAAATAAAAACATAATAAGAAGCCATGAAAGCAAGCATGAAGCTTCACAAAACCATTAAAATAACATAACAAATAAATTTGCATTTTACATACAAGCAAAAGAAATAGTCTTCCATGAAAAGGCAACCAACCTTACTCCAAGCTATGGAAAAAGAGGGTTGAGAAGAGCTCCCTTTCCTATAATCCTTCCTTCCTTGCTAAGTCCACAAAAACCTACTAAGTCCACTTGAAGTCTCCAAAATTGGAGAGTGGCCAATCAACCTATCGAATTCCTCTCCATCCCACTAAAAAAGAAAACCCTACCTAACCTCAAAGATGATTGGGCTCACTATCCAAGAGTTCTCTCTGCAACAAGATGGAAACTCAAAATTGAAAAAAGAGGAAGACATGGCACACTTTCCAAATTCTTCACCTTTCAAAAAGGCACCTTTAGAAGAGGCAAAAATGGTTTAAAAACATTCTATTGGTCAAAATTTTACCCCCAACCTAAAGTACACCTATGGGGTTATCTTATTTTAACCCTAACTAACCCTTTGGGTTACTTTTAGCCTCTCAAAAGTCCAATAAGAGTTTACTCATGAAAATTTGAAATAAGATTCCCTCCCATGGCTCAACAACCAAGATACCTAACCTTGGGATTCTACAAGGTGACTCAAGGGTGAAGACAGCTAATAAACAATGCACATGGCCATGCCAACTCACAACACATATGTCAATTGACACCACATAAAGTTACAACACATCACTACATACATGACATGCCAAGTAGACATTAATTTAAAATAAAAATAAGCACAATTAAATAATGAAATCAAACATTACTTTACAAGATTATGCATAACAATGAGGTTATTTCTCCCTTTGGAGATAACCTTGGATTTACAATATTTTCACATGTATCCATCTTTTATTTCCCCTTGTTTAATCCATGGTCATTTCCTGCACACTAGACAAAATATCAGCAGCTCATGAAAGATCAAATGTCATATTCATATAAAATGCACCATAGTTAATCACACTCAAACACATCATGTAATCCAATTGCATCCACACTATTTCACAAGAAATTCACATAAGCTCAATAATATATTACTCAATTTCCAAAATAAGTTAATTCAAAACACATAAGTATATCAATTAACCTAACTTCCTAACCTTGATCATATCACGTGAACTTTTCTTGCATAAACATGATATTAAGGCATAATATTCAAAATTAAATAATTCATCAAATACCATAACATCGAGACCTAAAAATCAAATCATAGAATATGTCCTAAATCATTTACAAGCAATATTTCAACTGATTCACTTTTCTCACATTACTATAACATCAAAGCATACTGAGTAAAAACTCCTACTCAACATCATGACCTAATAATCACTTTTCTATTAATACATGTTATCTCAACATAAAATAAATTCAAATGGTCTTTTATGTAAGCATGCATATCCAAATAGTAACATTTTAATATTCATAAAGGGTACATTATACCAACTCAATTCCTGACTCAACACACCTTTCCTACTGCATTACTTCTAGAAATTACATACACCTAGAAAACAATCTTAACTTCATGAGAATATATATTTCAACTTTTTATTATTAAAATTACCTTGTTCTAATTCAATTTCCACAAAACATGCACTCAATTGCCATAAGATTAGTTGAATTTAATTAATCCTATTTCAAACATATAACATCCTAGAATTATTGACATGAGTACATAAGAAACATGAAAAGAGTACATCACGAATAAGAGGTCAAGCCTCTATCCATCAGAATATAAATCCATAATGCATCTACATAGCTTTTCTATTTATAGAGTCTATAATGTAGAAAAAAAATACAATGATAGGATCGGGGTAGGGTCCCTTAATACACCCATCATGACCCCCAATGATAACTTCCTGATTAACATAAGACAAAGCTGAGCTAGGTGCATCTCACGATGTCATCATAAAACATAATGCAAAAAAAATCACTGTATTCTTAGGATCGACTCATCCCTATCTATAAGGGTCACTAGAATACAATTCAAGACCACACCCAACATCGATTCAAGCTAATGTAGGGCATTGAAAATATGATAAAAAATCAGATCCTCTTGGCGGTTCACCCTCACATGGGACCAACGTGATCATACTCAACGAGTGTGAAGTTTGAAACCACACCATTAGGATGTTTATGCAAGGATGAAAACAAGGGAGGCACTACAAACTAATCATTAGACCTCTTAAAATATTGTAATTTTCATCTCCATATTTTCAGGGTATGTGTCTAAGAGTTTTGAAATAATTAGAAGTCCCACAAGGGTGTGGGAGATATTCTAGGGTAAGTTACCAACACATGTTCCTATCCTTCAAGGATTCTTCATCCTCATATTTTCAACCACCAAGCATTAAAAAATTAATCATACCAAAATATTCTATTTAGCTCATTGTCATGTCTTTTCTCTTTTGATATCATCGTAGACTTTTTTTTGAATATCTTATGATTCTATGATTGTTTGTAGGTATTCCTTTAACAATTTTCTATATTTTAGAGTTTATGAAAGCTCTTAATCACTAGCTATAAAGTTTCTCATGGATTGAATATTCAATCTTCTTGATAATCATCTGACCACCTTCATTCCTTTTGAACTTCTCTTTCCCCTTCATGTTTTCTCTTATGTTATTCAAATCCATTCCTTATCTTGGGAATGACAATGATTGTGCCATCATCCATGTCTATCTTTTTGGCCTTAATTATTTGTGTTTTCCATTTTATGACTAAAATATGATTCATTGTTATTATACATCTTGTGACTATTGTTCAGCTCTACCATATTGAACTATCCACTTACAATTCATCATAATATATCTCTTTGCTTTTGAATTCAATATTGATCCTTCTAAGAGCATTTATTATCTTTAAATGTGATATATGTACTAACCCATTCGTAGACAATATTTTGTCTTTAATTTCTTTATTATAGCAACATGCTTGACAATCATGATGATGATGTTCCTATGATACCCTTTTCCATATACCCTCTAGTATCTTTAGTCTACTTATTCACCATCATAGGGACTTCCAATGATATCTCAACATGATTGTGTTCCTCATGAAGGATACTATTATTTTCTTATATCCATAATATGCCTTTTTACCCTCATAAATATACCATTCCTTTTGGATTAACTCATTCACGACTATCTTCTTATTTTCCAATGCTTGAAAAAATGCCCATTAATGAACCCTTGAATACTTTCTTTAGATCAATTCATTGTAAACTCCCGCGTCATCATCAGAAGTTGTCACACCTCATGTATATCAAATTTTAACTTTTACAGTCTACCCCACTTTCTCACAATCATCAATATTTTGATTTAGCTCAAATTTGATATCTAGTGCATCAAATGGCCTCATTTTGGTTTGAGTTTGTCACTAAGAAATATTCATCCCCTCGATTACTTCATGTCTCTATGATTTTATGTGAGGTATCTTAGTTGTGTTTAGATGGCATTATACCCCTGCTCACTCAATTTGATTATCAAATAAATCTTATGATAAACTTTTAGTTTGTGTGATACCTTTGTTCATAATCTGACATGTGGACCTTCAAAGAAAACCACTACTCTCTTTGAAGTATCCTCATACTCCCTTACTTATGGGACTATGCCGTATTTATCCATACTTTAAATTATTTATTAATCTTACTTAATAGTTCCCTTGAAGCTTGAATACCATTGTCAAAATGATTATTGAAGACTACCCTTAAGCCATGATTATTAGAATTTTAATATTTCCATATTCATAACGTTTATAATGCCTTGAAAGACCTTCATACCCTCTTTGAACCATGATACTATCATTTTTTATTTTAGGATTTGGTCTCTTATGACTATGTACTTCATGAACCTTTGCCCACTTCATCTACTTGAAAACAATGTCTAAGGCTTGTAGTTACCAAAATTTACTTAAGCACATCAAACCACTAAAAAGTGAAGAAAAATATCATAACACTTGAATAGGGTTTTTGATATCTTTAAACCACAATTCAACTTTTAGGCTCTATCGCCCATATTTCATTTCCATAAAGGGTTTCTTACCTAGGGTTTAGAGACTTCACAAGGTTTACATTTCTCAAACAACACCACTAGACCAAGTTCTTTGAGGAGACAAATTTGGAACTTGAGTTTTTGTTAAACTCTTATGACCTTATGTAGGAACTTCTATTAATGGTAATCATAAATGAACTAGGTGATAGTGTTAGATAAATGAGAGGGGGGTTGAATCAGTTAAGGCTAGTTATCCTATAGTCCCATATCTCCTAGATGTATATGTTAAAAATTTTCAATCAAATAATCAACTTGGTAAGATATCAACTATGTCAATCTCTTCATCTACCGATTACCAGTAAATTAAATACTGTGTTCACCAATCTATCCAGTTATAGAAATGTGTGAAGTAAAATAATAATTCAACACATCATACACATATAACACATAGATTTGTAACGTGGAAACCCTGTTAGGGGAAAAAACCACCTGGGACTGGTAACCCAAAATAATTTACTCTTTTGAAGTGAGCACGATTAGGAGCCAACCTTGTTAAAGATTAAAAAACATACTATGAGTGTTGGAAAAATGGTCAGCACTCCCCTCGGGATTTGTGACATGGTTTAACAACCTCCTATGTCTTCTATAAGTCTAGTGGTTGTATCAAGCATTAAAAGGTCAATCTTTTGGTGCAACAAAAACCACTAATTGTAACAAGTGGTATCAGAGCTTGGTCATAGGTTCGAATCCCCTTGGGTAATGCTGAGGGGGAGATTGTTGGAAAAATGGTCAGTGCTCCCCTTGGGATTCATGACATGGTTTAATAGCCTCCTGTGTCTTCTATAAGTCTAGTGGTTGTATTGGGCATTAAAAGGTCAATCTTTTGGTGCAACGAAAACCACTACTTGTAATAGTGAGGTGTGATGTGGTTAGAGGATTTATCACTAATAGTTCTTTGACCAAAAATTCACTATGGAGTCAACAAGAAAACAATCAACATTCATCGAATGCCATATTAAAATAGAAAGACTATTAAGTCTCACTCAGTTAAGAGATTTATCTGTAGCAATGGTTAAATTGATACAGTAATGATCTGATTCAAATACAACTTTGATTTACATATTTTTATATCTATTCTAAGCTCAAAATACCTCTGATCAATAATCAATTCAACATTAGTGTTCCCTCCGAGTTTTTTTTGCTCAGTATATGCTTTCTTTGATGCCTGGTGTTATCTACAGTTTGCTCGGTTCTATCTTCAACCATCTTGATCAGTGTTGCATGAAAAAAATCCTTTTTCACGCAAATTCTCCTATAGCATCAAGAATCCCAGACTGAATAATGAATCTCATGTCTCCTTATATAGACATCATAAACTATTTTATTTTCATGCATAGATTTTGCCTCTTAATCTTCACCGTTCATTTTTCTACTTTAACCTTCCTCGACAGTTCTGTCATTAACATGTTTCATTCTCCTTCATTCGACCATCTTTGAATTTTGTCATCCATTTGATCATCACAAAAAAACATTATCTTCTACCTTGGAATCATAATTTTTTTTCCATCTCATCATTTTCAGTCAGTTGTTATAAACTCCATTTATTTCTTTCACTCGGTCAATACCAAAATGTGTCAGTGATTACCTGTTCGGTTAATAATAAACTCGGTATACACTACACTTTCTCGGTGTATACAAAAATCTTCATTTACCGACCACATAAACTTGTTTAGTCCTAATCTTCAATAGATAATAGAATCATGTAATACAATAAGGTCATCAACATAATGCCATAGACTCATCAATAAGTTACTCAAAGTATACCATATCCATATCTTTCTTATCCATCTCATATTTATGTAGATATCTCATTCCTTTACCATTTTCCTTCCTTAGATGTTTGTAACCATCATGATAAGTACAGTCAAAACTAGTTGACATCAATGAAAATACATTAACTGATTAGTTATCTTACACTTTAGTAGCCTGATGATCAATTAGTGATAGGTTATCAATCTCTCCCTTTGGCATTGATGGAAACACAATATAAAATATGGCATAGAATACCAAACATCTATTCTACAACTTTTTAAGAAAATTTTGTAACTCGGTAATCTCTCCCTAGCTTGTCTATTTAATATGTTTAATCACTACACAACATTAATACTCCATGCAGACTCTCCCTGTAGATTTAATCTTCTTCATATATATTCTTCTCTCCCTTTAGATAAATATTTCATTGATTCTTCTCTCCCTTTGATAGCAATTCCAAAAATAATAAACAACTCTTCAGTAACCAAAATATTATCTCTGGTGTTTGGTTCAGATCAAGTACCTTTCATGTATCAATATGCAATTTTAGCTTGTTCTCCATCTTTCATCTTTCACAACCTTAGGAAATCTAAAGTGTGAACATCATGCATCAACATAATTTAATATTCTAATAAAGTATAGGTTGATGCAACCTCCTGGTCACCTTAGTGACCAAGAGACAGGGGATGGACCCCTAGTCTAGTCCTCAAGTACTCAAATGTATTCTTAGGTAAGGGTTTTGTGAATATATCTGCAAGATGTTCTTTTGATTTCACAAATTCCAATTCACTTTCTTTTCTTGTACTTGTTCCCTCAAGTAGTGATACTTTATAGATATATACTTTGTCTTTGCATGCATCACTAGATTCTTAGAAATATTTATACCACTTGTGTTATCACAATATATGATCACTAGGTCAGTGATCTCTTCATTCATACCTTTCAAAAGTTGTTTTATCCATGCAATGTTCAAACAATTAGCAATAGAAACAACATATTCTTCTTTGGAAGTGGACTGAGAAATTCATCCTTGTTCCTTGCTTATCCAAGTAACTAGTCATTTTCCCAAAAAGAATTCTCCATCGGTAGTGCTCTTTCGATCATCAATATTTCCAACCCAATCTGCATCAATGTAAATTTTCAGTTTGAAATTGCTCTCTTTCTTGTACCATAAGCCATATTTTTCAGTATTCTTCAAGTATCTCAAAATTCTTTTTATAGCAATCATATGTGATTATTTAGGATTAATGAAAAATCTTACTATAATTCCAACTACATGTGCAATATCTGGTCTACTATGCACAACATACATCAACTTTCCAATCATTGATCTGTATAATGTCTGATTTACCTCGATTGAGTGATCATACTTTGTTAATTTTCATCTGGTTACCATAGGTGTACCGACCGATTTTGAATATTCCATACCAAAGGTCTTCAACACTTATTTTATGTACTTTAATTGTGTAATGAATATGCCTTCACTTTGTTGTAAAATTTGCAAACCAAGAAATAATTTAATCTCTCCAAACATTGACATCTCAAATTCTTTTTCCATTTCAACAAAAAATGATTTTCATAGATTACCATGTCCTCCAGATATGATATCATCAACAAAAATTTCAGCAATAAGAATCTTATCATCAGTTTCACCTTTCAATTATAAATTGTTGTTGTCACTTGGTCTAACAAATCCAATATTGATAAGATAGGAATGCAGTCTTTCATACCATGCTCTTGGTGCTTGTTTCAATCTGTATAGTGCTTTGTGAAACTTACATACCATGTTTTTCTAATTAGGATCAACAAAACCTTCAAGTTTTTCAATGTATACCTCTTCCTCAAGTATTCCATTCAGAAATGCAAATTTGACATCCATTTGATAAAATTTAAATCTCTTGTAGGAAGCATAAGAAAGCAATATTCTAACTCCTTCAAGTCTAGCAAGTGGTGCAAAAGTCTCACCATAATCAATACCTTCTTCTTGTGCATAACCTTTGCATACAAGTCTAGCTTTATTCCTAGTGACTTCTCCATTTTCATTCAACTTGTTTCTAAATATCCATTTAGTTCCAATTACATTCTTATCATTCGGTCTCGGTACCAATGTCCATGTTTTGTTTTTTAGTATATGCTCTATTTATTCATTCATGGCTTTAATCCATTCATCATTTTCAAGTGCATCTCTAATAGTTTTAGGTTCAAATTCACAAACTAAGCATGTGTTTCTTCTCAAATTACTTTGTGTCATCATGCCAACTTTCTTGTCTCCAATAATCTGATTATGTGGATGGTGTCTCCTCACATATTTTGAAAGTACATGCTTAGTTCTTTGTTCTTCATTGTGTTCTTCACTCAGTGTAGGATCATGATCTTCATCGGTAACTATTTCTTGATTCTTGATCTATATAGGATGATGCCTGCTATCATTACCCTGTTCCTTGGTAATGCCAGACTGTTTCTTGGGTAGAGTATTAGGTTGCTCAATGTATGTAAATCTACCATAATCTTTTGGTTCCTTTTTGCTTTCTTCATCATTTTCTCAGAAAATTCATCAACCCTCACATTTTCAATTTTAATCATTTTGTTAGTAGCCTTATTCAAATATTTGTAAGCTTTTCTTTTAGTAGAATATCCTAATAATATTCCTTCATCACCTTTTGAATAAAATTTCCCATTTCTATCATCTTTCAGAATGTAACATCTACTTCCAAATATTCTAAATAACTTACATTTGGTGTGTATCCATACCATAACTCATAAGGTGTCTTTTTTGAAACTTTCTTCAGTTGAACTCGGTTCAATGTATATACAACAGTACTAACAACTTCTCTCTAGTATATATGTGCAACATCTTTTTCAATCATTAGTGTTCTAGAAAAATCAACAATAATTCTATTCCTCCTTTCAACAATCCCATTCTGTTGTGGTGTCCTCAGTGCATAAACCTGTCTCTTAATTCCATGATCATTACAAAAGTTAGTGAGCTCATTAGAAATAAACTCACCACCTTTATCTGATCTCAAACATTTTAACTCTTTTCCACTTTCTCTTTCCACTTTAGCTTTAAACCTTTTAAACATCTTAAAAGATTCTAATTTTTCCTTCAAGAACATAATAATCATCATCCTAGAGTAGTCATAAAAAAACAAGATAAAGTATCTATCTCCATGATAACTAATGCAGGAGCATCCTAGGATTCTTGGCAATCCTGTATCAACCAAAAATATGTTTATCTTTGAAGGTAGATTGTTAGTTTCATGCTCGGTTTGGGAGATTGGTTTCTTGATTTCTTTGGTTACCAGGGTGCTCGGTCTCTGAAGAATGCTCGGTGACTGAAGGTGTCAGTCTACTGGTGCTTGGTGATAACAACGTTGCTCGATCATGCCTGGCATGGTCAGTCAATTGGTGCTCGGTTACTTCTTCTGTTGCTCGGTGTTCTTGCTTACCGATTGGATTGTTTGGATAGATCGGCTTGGCCGACTGGTGCATTTAATTTGGGTCGCACTCCTCATGTTATGAACTGACCATTGGATGTGTGGGGACCTAGATCTAGTGTGTTGCATTCTTCTATGCAGATTTGATGACCGTTTGGGGCCATCTTTGAGAGTTTATTTATTTTGTAAGGCTATGTGAGAGCCGACTGATGTTTTAGCATTTAATATTTGTTTATAAGGGTTTATTATTTCATCAGCTGACTTGTGGCTGGGAATCAGTATTTATAGGATGCTTGGGTAGTTATTTAGGGGCATTAGATTTTGGAAAGGAAGGTTAGTAGCCTGTGAGCTTAGGAGTAGGAAGATTGCTTGGAAGTTTGAGTACAAACTTAGATCTTTCCTAGGTGCCTACCAGTGTGTTGTGTGTTACAGACCTAGGTTAGCTGAATGCTGATGTTGGGGAAAATATTTGGATCCTATGAGATCTTGAAGACTGTTACCTTCTTTTTATTTGGCCGTAACTGGGAAGGCCTTACATCCTGACACACTGCATGTAATCAGTGTTTTCATGAATAAAGAATTCTATTTCATTTTAGAGTTTTTGTTTTTATTATATATTTCCACTACATATTGGTTTGGCTACAAGGTTGGTCAGTCCTTAATTGGATCCACCAAGCTTGACTACATCAGGTGGTATTAGAGCGAGGTTTGTTCCTATTTGAGAAAAGTCTATTCTTGCTAGAGCCGAGTGGATCTTGTTTATCTAGATCTTGATTTGAAGATGCCTCTGAGGAGAAACCGTGAGATCTCTGAAGAAGAGGAAGCTACTAGTGAATTCTTTCTTGATGATTTTAGGGCTTTGCAGAAACAAGTGCAAGATCTATAAGAAGAATTGAGAAAGAAGAAACCTACCTTGAAAGAGGATAGTGATGATGAATCTGAGGAAGATCATTTTGAAGAAGCTGTCGAAGAAGCTAGAGATGCTGAGGAGAATCAAATTCTGAAAGCTATGTCTAAGATTGGGAAAAGACCTAAGATTGAATTTTCTACATTTGCTGGAAGGCTTAGGCCAAAAGAATTGATTAATTGGATCAATGAGATTGATGAATACTTTGAGTATGAAGAAATAGAAGATCCTGATAGGGTTAGATTTGAAAAGACTGAGTTGAAAGGTCATGCAAATATCTGGTGGAGAGAAGTTTAGTTGGAAAGAGGTAGAAGAGGAAAATATAAGGAGATCACTAAGTGGAATCGAATGGTTGACAAGTTGAAGAAACAATTCATTTTGGTGGATTATGGATTGGACATGTTTAAATAGATGCTAGCTTGGAAGTAGACTAACAAATTGGTACAGGAGCTAAGGAGTTTTATAGAATCCTGATTAGGACTGGTCATTCTGAAGCTAATAAAGAGAACATTGCTAGGTATGTCTATGGATTGAGACCTAGTATTCAAGAAGAGTTACTTACTGTGTGGATGAAAATAATCAGTGATGCTTATTAGATGGAATTAAAGATTGAAGAGAAGTTGAATAAGAAGTATGAAGGAAAATAGAATAATAGGAATCGAGGTGGTAAAATTGGTGAGACAGTTGCTGAGAGTAATGTGACAGAGAATCCTAAATCTGATATGGGATCTAGCGGTGGTCAAGCTACTAAGAATGCTGGACAGAGAGGAAGGTGGAAAAATGAGTTCATCAACACTTGTTATAATTGTGGTGAAGCTGGTCATAGAAGTTGGTAGTGTCCTAAGAAAAGAGTTGCATTAGTTGTTGAAGAAGACATTGAGAATGTTCTAGAGAAAGGTGAGACACTTATCACTAGAAGGTTAGCTGCATGTGTTCATGAACCAGTGCAGGGGAGAAATTTGTTTAGAACCAGATGTAAGTGCAAGAATAAGGTATGTAATGTCATAGTTGATGGTGGTAGTTCTGAAAACTTTGATTCAGATGAAATGGTTAGTAAGTTGAATTTGGAAAGAAGGAAACATCCTAATCCTTATCAGATTAGTTGGATACAAGATGTTTCTAAGGTTAGAATTGAAGAACAATGCTTGGTTAAGTTTCAGATTGGATCTTACCATGATGAGATATTGTGTGATGTATTGCCTATGGATGCTTGTCATCTATTTCTCGGTAGACCCTAGAAGTTTGACAAGAATGCTTTGTTTGATGGTCGTGCTAATACCTATGTGGTTAGGCATGAAGGAGCTCATCATAAGCTGATACCTTTACAAGAGATAGGGGTTAAGGGATATGGAGTTATCAGGTGTTGTACTTATGAAAAACCTTAGGAGAAAAGGATTGATGAACCTATTCTTGTGAAGTCTAGTTTGAAGGAGAAGGAGAATGATATCTCTAAAGAGGTTGTTGAGATTAAGAAATAGATGGTTTTGTTGGCAAAGATGGTTCAATAGATGGTTACATTTGTGACACAGAGAGATGCAGATGATATTGAGTTGGCTGAGGAGTCTAGAGAGGATGAACCTTACCATAGCACTGAGGTGGTCAGTAGTGGCTAGAGTTGGTTGCTATCAGTTGCCGACTGAAGGGATAAGCACAGTGGAAGGCAGAAGGAATTTTTGCATGAGATAGTGAATGAAGTGAAGACTACTTGGGATGAAGGACAAGAAGAGATATGGGTGAAGAATAGATTCGGCATACTTTTTTGGATTCCCTTGAGGTGTTCCTGATTTCATTATGAGAAAATATTTCTTACTTGGGGTGTCTGATGCAGGAGCATCCTAGGATTCTTGGCAATCCTATATCAACCAAAAATATGTTTATCTTTGAAGGTAGATTGTTAGTTTCATGCTTGGTTTAGGAGACTGGTTGCTTGGTTTCTTTGGTTACCGGGGTGCTCGGTCTCTAAAGAACGCTCGGTGACTGAAGGCGTCGATCGACTGGTGCTCGGTTATTTCTTCTATTGCTCGGTGTTCTTTCTTACTCACTAGATTGTTTGGATAGATCAACTTGGCCAACTAGTGTATTTAATTTGGGTCGCACTCCTCTTATTATGGATTGACCATTGGATGTGTGGGGACCTAGATCTAGCATGTTGCATTCTTCTATGTGGATTTGATGACTGTTTGGGGCCATCTTTGAGAGTTTATTTATTTTGTAAGGCTATGTGAGAGCCGACTGATGTTTTAGCATTTAATATTTGTTTATAAGGGTTTATTGTTTCATCAGCTGACTTGTGGCTGGGAATCAGTATTTATAGGATGCTTGGGTAGTTTTTTAGGGGCATCAAATTGTGGAAAGGAAGGTTAGTAGCCTGCGAGGTTAGGAGCAGGAAGATTTCTTGGAAGTTTGAGTACAAGTTTAGATCTTTCCTGGGTGCCTACTAGTGTGCTGTGTGTTACAGACCTGGGCTAGTTGAATGCTGATGTTGGGGAAAATATTTAGATCCTATGAGATCTTGTATACTATTACCTGCTTTGTATCTTGCCATAATCAGGATGGCCTTACAGCCCAACACACTGCATGTAATCAGTGTTTTCATGAATAAAGACTTTTGTTTCATTTCAGATCTGTTGTTTTTATTATTTATTTTCATTGCATATTGGTTTGGTTGTAAGGTCGGTCAGTCCTTAATTGGATCCACCGAGCTTGACTGCATCAATAACTCTTAGTTCTCATAGGACCACACAAGTCGGTAAGAACCAACTCCAAAATAGCATTAGATGAATAGTTATTTCTCTTAAAACTAGATTTTGACATTTTTTCCATTTGACATTGTTTACACATGACATGGTCAGGTTTAGATAAGCTCGCTAAACCTCTAACTCTCCTTTTCTTACTAATTTCAACTATGTTGTCAAAATTCACACGACATAACCTTTTGTGCCATAACCACACATCTTTAGTTCTAGCCAATAAAAAAAAAGTTTCAACATTATCAAGATAAAATAGATTACCTTTAGACTGTTCACCAGTACCGACCAACTTTCCAATCTCATCATATATTTTCACCTTTCTATTCTCAAATGAAACTCAGTGACCTATGTTATTTAGTTGTGCTACACTCAACAAATTATAATTCAGTCCCTTCACCCAATATGTATTCTCACATACGATCTTATTGTTCAATAGTATAGATCCTTTTCCTTTTACTAGACAAGGTGTATCATTTCCCATTTTAACAAATCCACCATTATAATGTTTAGGGTATTCAAATTTGTCTTCATCACTAGTCATATGATGTGTACATCCACTATCAATAATCCAAGTATCATTCTTAATAACTTTAGAAATAAGTGTTATTTCAATGCACCTTTCTTCTTCTTCTGAATCTTCTTTCAAAGCTATGAATACCATCTTAATGTCTTCATCAGTGTCGGTGTTAGTGTCATCATATTCTTATTCAACAAGGTAACATGCCTTCTTGCCTTTGTCTTTAAAATCTTGGTTACTTCTTATGTCATACTGTTGGTTGCCTCTTTATTCTTGGTTATCTCTTCTGTCTGACTTCCTTTCACTAGATCTTTCATTGTCTTTCTCATCTTCTTTCCTCTTAGGACATCTAGCTGCAATGTGGCCAATCTCTTTACAATTAAAACATACCAAAGGTCACCCTAATATTCTCATCAAGTTCATCCTCATCACTATCACTACCACTCTCATTTCTTATCATGTGTTTACTTCTTGATTTACCAATTTTCAAGGATGACATAAATGTAGACTCACCAGTAGGTACAATACTATTATCAAAGTTACTCAATTCAAAAGAAGTTAGTCTACCAATTAGACTATCAAGTGTAAGATGATTACTTGGAGCTGATCTCATTTCATGAATTGTACAGACTCTAACAACATAAGTAGGCAATAAGGTTCTAAGAATTTTACTTACAACAATGTCTTCTTCAATAATACCTCCTTCTCCTTGGATAGCATTAACAATACCCTTAATTTGGTTACTGTACTATGAAATGTTTTCTCCTTCTTTCATTTTCATGTCATCAAACTTTCCTCTAAGACTCTCAGCTTTAGCCCTTAGCACATTTGCATCTCCTCCGTGAACTAGTGCAAGTTGGTCCCACATTTATTTAGTAGAAGTACATGTCTTGACATCTTCAAATTTGACATCTGATAAGGAAGCAACAAACTCTATCATTGAGACACTGTGTTCATGTCTATGTCTCATCTGATCAATAGTCAAAGGTCTAGTAGGCTATATGAATTCATTATCCAAGTAGTATATTGCAGATTCTCAAATTCTAGATAGATGCAATCTCATTCTACTTTTCCATGTCGAGAAGTTATCTTTCTTTAGCTTTGGCACCTCTCTCTTATACATCTTTTGATCTTTAGTTCAAGTCCTTCAAACTTTTCTTTTCAAGAACTCTATGCTTTGATACAAATTATTAGATAACTGAGAGGGGGGATGAATCAGTTAAGTCTAGTTATCCTATAGTCCCAAATCTCCCAGATGTATATGTTAATACTTTTCAATCAAATAATCAACTCAGTAAGATATCAACTGTGTTAATCTCTTCATCTACTGATTACTAGTAAATTAAATACCGTGTTCATCAATATATCTAGTTATAGAAATGTGTAAAGTAAAATAACAATTCAACACATCATACACATATAACAAAGATTTTTAACATGGAAACCTTGTTAGGTGAAAAAACCACCTAGGACGGATAACCCAAAATAATTCACTCTTTTGAAGTGAGCTCAGTTATGAGCCAACCCCGTTAAAGGTTACAAAACACACTATGAGGTGTGACCTGGTTAGAGGATTTATCACTAATAGTTCTCCTTTGACCAAACATTCACTATGGGGTCAACAAGAAATTAATCAACATTCATTGAATGTCATATTGAAATATAAAGACTATTAAGTCTCACTCAGTTAAGTGATTTATTTGTAGCAATGGTTATAAACTGATACAATAATGATATGATTTAAATACAACTTTGATTTGCATATTTTTAGATCTATGTTAAGCTCAAAATACCTGTGATCAATAATCGGTTCAACATTAGTGTTTCCTCTTGCTCTATTTTGCTCGGTATATGATTTCTTTGATGCTCGGTGTTGTCTGCAGTTTTATCAGTTCTATCTTCAACTAGTTTGATCAATGTTCCATGAAAATAATCCTTTTTCATGTGAATTCTCTTGCAACATCAAGAATCTAAGACTCAGTAATGAATCTCATGTCTGCTTATATAGACATCATAAACCATTTTCTTTTTGTCCATAGATTTTGCCTCTTAATCTTCATTGTTCATTTTGTCTCTTTAACCTTCCTCGATAGTTGTGTCATTAACACATTTTATTCTCCTTCATTCGATCATTTTTTAATTTTGTCAGTTGTTTGATCACAACAATAAACTTTATCTTCTACCTCAGAATCATAAACATTTGTCCAGCTCATCATTTTCAGTCAACTATTATGAACTCCATTTATTTCTTTCATTCAGTCAATATCAGAATGCATCGGTGATTACCTGTTCGGTTAATACTATACTCGATATACACTACACTTGCTTGGTGTATACAAAAATCTTCATTTACCGACCACATAAACTTGTTCAGTCCTGATCTTCAATACATAATAGAATCATGTAATATAATAATATCATCAACATAATTCCATAGACTCATCAATAAGTTACTCAAAGTGTACCATATCCATATCTTTGTTATCCATCTTATCTTCGTATAGATATCTCAATTCCTTTACCATTTTCCTTAGATATTTGTAACCATCATGATAAGTACAGTCAAAACTAGTTGACATCAATGACAATACATTAACTGATTAATTGTCTTACATACACTTTAGTAGCTCAGTGATCAATCAATTGTAGTTTATCAGATATTGCATCTATCATTTTTATACAATAAACCCTATGTATAGAGTTCTCATGGCATGATAGGTTTTCCATTCTTTTCACAATCATAAATCAATCTCATGTGACCTCATTATCCTCTAGGGGCTAGGAGACCTGGATAAATGATGTCATATCTCTTAGATATCCTTTAATCTTATCTATCATTTCTTAAAAATATTGATTAAGCTAGTTAAAATTCCAATAGATATCTATTGTACTTTCTTTATACATAGATAAAACATTAGGATTTATAAAAAAATTTAAAGGTTTATGAAAAGAGACAAGGATTATGACAAATTCAAGGCAAGATTCAATGGAAGATAAGTTATGGACTTGTTTGTGAGTTCTTGACACTTTCATGAGACTTTGTGATAACATTCATTCACCATTTAGTGTTGAAAATGAAACAAAAACCAAGATGATATATATAGCACTATCACTTGTTACAACAATTTTTTTTATAGAATTTAGATAAATAGACATAGTTACCTTCTTGACCCTATTGCCCCCTTAGGAGATTGACATCTTTAACTTGAAAACCCTAGACCGAGATTGATCCCTTCTAATATTTTAGTTGTCTCATGGATTTATTGTTACACTTCGTAGAGAAAACACATAAACTAACCAGTGAATTTATGTAATAGATGCAAGAAAAATAAATTCTATTGGAGTGTAATTTTTACTAATGATAGTGTCGTTTCTCTATAACAATGCAAGGAATTCAATAGAACAACATTTATATCTCCTTCAAGGAAGAGTTTTACGTACATTCTCTTATATAGATAATATCAATCCTAAATAAGCACAAAAGAATTTCCACACTTCTTTTCTTCATTAAAGATACATTTTCATGTTGAGCTGCCCTACAAAATGAATTTTGAGATATTGAAACTGGAAAAGTAATAGTGAATATTGACATTGTCTATACTTTTTATTATGGACATTGAATGTAAAGGTGATAGAGCCCCCATAAACTCCTTTGTATACATCCATTGAAGTTGAAAATTACCCTATCTGCTTCATAAAAGACTAAAAACATGATGAAAAGAAACCTAAATTGTTAAAAACCCTAAACGAGTTTGACCTAATCTTATTTGGACTAAAATTTTCCTTTAAAGCATGCATATGAAATTTGTGTGCTAAAATATTGACACACTTCTATGAGTCATTAAATCCAAGATTGCTCAAGAATGAGGTCTCAAATGGCGACTCATAGCTCTCTATTCATGGAGTGCAAGGGTTTATGATGGAGGCCCTCAGATTAGACCTAGTTTGTGTCCATGCAAGTACACCATAAAATGAGAGATTCAAAGAGGAAAAGCAATAATGCTAGTTTCCATGATCATCAAGTATGCATGCAAATGAAAATGAAAGCTATTATATATGATAACAATGCATGGAAGCAAACTAAACTATGAAAGGAAATGCTTATGCAAGATTATTCTATGAAAGGAAATATGAATCTAATCTAATATGCAAGTGCAATATTAATTTAAATGGATTGCCATGGAGGCATGAGAGAAGAAGACAAGAAAAGAGAAGTTGCAATATCCAAGCTCAAGCGCTCAAGAATCTTCTCCAAAATCGCTCTCCAAACCTGCAGCATAACAATACAAAAATATTCTATCTAAATGAGAAGGAGAGGACTCCTTATAAAGGAAAGTGGACGGTCAAGATTAAGAGGCAAAAAGAAATGAGCAATGGTGGAGATTAAATCTTGGTTGATCCATGTGCTCAAGATTCTCAAGAGGCAAAATCAATGGACATGGTTAAGAGACAAAAAGATGTGTGGAAGAGATTAAGAGGCAAAAGGAGATTCCACTCATCTTGGAAAGTGTGCATTGAATGTGTAGACAAAAAGTCTTTTTCTTTTTCTTTTTATTTTATTATTTATTTATTATTTTTGCAAAGTGGTCTCCATTATTTAATTAAAAGATTTTTTATTTATTTAAAAGAGATTTGTTCTTTTAATTAAATGTGGCTTAGGATAAAGTGATTTTATTATTTAATTAAAAGGGATTTACTTTCTTTTAATTAAATAAAACTTAGGATAAAATGATCAAACCTTAGGAAATATTAAAATTATAGAATTAATTACGATTTGATCAAGGAAATTGATTTAAATTGAAAATATTTCAAAGCATTGATTCAAGAAATTGATAAATTAATGAAAGGGGGCCCAAAGTCTAGGCGACCATTTTAGGGTGCATACATTTGCCCCTCTTTGGGTAATGTGTGATCTTTATAGGAACACATGTAGTCAAAGAATGAAGTTGAAATGTGAGATCAATTTGGGATCACAAAACAACCCAAATGTGTGATCGACGGATGAGAACACATCAGGACAAAGATAAGCTGATTGAAAAAGATAAGGCCAACACCCCTATAAAAGATAAGATGATTGAAAAAGCGAAGCAATTGATAGGATTGATAAAGCTGAATCAAGGATTGAAGTTTGATAGGTACTACCCCCTCGTGATCGAAATCAAAATGAGATAGCAGAGAAATAGTAAATTGATAAATTTGATCAAATTGAACTAAAAATAAGGTTCTTGATGTAAGATGAAAGATATAAGGATCACATAACCAAGGTAGATCATCAAGAAAGAAAGATTATGCCCCAAGGTTGAATTAGAAGAAAAGAAGTGGGGTGAAAGCGAATAGAAGATAGAAGTGAATAGGTGTAAAATGGAAGCTTTGTAATGTACCTAGCATTCAATACTATTCATTTGAATTGAAATAGCATAAGTAAATTTGGAAATAATTGAAAATTAATAAGGTCAAGATAGGGCCATCAGAGCGACATAGTGATAGATAGGGCCATTGGCCACATATATATCAAAACTTGAAAAACTCTTTTTGATGAATGAAAAACTTTCTCTACTGATTAGTTCTATGTTTGATTACTATGCTTTCATCAATATAAAACTTAATAGAAAGAAAGGAAGAAAGAAAGTGCATAAACATATTCAATATGTAATTTTTACTAAAACTACATAACCTATAAAATGAATCTTTATAAGGAATACATAAATGCACATGAAACAAATGAAATTAAGGATAATAACGTTTAAGATGAATAATATTAATGGGTTCCTTACAAGAAACACCATCCATATTAGCAAGTTTATAAGCACCTAAACCAAAGTCTTCAATAACAACAAAAGGTCCAAGCCAATTAGGGCTAAATTTTCCTTTTTCGCCTAGTAAAGCATTCACATTTCGTTGATTCTCATAAAGGACCAAATCACCAACCACAAATGTTCGTTCAATTACCTTATGATTGTATTTTTTCTGAAGAGATTTATGATAAGATTTGATATGTTCTAATGCATGTATTCATTGTGCATCCAACATTTCTAATTCTTGTAAGCGTTGTTCACGAAAAGTATCTTTATCAATTATCCCATGAAATGAAACATGTAGAGAAGGTATTTCTAGTTCCGAAGGCATAATAGCATCAGTACCACAAACAAGGTTGTAAGGAGTACCTGTGGCAGTACGAACACTAGTCCTATAGGCCCATAAAACATAAGTCAACTAAGTATGCCAATCTTTCGCATGCTTATTAACTATTTTTCTCAAAATTTTTCTCAAAATTTGTTGAATAATTTTATTTGATGCTTCAACTTGTCCATTAGATTGTGGATGCTAAGGAGTTGAAAATCTATGGTGAATCCTATATTTGTCCAAGAATTTTGCAACTTCTTTGTTTTTAAAAGAAGTTCCATTATTTGAAATTATCATCAAAGGAATACCAAATCTTGTTATGATATTATTAAGGATGAAATCACAAATAACATCCACTGTTGTTGAACGAAGAGGAATAGCTTCAACCCACTTCGTAAAATAATCCGTAGCAGTGAGAATGTAAGTATGTCCTTGAGAAGAAGCCGGTGATATTTTTCCAATAAGATTAAAACCCCAAACACTAAAAGGCCATGGAGAAACTTGATTACAAAGCTCATGAGCAGGAGCATGAATCAAATTACTGCGTTGTTGACATTGAGGACATTTCTTAACAAACATGAAAGAATCTTGTTCCATTGTTTGCCAATAATATCCCATTCGAAGCAATTTATTAACTAGGGATTTTCCACCAAAATGTCCCCCACAAGAACTAGAATGAGCTTCTGCTAAAGCTACAAGAATTTCAGTTCTATTGAGACATATTAATAATAATCCTTCATAAGAATGTTTGTAAAGCGTATCTCCTAAAATAATGTAATGTGCTGCAAGTTTCCTAATACGATTACACATGTTCCTTGTTGCTGATTTAGGAAAAGTACCATCCTTCAAAAAATGAAAAATATGTGAATACCATTCATCCAAATGCAAATTGAAACAGTTAGAGGTAATCTTGTCAGAAATTGCAAGGCTTTTAAGAGTTTGTATAATAAATTGAAAGTTTTCAGCATTGTTCTCAAGACAAACCAAGGAAGCCACGCTTGCCATGTCATCTGCATGTTGATTATCCTTCCTAGGTAAAGTTTGGATCGTATAAGAGGAGAATTGTGAAAGCACATCAATAGCTAAATCTCTATATTGTGTCATTTTAGCATTTTTAGTTTGATATCCTCCTTTAATATTTTCAACTATCAATTGCGAATCTCCATATATGTGTAAATGTTTGATATTGAGGGATGAAGCTACTCGTAGTCCAGCTATAAGAGCTTCATACTCCACAATGTTATTAGTACAAGGAAAGGTTAGTTTATATGATAAAGGGATGGGTTTTTTTGTAGGGGGAATCAAGATGATACCCACACTAGAACCTGTCTTACACTTAGACCCATCAAAATACAATTCCCAAATATCCTCTTGTTGAATAGATAGGATATTATCATCAGGAAATTCTATTGAAGTGGAACTTTTATCTAAGTGAGGACAAGGAGCTTCAGCTAGATAATTAGTCAATGCTTGTCCCTTAATAGACTTTTGAGAAATAAAATTAAGATAAAATTCGGTAAGCAACATCACCCATTTTTCCAACCGGCCAGAGAGATTAGTTTGTGAGAAAAGATGTTTCAAAGGATCAAATTTAACAATCACATTAACTTTAGCATTGATAAGATAATGCCTGAGTTTCTAACATGCATAAACTACCGCTAGACATTGTCTTTCTAAATTTGTATATCTTGTTTTGTAATCAAGTAAAGTCTGACTAATGTAATACACAGGTCTTTCTTTACCATTATCATCAACTTGATGCTTCAACTTGTCCATTAGATTGTGGATGCTAAGGAGTTGAAAATCTATGTTGAATCCTATATTTCTCCAAGAATTTTGTGACTTCTTTGAATCAAGATGATACCCACACCAGAACCTATCTTACACTTAGACCCATCAAAATACAATTCCCAAATATCCTCCTGTTGAATAGCTAGGATATTATCATCAGGAAATTCTATTGAAGTGGAACTTTTATCTAAGTGAGGACAAGGAGCTTCAGCTAGATAATCAGTCAACACTTGTCCCTTAATAGACTTCTGAGAAATAAAATTAAGATCAAATTCGGTAAGCAACATCACCCATTTTGCCAACGGGCCAGAGAGATTAGTTTGTGAGAAAAGATGTTTCAAAGGATCAAATTTAAAAATCACATTAACTTCAGCATTGATAAGATAATGCCTGAGTTTCTGACATGCATAAACTACCGCTAGACATTGTCTTTCTAAATCTGTATATCTTGTTTCGTAATCAAGTAGAGTCTGACTAATGTAATACACAGGTCTTTCTTTACCATTATCATCAATTTGAGCTAACAACACACTCACGACCTGTGGAGTCGTTGAAGTGTATAAATGAAATGGTTTATCAAAATTAGCAGGCTGCAAGATAGGAGGATTTGCAAGATACTCCTTCAATTGCTGAAAAGTTTTTTTACACTCATCATTCCAAGAGAAAGTAGTATCCTTTCTAAGCAAGGAAGTAAAAGGGATAGTTCGGTCTGCTAAATTAGAAATAAAATGACGAATAGCTTGTATTTTTCCTTGTAAACTTCGTAACTAGGAAATATTCTTAGGAGGAGGCATATTAACAATAGCTTCAATCTTTTCAGTATCTACTTTGATGCCTCGCTTAGAGATTATAAATCCTAACAATTTACTAGAATCAACTCCAAAGACACATTTCTTAGGATTCAATCTCATATCATAACTTCTAATTCTTTCAAATATCTGTCGTAAGATAGTAATGTGATCTACTCTTTGTATATACTTTGCCAAGATATCATCCACATAATCTTCAAGAATCTTATGAATGTAATCATGAAAAATTAGGGTCATATCCCGTTGATAAGTTGCCCCTGCATTTTTTAATCCAAAAGGCATCATGACCCAACAAAAGGTTCCCCAAGGTGTTATAAATGCAGTTTTAAATTGATCTTCAAGAGGGATAAATGTTTGATTATATCCTGAAAAACCATCCATAAAAGATAACAAGGCATGGCCCGCTATTGAATCCACAATCATATCAATGTTAGGTAACGAGAAATCATCTTTCAAGGATGCCCTATTTAAATCTCTAAAATTAGTACACATTCTTATCTTATTTTCTCCTTTTGACACAGGCACAATATTTGAAATCCAATCTGAGTAGTCAATAGAATGGATAAATCCAGAATCCAATAATTTCTCAATTTCTCCTTTGACTAACAAAGCGATTCGTGGATTCATCTTTCAAATTTTCTGTTTCACAGGCTTCATATTCGGCTTTAAAAAAATGCTATGAGTAACAATCTTAGAATCTATACCTGACATATCTGAATATGTCCAAGCAAAGATATCCTTAAATTCAAGCAAAAGGGAAACCATTTGATCATGCTCATCCTGGTTCAAACACTTTCTAATTTTTATCATTCTTTCAGAGTCATTTTTATCCACTTGAATATCGATAGTTTCAGTAATTAATAGATCATTTCTTATCAGAGAATCCATTGGTAAAGGAAGAGTATCCCATTCTTCATGTTCTCCAAAATAAGCATCTATTTTTAAACAATAAGGCTTTCCTCGTTTGTGATGAAACTTAGGTAAATCCTCATAAACCCCTAAAAATTCTATTAAGGCTTCATCTTTAGGAAAAATATCCAAAGAGGATTATTGATTAAGATCAATAAGCAATGGGTTAACCAACTTCAATTGTCCACTGCAAATATGATTAACATTAAGAGGAAAAGTAGATGGTTGTCTATAAGGATTGAATCCTAATCCATATGTATGATCATAAACTTCATTATCCAAAGGTACTTGTATACCTTGTTCATATTTACCACATCCTTTCCCATTAAATCTTGATTACTTAAGAAAATGATAACTAGGACCATATCAATCAGTCATGTCAGATGGAGTCCAAGGAGCGATGTATGTCACAATGTCATAATAATCAGACTTTATAGTTTCAATTGTTTCATTAATCGAAGTGGCAACAAAATCACTTTTTAATTCTTCAGAAAGTGGCGAAGTAATAAAAACCTTTTTCTCAAATTCATTTTGTTGCTTCATGAATTCCAAATCAGAGACCTTGTATTCTCCAATAAACATAGGATTAAAATCCAGTGTCCCCCAATCATCCTCAGTCAAAGATGAAGAAGATGGAGCTTCTTGTTGTTGAATCTCAGGTTGTTTTATCTCAGAGTGTTGTATCTCTGATTGTTTTTCAATCTCTTTTCTAGGTTGAATAGGTTCAAAGTTTTTAGCATATTATGCATTTAAGCAAGGTTTTGGGGCATCATCCGCATGTAATGTATACATTAAGTTATTATAGATGAACCTAACCTTGCGATGAAGAGTAGAGAAATTGCATGCATATTATGTAACCATGGTCTTCCTAAAAGAAGGTTATAATTGAGAGGTCCAGGCATAACATGAATAGGAGTATTTAGAATAACTGGACCAACTTTAACAGGTAAGGTAATAATGCCCAAAGTTCTTTTCGCAATATTGTCAAATCCACGTATAGGAACATTATCAGGTTGAATAGTAGAGAGATCAGCCTTAATTGCCTTGAGCATATCCATGCTACAAAAATTAAGTCCAAATCCATTATCAATTAAGGTTCTTCAAATGATACTTTGATTAATAGAGACAACCACCATAAGAGCATCATATTGATTCTTCACCTCTAGGGAAGGTAAATCATTATCAAAAAACACAATAGGAGGTACAAAAGGCATAGTATGCATACAATCCAAAATAGAATGAATGTTCTCTTGATTAGGAGGCGAAGTAGGAAGAGTAGATAAATCTTTTTGCAATGCCTCATGATATGTTGGGGAGGTTTGAAGTAATTCCCATAAAGATATCTTAGCAGGATTAGCACGTAATTGATCAACTAAGTTATACTCCTTAAAGGTAGATGGATACCTAGGTGCTTGAGGAAGCATAGGTTGAGAAGGAGGTAAAGAAACCAGAATAGTAGGCTGAGGGTTATTCCGTGTGCGATAAGCATGTGAAACAGAATCAGTGTTATCAAAGAAATCCAAAGGATCTCTAGGTTTACCCTTAATTGTTATATGAGGACATCCTTTTACCGTCATCAAAGGTGTAGGATATATCATTTTAGGTTTATCAATGTTACAAATAGTGGGACATGAAGGTAACCATGCACACACCCTATGGTAAAGGTCAATTGGAGAGGTTGTGGAGGAGAGTGAAATAGGAATAGGATCCATGGAGATCATATTCGAACCATTTTAATCCTCACTACCATGTACCTCATTAGGGAATCTATCCTCTTGTACAATAAAAGCCTCATCAAAGTACTCAAAACAAGAATCATACATGTTGAATACAAAGAAAGCACTAAAAGCATGAAAATGTAAATATTTTTTTATTTTGAGATATAAATGCAAGAAAATGCAAGAAATCTAATCTTATAAGCATACAAGATTTAAATCTAACACCATAAAAGAAAGATTTGTCGTAAACGGGTTCACCAAAATGAATAGGTGTAAAATGGAAGCTTAGTAATATACCTAACATTCAACACTATTCATTTGAATTGAAATAGCATAAGTAAATTTGGAAATACTTGAAAATTAATTAGGTCAAGATACATACCTCATCATGAAATTGATTTAGAAATACCTATTTTCTGAAGTTTGTGTGAGGTTACGAAAGATTCTGCAACCAGATCTGTGATCAAAAAGCCGAGATGGAGAAAATCCAGAAAAGTTTCATCTTTGCGGTAGCAGGTCGACTTTGACCCTCATAAAAGGTTGAAGACTACATTTTTATTCTGAAGGTCGATTTTGATTTTGTTTATAGATCTTGAAAGTTTGAATAAAAGGGTACCCAAATCTGTCCTCTAATTCCTAAAACAACGACTGTAGATATCTGAAAAAGGGGGTTTTTGGGGTGGCTATATAGGGTTTTTCCTTAGTCAAACCCCTATTTTGGTGATCTCCACCTCCACGAATAGTCGAGTGAAATAGAATGTGTGTGTGTATGTATTGAAAGTGTAATGCCAAGATCTAATCCTCTAGATCAAAACCCTAGCATGAATATGTATGAAACAACAATGCATAGATTTGAATGAGATAGAAAAGCATACCAAGCCCCCAAGGCTAAATTACTTCTACCAAAATCATAATCTGTAATTGTTACTCCATGATTGAATCTTTGAATGCTTGAAAGTTGATAATGGTGGATCAAGGAAGAAAGGATCTCTCTTGCTCCAAATATGTGTTCACAAAGATGCTTGATGTCAACAATGACTTGATCTTCTATATCATCCTCTTGCTATCTTGCATCTTCACCATTCCTTGCTTGCTTGAAATCTTCTTGCTCATGAAATTGACTCCTTGAGAGCACTTGATCATGAGAATGCTTGGTTGTACTTGGTGAAAATGAATGCAAATGAGAGTCTTTATATAGAGGTTTCAAGGTGAGGCTCCTAGAGCAATGTGAGGACCCATAATTCAAATTTCACCTCAAATTAAGGTCCAATCACAATAACCAACTAAGGAGGGAAAATAATTGAATGAATTTTGAATTAAAACCTTTTCACACTCGGATTTGAGAGCCTGACATTGATTTCGGGGCCCGTCAGGACCAAATTTTGAAAGAGGGGCACAAATTCCAGAGGAGGTCAGAATCGAGGTTGTAACTGACCTAGTTAGGATCAAGTTCAATCTTGACCTAGTCAGGATTGAGGTTGATCCTGACCCAGTCAGGAACAATATCAATTTTGACCCTGTGGGCCCGGATCCAGCTAGAATCAAGATAGGAGGTCCCGGGGATGCCCAGAGACCTAGAAATGATACCAGAAAGGGATAAAATGCTAGGGATATGCATACAATCCTATGATGACTATGATGAAGGCTAGGAGGACCTATTTCTAAATCTTACCTAGAAAATAGAGCCATGCGAAAAGGGAAATTAAGGAGAATCCTCAGGATCCTAACCCTAATTTCACCTAGAATGAAGAAGATAAGTGCAAAATGCATCCTAAATGCAAGTCTATCATGATAAATGTACTAAAAGTGGGTGCTAAACCTATCAAGATGGAAGTGCTTCCATTTTAAGATGAGACAAGAAGTTTGGAAGAGGTGGAAAGAAATGGAGAGAAGAAAGAGAATTTTCCTCAAGAAAGAGGGTGCCTCAAAATCAATCAACTGTTTAAGATAGAGAATTTCGATTGAGATCACGAAAGAAGATAAGGAAATGAAGATCAAAATGTGACCAAATTTGATTAAAAGTCCAAAATAAAGATGAAGGAAAACCCTCTCAAACTCCTAATGTAGCCTAAAAAATGCAAATTAACATGAAGTCTAACAAAGCAAGCTACATGAAAATGCAAAGGTGTACTTGCAATAGAGAAACTATAACATATGATTTTGTATTCATCATTCATTAGAGAATGTTAAGGAGCTTATTTTCATCATTGGGCCATTATTAACGGACATCGTAAAATCACACAATCATCACTAGTCACAAGCGCAATTATGAAGATATGAATGTGATTTATATCGGATTGGAATGTGGAAAGATTTTAACATAAGCATCAAAGACATAAAGGTCAAGATGACTTCGATGTTAGCTTACCCAATTTAATGTAGAAAAACCACACTCGCATCAAGGTATAGATGCCGGTATGACCATAAGAATGGTTGTGCAAAAACAGTCAAGGATGATGTCTCAAATCTCCTAAGTGTTTCAAGGGAACAACAAAAGACACTCCAAAGTTTCAAGACCATACCCACAAGTAGAAAGCAAATAAAAACATGCCCCATGCCCCAAGTCCTCTAGCTATGCATCTCGGAGAGACTTATTAGATAAGGACACTCCATGAAAATAAAAAATAGTCAGCACAAAAAGAAAAGATCATGACATAGCTCAACCATTAAGTGTTGCATTTAAAAATTTAAGTGTGCTAAATGATATTGAGTTCTGAGGATAAAGATTGAATGCTTGCAAACAGGTAAGATCACATGACAAAACTTGGTAAGACCAAATCGAGAAGTGTTGAGAAACACTCGATGCTAGGGGTTGTGTTGAAAAAAATAGTTGTGGAGGTGTTGAAAAAAACCATTTGCGAGGTGTCCTAAAGACTAACGCATCCAAGAGACCAAACCTAACACAGTTATGCCCCCTTGACAAAGACAAAGAACAATTCCAAACCAAGGCAACAAGGACAAGGCATGATGGAGAAAGGATAAGTGTCGAGGATGTGCACTAAGAAACAGGGGTGCAAAGGCCTCAAGTAGCACCCGTTTCCAAGTCTTCACCACTTAGATTTTATTGCAATTTTTTTTTCAGGAGTTTTTATTATTTTTTTGTCTTTTTTCTACCAAGGCATCTGTTTCCAGGTTTTCACCAAAGCAGTTTTTCTATTTTTTCTATTTTTTTGTATTTTTGTATTTTTTTTTTTGGAGATACATCAAAGCGCCTATTGCTAGGTTTTCACTAAGATGATCATTTTTTCAGGACATTTTCATATTTTAAAATTTTTTGACAATATACCATTTTTTTGGATTTTTCAAGATCAATAAGTATGTACAAAGGATGCCCCCAGACAGAATAGGCATCATGGATATAACTTCTTCAGGTGCAAGACATTGATAGGATTAGGGAGCTACTCTCCCTCTGTAGTAGATAATGAATAGGCACCTGTCCCAAAAGTTGTTGTAATGATGTAAGGTCCAAGCCAATTAGGTTCAAATTTTCCCTTTTGATCTCTATATTTTTGGTTCTTAGGATTTTCACGTAGGACAAGATCTCCCACTTGGAATTCTCTAGGGAGAACCTTTTGGTTGAAGGCTTTGGACATGCACTTTTGATAAAACCTCATATGGTAAAATGATGCTTGATGTTTCTCATCTAGAAGTTCTAACTCTTGAAGTTGCATGGTGCGGTAGTCTTCATCTGTAACTAGACCTTTGAGGGAAACTCTAAGTGAAGGAATCTAAACCTCTAAAGGTAACACTGCTTCAACACCATATGTAAGGGAAAAAGGAGTAGCCCCAGTAGGAGTAAAAATACTCATTCTATAAGCCCACAAAGCCAGATTTATCTGTAAATGCCAATCTCTACCATTCTTACAAACTTTTCTATGTAGAATTTTAAGAATGGTTTTATTTGATGCCTCTTCTTGACCATTTCCTTGCAGAAAGTAAATGGAGGACCAATGTTGCTTAATCTTGAATTTCTTCTAGAGTTGTTTAAGGTCCTTATTTTTGAACTAACCTCCATTGTTAGTGATAATCTCAGAAGGCACTCCATATCGACAGATGACATGGTTCAGAATGAATAGAGAGACTATCTTGCCTGAGGCAATAGAAAGTGGGACAACTTCTACCCATTTAGTGAAGTAATCAATAGTAGTGATAATAAAATTGTGTCCACCTGATGAGTTGGGATGAATCTGCCCAACAAGATCAAAGGCCCAGTGCTGAAATGGCCAATGAGATATAGAAGGAATGAGCTCCCTACCTGGAGCATGTATTAGGTTACCATGTTTTTGACACTTTTCACATGACTTTGCAAAAGCTACTGCATCAATCTACATTATAGGCCAATAGTACCCCGCCCTAAGAAACCTTCAGGCCATGGAAAGACCATTAGAATGTCCCCCATAGATGCCCTCGTGAATGTCAACTAACACTTGGTCGAATTCTTCCTTTTATAAGCATCTAAGAAGTGTTCCATCTAGACCCCTCCAATTCAAATCACCAGAGATAAGGGAATGACGAGAGGTGTTTCAGGTAAGGTTTTTGTGTTCCGATCAGTTAAAGGTTTAAGGGATAATGCCATCATATTGAAGGTATGAGTAAATGGCACCATAACGGGAAGACTCACAACCAATAAGGGTACAAATAACATGGCTTTCTTGGGAGTCATAGATAGGGTGATGTATCTCATCCACTAGGAATTCAAATCTATATTCATGTTTCTCTAACTGAAGGAGTGAAGCAAGTGTAGCCATAGCATTAGCTGCTTTGTTTTCTTCTCTAGGGATTTGCTGAAATGTGACAAATGTGAAGTATCATTTCAAGGAATCAACTATTTTCTTGTAAGGTACCATTTTCTCATCTTTTGTTTGATATTGTTCATTGACTTGGTTGATTATCAGCTGTGAATCCCCATAGATGTGTAACTCTATGATTCTCCATTCTATAGCCATCTTAAGTCCATTTGTTAAAGCTTCATACTCAACAATGTTGTTTGTATATGGGAACAATAACTTGTAAGACTTAGGAATCATGTACCCATGAGGAGAAACAAACAACACACCAACTCCTGAACCATTTTTCATAAAGGATCCATCAAAGAACATCTTCCATGTTCTTTCAGTCATATACATGAGGTGCTGATCTGAGAAGTCAACTTGAATAGGTGCACTATCTTGTATTGGGAAATTAGCTAGTTGATTTGTTATGGCTTGTCCTCTGATTGCTTTACATTCAATGTACTCTATGTCAAACTCTGAAAGGATCATCATCCATTTAGCAAGTCTACCTATGAGGGAAGCCTTACTGAGTAAATACTTGAGTGGATCTATTTTTTCTATGAGGTGTATTGTGTGCGCAAGCATGTAATGTCGCAACTTTTTGGAAGAAAACACAACCGCAAGGCAAGCTATCTCAATGCTGGTGTAGTTAACCTCATATGAAACAAGAGTACGACTAATGTAGTATATTGCTCTTTCTTTTCCATGTTCATCAAGTTGAGCTAGTAATGCTCCCAAGGAAGATTTTGTCACTAAAATGTATAGAATAAGTGTTTTCCCTGGGATATGAGGCATTAAAATGGGAGGATTTGCCAAGTATTTCTTGATTTGATATATGCTCTTTTGACAATCCTCATTCCAAACACATTTGACTCCTTTGTGTAAGTTCTTGTTAAAAGGTTGAGCTCTATTTGCCAACTATGAAATGAACCTCCTTATGGATTGAAGGTGCCCTTGAAGACTCCTCATTTGACTAATGTTTCCAGGAGGTGGCATAGCTATGATTGCTTGGACTTTTTCAGGGTCCACCTCTATTCCTTTTGTTGAAATGATGAATCCTAGACGTTATCCAGAGGTGACACCAAATGCGCACTTCTTAGGATTTAACCTTAATTGAAATTGTTCCATGCGATCTAGAATGACTTCTAAATCATCTGTGTATCTCTTTTCTTAGATTTGGCCAAAGTGTCATCCACATAATCTTCCATGTTTTTATGCATCATGTCATGAAAAATGGTTGTCATAGCTCATTGATAGGTGGCTCCTACATTTTTTAATCCAAAAGGCATAACGTTCCAACAATAGGTACCCCATGCACAAGTGAATGCAGTCTTTTCTTGATCTTCAGGAGCTATCTTAATTTGATTATATCTAGAAAAACCCTCCATCAAGGAATAAATCTCATAACCCGCAATCATGTCCACTATCATGTCTATATTGGGGAGTGGAAAATCATCCTTTGGGCATGCTCTATTGACATCTCTAATATCTGTGCAAATTTGAATGGATTTGTCATGTTTGGAAATTGGTACAATGTTTGATATCCATTCAGCATAGTCAATAGCTCTTATGAATCTTGCACCAAGGAGTTTCTCTAATTATTCTTTGACTAGAAGAGCTATGTGAGGATGCATCTTTCTCAATTTTTGTTTGACTAGTTTTACACCCAGAGCTATGGACAAGTGATGCATGATAAGATTAGTGTCCAACCCTGGCATATCTGAATAAGTCCAAGAAAAATTTGATCTTATTTTTCTGTAAGAACTTAGTATAAGCTTCTTTTTCTTGTGGTGACAAAGACTGAGCCAAGTGTATTATTTATGGAGCCTCATCTATACCCAAATTGATTGCTTGTATTGGTTCGATAAGCACTGACAATCTGTCATTTATTTTTACTTTTTTGGGTTCTGACACCGCCACATAGTGGTTTTTGCCATCAGAACTCTTATTATTTTTTTCTTTTCTTTTTATTTTGTGACTAAGGTACTTGATGTCTGGCTCTATCATGCTGGTAGCCGGTTCACTGGTGGAAGAGACTACAGGTTCAATGACATTCAAGTAACAAGTTATCTCATAGTCAATTTGGAACATTAAGAGCTCAGGTTCTTGATAATGTTGGGACCAATAAATGAGGTTAGGATAAGCAAGAGGTAAGTCAATGACTAGTTCAAGGTTGTGAATATGAATGATATCATCTTTGGTGACCAAAGAGTCAGAGTTTGTCAAGTATCCTTCTAAGCTACAAAAATCAGGATTCGTCCTAACAAGAGAAGAATCATCCACTAAGGCAACATGTGGGTTCAAATCCTCTAATCCTACATGTGACTCGTCAGCTACCTCAGGTTGAGAACTATAAGTGTGGATGCCATCAACATCTATGTCAACTATGGAAGAATCAAAGAGAGAGTCCCATTCATACTCATGTGAGTTTGTTTCTGAATCCCGACTAGGATGTTTACACCATGAAGGTTTGGGATGTCATGATGTGGAAGCTCTAATGTCATCAAGGGTAACACCTCTCTCCATCAAAACAATAATATTCTTACGTTGATGTTCTCTAATGGGATCTTCTACATCTGATTCTTCTAGTTCTAAGGTCGCAACTATCGCATGAGCAACTGGATTATCTGAATGTCCCCAAAGGAGATTGGTGGAAGGGACCCAATCTTCACACATATCTTTTTGATTTGTCAAATTAGGTATGTATTTTGGTTCATCTTCACTATCTAACTCATCAAGGATAGGATCAGTGCTCTTGTTATGATTCACAAATCCTAGGCCAACCATCTTCTTGGATGTGCATCCAAAAAGAGCATGATCAAGAGGTTCAGCTCTAGCATCCAATCTGTGACTAAGAGGGCCATGTCCAGGATAAACCATCTGCTTGACAAAAGTATACCCTCTTCCATAAGCCTTAGGAGAGGGAGATACATTCTCATTGTGCATGTATTTCTCTTCTCTATAAATCTAGTCTTTAACAACCACCTCTTCTTTCTCACCTTGAATAGTCACTGAGGACTCTATAAATGTACCAAATAAAGTCATAGCTGAAGAGGAAGGTCTCATTTCTTGTGAAGGTTTTCCATAAGACCTAGGTGTAACTAGTAGCTTTGTGAGGGAGTTGAGCTGATACCCCCCCATGCCAAGGTCTACTATCTTGAACTTGTCTTTACATTCAGCTAAGGTTGCATTGAAGTCTTTTGCTTCTCTATTGAGGGGAACATGAGCACTTGCTGAAACTGAGTTGATAGATAAAGTGCTATCCCCAAGTATACAAATTTCTACTCCATTGTAGGGGAACTTAACAAATTGATGGTAGGTAGATGACACTGCTTGCATATCATGAATCCATGGTCTACCAAGTAAGATATTGTATGCAAGGGGGCCAACACCAACTATTTGAAATAAAACATCTTTTTCAACAAGGCCAATCCTAACAAGAAGGACAACCAAACCCTTGTAACTCATTTCCACCTCATCATAGGCTTTGATAGTGATCTTCTTTCTGGTATCTATGGCTTGTTCAGAATAACCCAATGTCTTCAAAAGACTCAAGGAACAAATATTAAGCCCACCACCCCCATCTATCAACACGTGCCTAACATGGGTTTTGTGGATCATGACTTCAATATGAAGTGCGAGATTGTGTGGGTGGCTCAAAGCTTTATCATCATCCTTCGAAAAGGTAAGGTAATGAGGTCTATCAATATGGTTAACCATGTTTTGGAATTGATCAACATCTAAGTTGTTAGGGACATTCGCTGCGTGCAAAGCATCCTCAAGGACTTGCTTGTGCCTCAAGGACAACTCTAAGAGCTCAAAGATCAAAATCTGAGTTGGGGTTCTCTGAAACTAATCTACAAGATTATAGCTCAACTTAGGATTGACTTCTAGTTTTGATGTGACATTCTTGGATGCCACTTGCTTTGGTTTACTGGGTTGACTTGAATTGGGTCCTCTAATAACAATGAGGCCTTGACTTCATGTGACAACATTAAGAGCTTGGGATGACATTTTAGAGTTAGGACTCCTTAGCACCACGACGGGTTCTTCATCAAAGATAGGAGGAGAGTCCATGTCTAGATCATAACCATAGGGATCTTTATTTCTCATCATATTGACATTTTCTTCTACAACTTCAAGCATGTTGACAACATTCTCCATAGCTGTGTAAGTGTAATGGACCTCAGCCTTGTCATTCTCAGGTTTAGAGGTTTCCCCCTTCTCATACTTGGGCAAAGGCTCTTTGAATGCCTTATGATCAATATTGGTGTTCAATCCATCTACCTTAAGTTTTCCATTCTCAATGAGATCTTGGATGATATGTTTGAGTTTCCAGCAATTTTCAATATCATGTCCAATGCTATTGTGAAATTTGTAGAAGGCTTTCTCATCCCACCAATGTGGCTTAACATCAGGTGTAAAGGGGCTAGACTTTACATTGTTTTGACAACTTGCTAGATCCAAGTTGGGCGACTTGGAGAGGTACTGAATGTTTCTTGTTGGGCGAATGTAGTGTTCATTGAGGCAATTTTCCTTAGCCATTTGGACATGTGACTTGGTTGAGCCGACATCAGAAGTGCAGATTTGGAGCCGACTTGGATTTTGTGTGTTCGTGGGCTGACTTGAATTATTTGTGAGTAGATAGGCTAACTTGAGTTGTAGGACTTGAGTTATTTGTGAGCTATTTGTGAAGCAAAGGCCAACTTTCTTTGGTGAATGAGTAGCGGTGAATGTTGGATGCATTGGGAAATGCATTGGTGCCAACTTGCGTAACATGCTCTTTGATTGCACTTCATTAGAGTTGATTTTGGGCCGATTGCATTATAGCCGTTGGAGCAATGCTATGTATTAATGCAATAGTCTTGTGTTGATTGCGGCATGCATTGGATCTGGGTTTGGACCTATTCCACAATAGTTATTCCTTCTTGTTTCATTTGAGGTGCTCTAGTATATATGGAGGCCTTGCTCATTCATTAGCAATCAACGAAGTTGTGGAGCAATAAGGTTTTCTGTGAAGGAGCAGAGTAGAGGTGACTTCTTCTGTGTGAAGACTTGGAGCGATTTGTTTTGTAGAGAAGAGGTGGTCAAATTGCATTGTAAGAGCTTGGAGCTCGATTGCGATTGTGGATTGCGATTGTAATTTCATTGTAATTGTAGACTAGGATTTGAGCGTGCACCTAAACCTGTTTTGAAGGCCAAAGACAAACAAACGTCATAGCATATAATCAAATCAAATTTAATGGTAAACAAAACTAAAATCAAAGCCACCTCAGTTTAAGCCTAAAATGGATGCACCCATGCAGCGTTTGATATGCTTAGATATAGAGGGATGTGGGTGTGCAAACTCAAGCACTTGGAGCATGCAAAATAGGATGATTTGAGGTTGATGAAGACTCAAAATGATACAAAATAGGTATGAGGAACCTATTTTGCCTCAAAGGCCTCAAGAACACACAAATATGCAAAGCTAAAAGATGAACTAAGATAGATTAAACAAGAAATGAATCTATGTTAATCCCATTAAGCTAATTTAGATGTGATTTAAGCTTGGAAATGATCTAAAATGATGAGTTTATGCTTATGCTAGAATGAAAATGGCATTATAACTTTGCTATTAAGTTTGAGAGTTGAAAGATGAGAGAGGATTGTTTGCTCAAAGAAGTGAGGCTATTTATAGGAAAAGGGAAGGTCTTGGGTTAAAAGGATGAGTCAGAGTTAGGGCTAAGGTTAGGGTTGAGTCAAGGACAAGTGTCCTGACAAGTGTCAAAAGAGGATTAAGTTGAAAGTTTGAGGGCATGTGCACAATTTGGTAAATGTGCCCAAGGCCAAGAGGTGGCAAGGAAGGGATAAGAAGGTCTTAAATGCATAATGAATGCATGTAAGAAAGATAAGGAAGGCTTAAATGCATCCTTAAATGCATTTGCAAGAGGTGGCCAAGAGGTGGCCATCTTTGTTGACTAAGGAGGAGGTTAGCATAAGTTTTGGTAAACCTTTTGCTAATGGAATGTGACAAGATTAGAAAGGGGATTAGGATTAGGATTAGGAGAAAGGGATGGGCAAGTGGCTTTGGGTGAGATTTAGATATTTATTAAAAGTAAATTTAATAAATATTAAATATCTAGGCTTAGGGTTTGAAGGGACTAGATTAGGGTTTTGACCCATTTAGAGGAAGGTTTAGGACTTTCTAGAAGAGTTTAGTGCTCTTTAGAATTTTGGCCAACTTTGGGATAAAAAATAAATTAAAAATAAATTAATTTATTTTTGAAGTTTTTGGGCAATTTATTAATTAAAATAATTAATAAATTAAGGATAATGTCCAAATGACATTTTTAGGCTAGATTCCTTAATTAAAGATTTTTAATTAAGAGAGAGGGATTTAATGGCATAAAAATTAATTAATTAATTAAATAAATAATTAATTAATAAATGATGATGTCATCAAGGATTTTCAAAAAACAAAAATAATTTATTTTCTGAAGGATTTTTCGGTGTCTACATTTTGCCCCTCTTTGATGCGATGCCGCAAGTGGCATGGTGTCAAAGACAAGAAAATAAGATGCCGAGGCTAGAATCAGAAGAAGAGGGTATGACGCCTGGGTGGACTAGGAGAAAGAGAGATACATGCCCCGGTGGGACAAAATCATGGAAGATGCGCCCAGTGGGACAAGGAGAAAGAAGGATTACGCCCTGGGACAGAGTGTGCCCGGCGGGACGAGGAAGGAAAGGCCTAGGAAGAAAGGGGAGATAAATAACCTCACTTCTAAGAACAAATATGGATGATATGCAAGATGAGATGGAAATGCAAGATGCAAGATGCAGTGACATGAGGATGCAAGATTAATCTGTATGATAAATGCAAGGGACCAGATAGCTCCAAGTGCAAACGGGAGTGCACAGCCTAGATTTAATATAGCTATGTTAGAGACCTGCCAAGGATACTGGGATCACGAGGCTTGTCAACAACATCGCAGAGGACTGATGAGGACTGACGCTAAACAAACACACAGGGTTGCCCCAACATCACACATGAAGCGCAGAGGCGACATGGTAGAACCGATGCTGAAGGAACCACAAACACACAATTGACTCACAGACAGAAGCGAAAGATCAAAAGACCTTGCCCCAGATTATCCGCACACGCAGCACACCGTGATATAAAGAATCGTGGTGACCCTGGTGGGATAATGAGAAGCCAAAAAGATTAACAAGATCAAATGGACAAAACCCAAGATCAAAATGATAACTCCAAAAAGACATCTTTTGCCAAGGAGAGAGATTAGGTTTGATTGATGGTGGGAAGATTGGTCGGACAGGAGGAACGATATATCCTCAAGGACCAGGATGGAAGATTAGGTCAGACAGGAGGAACGATATATCCTCAAGGACCCACGGGTTGGTGAGAGAATAAGTGTAGTTGTTCGCTGGCAAAAGTTGAAGTTCAAGGAATAATCAGGATGAGCAAGGATAAGTCGACAATTGATGTTGCTGAAGCACAAGGCCGGAGTGGGACTAAAAGTTTTCTGAGGCTGGGGATGGGACAAGATATTTGATCAAATGCTGCTGCAGGACGGACAAAGGCTATGTACAACAAGGAGGAACGATATGCACAAGGGATATGTACAGAAGCTCAGGATTGGGGATAGGAAGATCACACTCTGCGGGACTCTCACTAGGACGGAGACAAGAAGGATAAATACAGGAAGGATTGCGCTGTACAGGAAAGGGATAAGGATATGGTACAAGATATGGTACAAAGCTTTGGAATAGGATATGGATTGCAGATGGGTTGGAGGAAGATGGAAGCTGAATGCTTGGAGGATAGGGGAGATGGAACTGCTGGGAGATCTGTTATGGATGGAGGAAGAGGATAGTAGCTGAAAGGACAACTGAATAGATAAATAGCCCAGTTTACTATGTTGGCGCCTGTTTACCAGGTTTTCACCAACATACTTGTCCAAGGCGCTTGAATTGCCAAGTTTTCACCATTTGGACGATTATTTTCTCTTTCTCTTTTCTTTTTTTCTTTTTTTCTTTTTTTGCTTTTTTGCTTTTTTGCTTTTTTGAATGTTTTTTGGATTTTTTGATATATGCAGGATCAGGTTCAGGCATAGAACCTCTTCAGATGGATGATGTTGATAGGATCATTCAAAGGCTCACCTTCTGGTGTAGATAGCTGATAGGCACCGGAGCCAAAGGATGCGGTGACAACATAGGGGCCCAACCAAGTAGGCTCAAACTTGCCTTTCTTTTCTCTATTTGCTACGACCTTCTGATTTTCTTTAAGAACCATGTCACCGACTTGGAATTGCCTAGGATGGACCTTTTTGTTATAACTCCTTTTGAGTCGATTTTGGTATGCCACCAAATGATCATAGGCTTGCTGTCTCTTTTCATCTAGCAGATCTAGCTGTGTGAGCCGGGCCACACGATAGTCTTCATCAGTTATGTAGTTCTTCATGGAGACGCGCAAGGATGGGAGCTCAACCTCGATCGGTAGAACAGCTTTAGCACCATATACAAGGGAGTATGGGGTGGTGCCTGTGGGAGTGCGATAAGAAGTGCGGTAGGCCCAAAGGGCGGGATTGGTTTGGAGGTGCCAGTCACGACCAGAATCATTGACAACCTTCTTGAGGATTTTCAAGATAGTTTTGTTAGTTGCTTCAGCTTGGCCATTTCCTTGAGGGAAATATGGACTGGAGAAACGGTGATGGATGTGGAGTCTGGCACATAGATCATCCACATGCTGGTTTTCAAAAGGTGTGCCATGGTCTGTGAAAATGGTAGATGGTATGCCGAAGCGGAAAATGATGTGGTAGAGGATGAACTTGGATATTTGGATGCCAGTAGTTAGTGTGAGTGGAATCGCTTCAACCCATTTGGTAAAGTACTCTGTGGCTGTTATGATATACTTGTGTCCATCCGAAGAGAGGGGGGTGATCAAGCCAATGAGGTCGAGGCCCCAACATGAAAAAGGCCACGGTGGTGCAATAGGTTGTAGATCCTGTGCTGGTGCATGTATCAAATTGGCATGCTGTTGACATGGGAGACATTTCTTGACAAATTCACACGCATCATGTTCCATTGTTGGCCAATAATATCCAACTCTAAGTAGCTGCTTTACTAGAACCATGCCACTCGTGTGGGCACTGCAAATTCTAGCGTGAACTTCTTGTAAGTCCAGGACGGCCTCGTTTGAATCTAAACATCTAGATAGGACATTGTGATACCCGCGACGATATAGGGTGTTGGCTACAAGAGTGTAGCGGGAAGCTCTGCGAATAAGGTTTTGGCGTTGGTTATTGGTGAGATGGGGAAATATGATACCATTTTTTAGATATGCATGGATGTCGTGGTACCATGGGGATTGAGGACCAACCAAGACACACACCATGTCTGCATCGGCGTTCTCATAAGCTGGTGAATGTAGCTGCTCGACTAGAAATTCATACTGTGATGCGTCTCGTGGGATTTCCAATAAAGATCCGATGGTTGCCATTGCATCTGCTGCTTTGTTTTGAAGCCTTGGGATCTGATTGAATTGTAGATGTAGGAAATGCTCTTTCAGTTTATCCACCAACTCTTTGTAAGGTAGCAACTTGTCATCCTTTGTCTGATATTCATCTAGGACTTGTTTGATAATGAGCTGTGAATCTCCAAAGACTTGTAGTTCTGTGATGTTCCATTGGATAGCTGTTTTGAGACCTAAGATGAGTGCCTCATATTCTGCAATATTGTTGGTACAAGGGAATCCCAACTTGAATGATTTTGGAATATAGTCACCTTGAGGTGTGATGAATAGGATTCCTGCCCCAGAGCTATGGGATGTGTTGGAACCATCAAAGTATAGTTTCCACATGGGCTGCTCTTCAATCATGCATAAATGTTCATCGGGGAATTCCATGATTAGTGGATAGGCATCCACCAGTGGTGCTTCTGCTAGTTGATCGGCAATGACTTGCCCTTTGATTGCTTTGTGATCTACATACTGAATGTCAAATTCGCTGAGTAACATGACCCATTTTGCCATACGGCCTGTGAGGGTTGTCCTTGATAACAGATACTTAAGAGGGTCCACCTTTGATATGAGCTTGATTGTGTGGCTAAGCATGTAATGTCTAAGTTTTTGAGTGGCAAAGACCACTGCTAAGCATGCTTTCTCCATGGGTGAATAGTTAAGCTCATAGCCCACAAGAGTGCGACTGATGTAGTAGATAGCTCGTTCTCTATTTTCATCATCATGCTGTGCTAGGAGTGCCCCTAGTGCTGTAGCTGTTGTTGAGATGTAAAGGATGAGTGGGCATCCTGAAACCGGTGGTACTAGGATTGGAGCATTAGCTAGATATTCCTTGAGCTTATCAAAGCTTCTTTGACATATGGGATCCCACTTGAAGTTGGTGTCTTTGCATAAGAGATGTGAGAATGGTTGGCACTTGTCTGCTAGTTGTGAGATGAACCGCTGTACTGATTGAAGCTTGCCCTGTAGGCTTCTGAGCTGTTTGAGATTTCTTGGTGGAGGCATCTCTGTTATTGCTTTTACCTTTTTAGGATCGATCTCTATGCCTCGTCTAGAGACGATGAAGCCTAGAAGCTTGCCAGATGTAACACCAAAGACACATTTCTTAAGATTAAGCTTTAAGCCATAATGATTCAGACGATCAAACACACGTTCTAGGATGTTGAGGTGTTCATCCCTTGTTTTGGATTTTGCAAGGATATCATCCACATAGTCTTCAAGGATCTTGTGGATCATGTCATGGAAGATTGTTGTCATTGCTCTCTGATATGTGGCCCCTGCATTCTTTAGCCCAAATGGCATCATGTTGTAGCAGAAGGTACCCCATGGGGTTGTGAATGCTATTTTATGTTGATCTGCTTCTGCTATATGAATCTGATTGTAGCCTGAAAATCCATCCATGAGTGATAGCATTTCGTGACCCGCTGTGAGGTCTACAAGCATGTCTATGTTTGGCAATGGGAAGTCATCCTTAGGACATGCCTTGTTCAAGTCCCTGAAATCAGTACAGATTCTGATGTCGCCAGAAGGCTTTGTGACTGGCACCATGTTAGAGATCCACTCTGAATAATCTATTGCTCTGATGATCTTAGCTTGGAGGAGCTTCTCAAGCTCTACTTTGACGAGCAATGCTACCTTTGGATGCATTTTCCTTATCTTCTGCTTCACTGGCTTGACGTTTGGATCTACTGATAGATGATGAACAACAAGGTTTGGATCAAGCCTAGGCATGTGGGCGTATGACCATGCAAAGTTGATGATGGATTCCTTGAGCAAGGCACTGAGAGCGATTTCTTCTCCTTCTGTTAGGTTGACTGCAATGTAGGTGATCCTTGGACATTCTTCTGTTCCCAAGTTGATTGGCTTGGTCTCCTCTATGATGATCGGCGACTGCTCTGGTCTATAATCTTGGATAGGGGGAAGAGGCAAGGCTTCATCTTCTAGTGCCTGAATTGCCAGGTTTTCACTAGAAGATACGCCCTTTATTTTTACTATTTTAGAATCAGAATGTGCCCCAAGGGGGTTTTCACATAAAGACTCATGATGTTCTCTTGCTATTTCATTTTTGTGACTAAAGCTTGCCTCTTCCCCAAAATATCCTTCTGGGTGAAGCTGATAGACAGAGGTTGATGTTGGATCCTGTTTGCTTGCTGGATCTGATGCCCCCATGAATTCTAGGAGTGCTTGTGCGCTTTGGAACTCATCGATGTGTGTGATGCTTGGTTGGTCCCAATCTATGAGGTCGGGGTTTGTGAGGGGAAGATCTATGAGGTTAATGGAGAGTTGTTGGAGAACAAAAGTCCTCAGGAGGGTGTCGTCGGCAAAGATATCATCGTATGATCGGATGTCTTTCTCTTCGGGGATGTCTTCAATTTCCACGAGGTCATCCTGGCTATTCGAAAAGTTCACGTTGGTCATGTTAGTGCCCGCAGTTGTGGTATTGGGCTCTTGTTCAAGCAGGCGAGGGGTATTAAAGCCAAGTCCTTGCTGTTCTGAATTTTGGGATGGTATGATAGGAAACAAATTTCCATCCTCTTGTGGTCCTAGACCACCACCTTGATAGTTATAGTGTTCTGTGACATTTTTGTAGGGGATTGGGTATTTCTCTTTGAAGTACTCAAGAAGTTGGGTGTCACGTGATGGGGGATCTTTGTATAACCATTTGTTAATATCTGGATCTATTTCTTTGCTGTTGATGGTATCATGAGACTCAAAAGTCATGTTTCCGATTTGCTTGAGCTTATAATGTTCTTCAACAGGCTTGTTTTGACAACTTGGGTGCCCTTGAGTATGTGGATCACGTGGAAGAGCTCCTACAGCAAATGCATCACTGAGGCTGTATTCGCCACAACCCTGGTTGTTGATCTTGACGGATGATAAGGTGGAAGAGAGGATGGTCTCTGGATCGAGATGGGATCGGGATGAGCTAGCAATAGAAGTACCAATATCAGTTCCAGGACAATGAGTAGAATGAGGGAAAGATGCTTCCATCGCAAGGCAGTATGCGAAGGGGTTAGGGTCAGCGTGGATGGTAACCTCAGTGCCTTGATGTGGAAACTTGATGCACTGATGGTAAGTAGATGGTACAGCCTTAATGGAATGGATCCATGGATGACCGAGGAGGATATTGAACGGTAAGTCAAGATCAACAACGTGGCAGAGAGTATCTTGCGTTGCTGGGCCTAGCTGGATAGGCAAAGTTATAGTACCTTCGGAGGTACGCTCCAAGTTATCATATGCTTTGATAGTGATTTGCTCATGTTGTATGTCGGCGTCCGTGAACCCTATCTTCTTGATGAATTTTAATGTGCACAAGTTGAGGGCTGAGCCATTATCCACTAGAACTCGTTTGATGGCGAAATCTCTAACCATGACAGCAATGCGGAGAGGGAGAGTATGGTCAGGAGTGACATTTGGTATATCAGATTCTTTGAAGGACAAGGCACATGCTGCTGATAGGTGTCCCACAAGAGTTTCAAACTGAGTTGTGTTAATGTTCGTGGGGACATGACCTTCTTTTAGAGCTTTGTCCAGGATCTCCTGATGGATGGGTGATGTGCGGAGCAAATCTAAGATAGATATTTGGGCTGGCATGTTCCCAAGATGCTCTATGATATTGTATTGTGCTCTTGGTGCATTATGCTGTGTTGCGCGTGCATTTGATGCTGGCCTGGTGTTAGACTGTGCTGTGGATGTAGTAGACGTTGGCCTTGGAGGAGCAGCTGATCTCGGAGGAGCACTGGCAACAGTTATCCTACCACTGCGGGTAGTTGCAGCACATTATCGATCCGGCCCTCTGACGTGGATGGTATTGATGGTGGGCTCATCTTGGATGGGCTCAACTTGAGTTATGCATCCGACATACTTGTCATAGTTGATGTAGGCCACTGTGTGATCTTCTTGCTTGCCTTTGCCATGATTTTGGGGTTGATTGGCGCTGGCTTGATTCTTCCCGGCATCGTGTTGAGGGAATACATTTTGATATATTTGCAAACTGGCGTTGGGTGAAGCTTGAGCTGGTGCATCGACCTGGATCTCCTTGCGATCAATGAGATCCTGGATGTAGTTCTTAAGCCACATGCACTTCAATGTTGTGTGCCCCTTCACACGATGGTAATCACAGCATTCATTTTCTTTATACCAATCAGACTTTGGTGCGTTGTCATCCTTCTGTGGGATGGGCGGATATGTGATCATATTTGCCTTGGCTAGCCGATAAAAGATTTGATCCAGAGGCTCACCCAAAGGTGTGAAAGTCCTCTTTGGATTGTTCTGATTGTTGGGTTTGTTCTGCCTTGGGGCAACGTTAACTGTGTTAATAGGATTTTCCTGACGTGCTGGCTGTTGCTGTTGGTATTGCTGCTGATACTATTGCACAGGTGGTTGATGAGCTTGAGGAGGCTGCTGATAAATAGGTGCTTGATATGCGGGAGCTGGTGGTTGCTGATAGATGGGCGCTTGTGGCGGTTGGTATGTTTGAGCTGGTGTAGGACTAGCCACAACGAATTGTACATTCTTAGTGTCAGTGGCTCCATCTGTAACAACATTCTTGTTACGATTCCAGTAACGGGATTTATCATTGTTGGGTTTGTTTTTGGAATCATCCTTGAAGTGGTGAATAGTGCCTTCATCTAGGAGAGCTTTCTCGATGCCTATGCTCTTGCTCTTGATGTCTTGGTATGTCTGGAGACAGTTCATTCGCATGTGATGGGATAGCTTTGGATGCAGGTTATCAATGAAGATCTTTGTTAGATGCTTCTCTGGCAGCTGATATGATAACCTAGTTGTAAGATTCTGCCATCTTTGTAAGTATTCTGCAAGGCTTTCTCCGTCTTTCTGCTTTGAGTTGCATAGGTCTAGCAAGGACAACTCATTCTCCACATTATGGGCATAGTGTGTGATGAACTTCTCAGAGAGTTCAGCAAAGGTGTTTATTGTCCCATGTGGTATTTTGTAAAACCACTCAACAGCAGTTCCTCCCAAGCTCTTGGGAAACAGGCGCAGGAGATAGTTATCACTGTAAGCCACTTCTTGGCACGCCATGTAGAACTCTTTGATATGGTTTACTGGATCTCCTTTCCCCCGATACTTGTCAAACTTGGGCATCTCAAAATGCTTGGGGAAAGGGATAGTTGCTATGGACCGATCGAAGGGATATGAGCACACCTCTTCGAACTTATATGTTTTATTCTCTGTTCCACTTTGTAGCTCTTTTAGAGCATTTTTCATTGCTTCCCACTCAGCATTGAGTGGCGAGGGAACTGAGACTTTTGCTTGTGATGGAAGCTGTGGAACTGGATATGGCGCTTGCTATGGATAAATGGGTTGAAACTGATTTTGGGGCAATGGTTGTTGGAGATATTGCTGGTGTGGCATGGGGGGATATTGTGGTAAATGATATGGAATCGCTTGATGTTGTTGGGCTGCTTGCTGTTGTTGAACTGGCGGTTGTTGTGGGACTGCTTGCTGATATTGGACATTTGGAACTTGCTGTTGTAACTGATGGGTGGGAACTTGTTGTTGCTGGGGGATGATAGTGATTTGTTGTTGAGGCTGATAGCAAGGGACTTGCTGTTGTTGAGGAATGATGGGTGTTTTCTGAAAGGGGACATGTGGTTGCTGTGGGGGAGGCTGTTGGAATGATGCTGCTTGCGGGTATGATGGTGGTAGTTGCTGAGGTTGGCTTTGGGTTTGGCTGATATAAGCTGGGTGCATGCCTGCGTTACTTAGAGGTGGAACAGATGTGGGGAAGCTAGAAGCAAAGGGTGATGGGGTAAGATAGCTGGGGAAAGTTGGCTGTTGAGGTGGTGGAACTTGCTGGAAGGTATTTGGGATTTGGGATGAATAGCTCGAAGCCGGCGGTGGTTGGGGTAGTTGCTGTTGTGTTGCTTGGACGAAGGCGGTTTGTTGACTTGCAACCATAGATGTAGGGGATTGAGATGGGATCTCCCATGCCTTCATTTCTTCTTGTGTAAGGCCCCACTGAGAGCTTGTGTTAGGGTGCACTGCAGCAGATGATGGAATGGTAGGAGCAACGGGAGCTTGGGACACGAATGATGGTTGAGAGAAAGGAGCTTGTTGAGGTTGTGGTTGAGCAGATGCTTGTGAGGAGAAAAATGAAGGAAACACCCAAGAGAAAGATGAGGTTGGAATGGGAAGCGATTGCGCTAACCCCAAAGAAGGTACGGGTGCTTGGGGGGTGAAGGGTGACGGTGCTCTTTTGATGGTGAAAGACGTTGCTTGACTTGCAGATGGTGGCGAAGCTTTTGGTGTAAAAGCTTGCGTGAGAGGTGGAAGCTGACTTTGGTTTAAGTGTTGGTTTTGGGCTTGGGCAGCCATAGCAGATGATGAAGCAAAAGGGGTATGAGATGGAGCGGATGGTGCTGCAGCTTGTGTTGTGGGACTGGCGAGGCTTCCTTGCAAGAAAAGGGGGATGGTGGAAAGCTCTTCGGGTGTTTGCATGATAGGATCGGGAAATGATTGGACAAACGGAGAATACACTTGTGCTGGAACTTGGATAGTTTTGATGGGGATGCGTGGATAGAGAGATGGTGGGATGGAGGTACTTTCTGGTAGGTAGTGAACAAACGTGCTTTGCTGATGTTGTGGTACAAGGGTATTGGTTGCTGGTGGGCTTTCTGGAGGATTTACAAATGCTTGGTTTGTCAACGGGGATGAAGGGATGTTTGGATCTTCACATGGGTTACTGGCTTGGATCTGAGGATTGTAGGTCATCATGGCATTGGTGAAAAGGTTGGGATCGGATGAGGTTGTTGGTGGATAAGGATTCATGCTTCTTCTTTTCCAAGATCTGGTCTCAACAGGCATGGAGATGCAAGTGCTAAATGGATGCAAGATGTTTGGCTAAAAGATGTTGATGGATGCAAAGTTGATGAACTTCTAAAGATGATGACTTCTAAGATGCAAATGCAAAGACAGGGATCAAGATGGCGATGATGGAAGCTGGATGGAACTGATATGGATCAAGATGGCGATGATGGAAGCTGGATGGAACGGATATGGATCAAGATGGTGGAGGAAAGATAGGTTGCTGGTGAAAAGCTGGTGAAAGATTACTGAGTGGTCAACAGATGAGCTGCTGTTTTTCCCAAATGGAGGATCAGAGATATGATGGGGTCAACCTAAGATAGACTGATGATCTTCGGTCAACAAGTTTCTTATCAATACACTCCAATCTCTTGCTCGAGATGATGGCTATGCAAGGACAAGGTTTGATTTCTTTATGACAACACGTTGTGTCAAAAAGAGGATGATGGTCTCTGATCTTGGATATGGGATAGGAACAACTCAAAAAGGTAGAACACTAAGTGTTGGTGGGTCTCTGGATTTGGAGCAAAAGATGATGGATCTGCCGGAAAGATATGGAAAGCTGATGGGGGGATGCTGGTGGAAAAGGTATTGAAGGGTGAAGGGACAAATGCTCTATCTAAAGGGACAATGCAGATGACAAGGATTGATTCTAGAATGCTGGTAGGAAGATAAATGCACTTTATGATGTTTTGAAATGCAACTAAGGTTTTGATGCTGATGCAAAGGGTGAAATTAGGATGAAACTAAGATGCAAGGCTGTTTGAGACAAGATTTCAAGATCTGAAGATGGAACAAGACATGAACAAGGATTTGGCTAATCTTCTGGCTCAAGGTTGACAAAGTGATGGTTAACTCGGAAACGGAAGGTGAATTGTTTGATGCGGGCGTTATGAGCAATGTTCTCAAGTATGGTTTGGGACTTCTCCTCTGCTTGGGTTGCTTGGATAATGGATTGATAGGTCTTGGTGTTCTTCTTGATAACTTTTCGCTCTTGATAGTCTTGGGATTTGGGCAACTTTGCTTTAGGATGTCTGTTCTTGCTGGGCATCTCTTGGAAAAGAGGCTTCTGATTTTGAGGCAAAGGTTTCCAATGGAAAAAGTTAAAGTCAAAGCAATCTCCGCAAGGGACAAAGCAACCCTGCGGGATACAAACAAAGGCAACTGACTCTGACAAAGCTTTGAAAGTGTATGTTTCAACAAGTGTTTTCACAGAGTCTCTGACTGTCAAGCATTTCAAACAGATCTACCTAAGGAAGGTGAGTATCAAAATCGCTTGCCCACAGCTTGGCATCCCCCAAAAGGGAATACAAATGGTGAGTAATCTTGAGGTGACCCGGTAAACCCCTTGGAATCGGTCCTTGCACAAGGATTTTGATACTTTCAGATGTAGATAGGGTAGCCTCTATTTTATCAGGTTTTTAATGATTCTGTGGTGTCTCCATACCCGGTTATACTGATCATCCGTGACTCACTTAAGAGCCTTGCCAATTATGCTGGGGGAGAGGAATGTTTACCATCCCCAGACATGTGTTTGGCACGAACGCTCGGCGATTAGGAGATGTAAGTGATTCTTTTGGACTTCACTTATTTATATACTGGCCGGGGGGGATACCGGTTTGAGGTCATTCTCCGAGGAGGAAGTGCTTCTCCTTGGACAGGCCTCGCTAAAAGCAGAACAGGTGAACTTGTCCAAGTTCAAATGTTCCACGTTGCTTACTCTAACAAGGATTATGCAAGAATTGAAAAACTCCTACATGCACATCAAGCAGATTTTGTTCATTTTCCCAAATTTGATTAAGTGATGTTTGAACTTTGAAATGAAGACACTCGTGATTAGATTTTGATTTGTTCTTTTCCTCAAAATGTAAATGAATTGAACGTTTGCAAGTTCTTTCCTTTTGTGCATTCAAGATTTGATTAGCGAGTTGATTTAAGAACTTTGAAAAAGCTTTGTTTTATCCTTTAGATCACTCAAGATTGAATTTGTTTGCTTGCTTTGAAATCTGAAACAGATGAGGGAATAGAGTTGTTCATTCCTTTTAGTGCATTCGAGATTGAGTTATCTTTTCAAAATGACAATGACATTCTAGGACCTAAGTTCATTTCCTTAATGTCATTCAAGATTTTATTTTTGACCTTTGCTATAATAAAAGAAATGAAAAACCAGTCCCAAGCAAAAACAAAAAGTGACACTATCCAGCTTATAGGCGACGCTGGAAAGTTCAGAGGCGACATTTAATCCTTACAGGTGACATTCTGTACCTGAAAAGGCAACAGATAAAAATGCAGAGGCATGATTTCTTTCGTTACAGGCGTGATTTCTTTACATGCAGGCGACAGAAGAAGAATTCTGGGACGTAATAGAAGTTATCGATCACAGGAAAATCTCAGTTATGCAGGCGTGAAAATAGAGCTCATAGGCGTCATTTATTTCCTCAAAGGCGTTATTTAATTGCGTGAAGGCGTGACTGGATTCTTTGTAGGCGACATTTCTTTTGATGAAGGTGACATTTCTTTGTTTGAAGGCGACATTTAATTGTTGTAGGCGTCATTTCTTTTCATGAAGGTGACATTTCTTTTATTTCCTGCAAAATACAAGCATATAAAGTATAATTTCATCAAAATAATTATGGTTTGACTCCCACCGGGCGTGCCAGAATGTAGACTAGGATTTGAGCGTGCACCTAAACTTGTTTTGAAGGCCAAAGACAAACAAACGTCATAGCATATAATCAAATCAAATTTAATGGTAAACAAAACTAAAATCAAAGCCACCTCAGTTTAAGCCTAAAACGGATGCGCCCATGCACCGTTTGATATGCTTAGATATAGAGGGATGTGGGTGTGCAAACTCAAGCACTTGGAGCATGCAAAATAGGATGATTTGAGGTTGATGAAGACCCAAAATGATACAAAATAGGTATGAGGAACCTATTTTGCCTCAAAGGCCTCAAGAACACACAAATATGCAAAGCTAAAAGATGAACTAAGATAGATTAAACAAGAAATGAATCTATGTTAATCCCATTAAGCTAATTTAGATGTGATTTAAGCTTGGAAATGATCTAAAATGATGAGTTTATGCTTATGCTAGAATGAAAATGGCATTATAACTTTGCTATTAAGTTTGAGAGTTGAAAGATGAGAGAGGATTATTTGCTCAAAGAAGTGAGGCTATTTATAGGAAAAGGGAAGGTCTTGGGTTAAAAGGATGAGTCAGAGTTAGGGCTAAGGTTAGGGTTGAGTCAAGGACAAGTGTCCTGACAAGTGTCAAAAGAGGATTAAGTTGAAAGTTTGAGGGCATGTGCACAATTTGGTAAATGTGCCCAAGGCCAAGAGGTGGCAAGGAAGGGATAAGAAGGTCTTAAATGCATAATGAATGCATGTAAGAAAGATAAGGAAGGCTTAAATGCATCCTTAAATGCATTTGCAAGAGGTGGCCAAGAGGTGGCCATCTTTGTTGACTAAGGAGGAGGTTAGCATAAGTTTTGGTAAACCTTTTGCTAATGGAATGTGACAAGATTAGAAAGGGGATTAGGATTAGGATTAGGAGAAAGGGATGGGCAAGTGGCTTTGGGTGAGATTTAGATATTTATTAAAAGTAAATTTAATAAATATTAAATATCTAGGCTTAGGGTTTGAAGGGACTAGATTAGGGTTTTGACCCATTTAGAGGAAAGTTTAGGACTTTCTAGAAGAGTTTAGTGTTATTTAGAATTTTGGCCAACTTTGGGATAAAAAATAAATTAAAAATAAATTAATTTATTTTTGAAGTTTTTGGGCAATTTATTAATTAAAATAATTAATAAATTAAGGATAATGTCCAAATGACATTTTTAGGCTAGATTCCTTAATTAAAGATTTTTAATTAAGAGAGAGGGATTTAATGGCATAAAAATAAATAAATTAATTAAATAAATAATTAATTAATAAATGATGATGTCATCAAGGATTTTCAAAAAACAAAAATAATTTATTTTCTGAAGGATTTTTCGGTGTCTACAGTAATAATTCATGCTAAGTCTATTTAGCATTATTTTGGGTGAGCTAGTGTTTTCAGACACTTAGTCGAGTAGACTTGTAATTGTTTTGAGATCAATTGATAAGTGACTTTGGGGCTGCGCCCACCCATATTCTTGGTCTGTGTTATTTGCTTTCTATTTTGGTGCATCATGACTTAGCGGATTTCTTTTGGGACTTATTCAGATCAGATCATTTGCGCTTTCGCATGGTGTTTTAGTGAAGGCGTAGTCTAGGTTTGCCTTGCATTGAGGTAGATCGCAGTGCTGCATGGGTCTTGTCCCAAAGCTCGTGACAATTAGTATCATAGTTACTTCTATGACATGTTTGATACCCAACTTTGGGAAAGTTGGTATCAAAGCTACTTCTACGGTGGGTTTGATACCCAACTTTGGGAAAGTTGGTATCAAAGATGATTCAAAATTAGATTTTGGAGTGGTGTGCTATGGATCTGGTTTGGTGGGATCGAGCTAGTTCTTTGCAGATTTGATTCACGACGGTGCCTTATGTTCAATGAAAAATTGTGGAGAAAGCATCTTGACATGGATGATGTTTTGTAGCAGCAGATCAGTTTGATTTGATCCTTGTGTGATCTAGAGCTAGAGCAGTCATCTTGGGGAGATGGATCATGATAGCGATTTGTGTTCGGTGTGGAGATCTTGAATCGATTCAATGACTGATTGCGTTGGGGTAGAGAAGATGAAGTTTAATGTTATGGTGCATTGACTTGGGACTCATGATTTGTTTTGAGAGGCTGAGAAGCAGATCTATGCTTTGGGGGAGTTAGATTGGAAGTCTGGAGCTAAGATTTTTGGCAATGCAAGGTCATAGAATGTGGATCGTCGCATGACTTTTAGATCTGGGCTTGTGAGGTGTTTTGGTGAGTCAAAGTTATTCATTCTTTCTCATGATTTGGATGCTATTTGGATGCTTTTCTTTGGTCTAAATTGGATGCGTCTTGTTCCTACTTTGCGTAGCTGTGGCTTGACTTGGAGATTGAGTGGACTGTGCATGGATCGACTTGGAGACAGGATTGAGCTTCTCATTGTGGTGCTATTCAAATCAGGGTTAGACAGATCACTTGGATCATCTACTTTGTTTGTGATAGTTTGACATGATTTGGATGTGATGCCTGATGAGTGACTTGTAGAACTTGTGCATCGAAGATTCGTGGATCATTGCCGATTAAGAGCTGGGCTAGATGAATTTGGTGAAGTCATCTTATTGGTGAACTGAGCTAAGAAACTTGTGTTGTAGATTAGGTTGCTAGATGCAACTTATGAGATAGTGGATGCCTCTTCATTACAGATTTGTGGTGCGATCTATAGCATTTCTTTGCGACTGGGTGCTTGGCAGGGATCCGTTGACTTGGTGGCTATAAAGATGGATCGATATGACTTGATCTTGGGTCAAGACTTCTTGAGGCAGGCTAGAGTGATCATTTCTCCTTGCTGGAGATGCATCATGATCTTAGATGTGCAGCAAACATGTTTTGTTCCTACTATGAGTGAGGCAGATTCGACAGCGACATCAATTTCTTTGAGTTCTGTGCAGGATGTCTTTGTGGCAAGAAGTCATTTTGCCTTAGTGGATTTTGAGCAGTACGGATTGCTCTATATGGATGATTTTGTGCTTCCCGATTAGAGTCAGATTTGAGCAGTTTCAATAGTTGGAGCTCATGAGAAGATCATAAATGTTCATGACTTGCAGTGATTTATAGGTGTGAATAGCTTTTGCAGAGGTTTCTTTGCGGGCTATTCTGAAATTGTTCGTCCTTTGTTGGAATGCTTGAAAGGAGATTGGACTTGGGGTAATCAGCAACAACATGCAGTTTAGTTGATCAGGTTGCTTCGCAAGGGGAACTCAACTCTTCTTGAGTGATCTCTTTTGGGATCAACCTCTCGCGACATCATTTGGTCTAGGGGTGTGACAGGCATCGAGGATGTTACCACTTGTTTTAGTGGGGGAGGATGTAACGGGGCTAGAATTTGCATTGTTTTGGAGACTTGTTGGATCCAAGTTGGGTGACTTGGAGAGGTGCTGAATGTTTCTTGTTGGGTGAATGCAGTGTTCATCGAGGCAATTTGCCTTAGCCGTTTGGAGGTGCGACTTGGTTGAGCTGACATCGGAAGTGTAGATTTGGAACCGACTTGGATTTTGTGTGTTCATGGGTTGACTTAAATTATTTGTGAGTAGATAGGCCGACTTGAGTTATTTGCAAGCTATTTGCAGAGCAAGGGCCAAATTTCTTTGGTGAATGAGCAGCGGTGAACGTTGGACGCATTCAAAAATGCATTGGTGCCAACTTGCGTAGTGTGCTCTTTGATTGCGCTTCGTTAGAGTTGATTTTGGGCAGATTGCATTATAGCCGTTGGAGCGATGTTGTGTATTAATGCAACGGTCTTGCATTGATTATGATATGCATTGGATCTAGGTCTGGACCTATTCTGCAATGATTATTCCTTCTTGTTTCATTCAAGGCACTCTAGTATATATTGGAGGCCTTACTCATTCATTAGCAATCAACAGAGTTGTGGAGCGAAGGTGTTTTGGAGCGACAAGGTTTTCGGTGAAGGAGCAGAGCAGAGGCAACTTCTTCTATGCGAAGACTTGGAGCGATTTGTTTTGTAGAGCGGAGGTGCTCAACTTGCATTGTAAGAGCTTGGAGATCGATTGCGATTATGGATTGCGATTGCAATTGCATTGTAATAATTCATGCTAAGTCTATTAGGCATTATTCTGGATGAGCTAGTGTTTTTAGACACTCAGCCGAGTAGACTTGTAATTGTTTTGAGATCAATTTATAAGTGACTTTGGGGCTATGCCCACCCATATTCTTGGTTTGTGTTATTTGCTTTCTATTCTGGTGCATCGTGACTTAGTAGATTTCTTTTGGAACTTATTCGGATCAGATCATTTGTTCTTTCGCATGGCATTTTGGTGAAGGCGTAGTCTGGGTTTGCCTTGCATTGAGGTGGATCACAGTGTCGCATGGGTCTTGTCCCAAGGCCTGTGACATCAGGTATATAATACTTTGCGGGATCTTGAGGATGCACAAGATTGTTGGCAATGAGTGTTTTCAAGACATCCTCATATGAATCACCAAGTTTAGAAAACTGACATCTCTCTTTCTTGGGCTTATCTTGATATCTTGGCTTTTTCTCTTGTTGGTTAGATGCATTGAGCTTCATGGCTTGAAAAACACTAGACAAGTGAAGAACAAATTGATCCTTGGGTTGAAAAGAGTCCACAACTCCATCATTGACCACTGGTTTGTTCCTATTCCAATGTGAGTTCTTTCCTTTATCCTTGTTAGAGTTATTATTTTGACCATTGTTGTTGTTGTATCTTCATAAAATCTTGGGAGTTGTGGTCAAAACTTGAGCTACTACCCCCATATTGGGAACCATGGTGAGCATGTTGAGAAGGTTGTCTTGAGTTCCTAGGAGGTGTTTGTCTCCTATGATGATCTTGTTGTGAAGCCCTTCTTCCTCTAGGGCTAGGAGATCGTGAAGGTGTTCTTGAATATCTTCCACTTCGTGGAGTCTTAGGAGGACTAGGTGGAGGAGAGTTGTTTCCACCACCAACACACATGTTGTTGTATTGATCATTACGTTGTTGAGCCAAGAGTCTATCTTTCTATTCTTGTGCGGGTCTCCCTTCTATTTCTAATAAGGCTTGTCTTTCCGACTCTAGGAGTCTAAATTTTTCTTCCTTTGCAGCTTGTTCATCTAGGAAGGCTTTCTTTTCATGCTCAATCCTCTTAAGTCTTTCACTTGTGTATCTTGAAGTTGTTTGGAGTGGTGAACTTGGTCTTGAATGTTTAAACAAGTCATTGGTATATGTTGCATTCACATGAGTATCATAAGGTTCATCATCTTGACTGCCATGTTGTGATTGTTCTTCTTGATATGATTTCTTCATTTCTCTTTCAGCCCTTTGGTGTGCATCCAAATATCTAGTTGAGATAAGGGGCGAGATTGGTCAATTTTCATTAGAGGAACTGCCAAACAGAATGGTGTCTCTATGCCTTTCAAATATGTTATCAAGGCTTTTATCCATTTCTTCCCTCTCTCGTCGAGTCATTGTGTAACTCATATCCATATCTGAATGAGAAGGTGCTAAGGGTGTGCTCAACTCACTGAGATTACTTTTGGGATCAAACCAAAATTCTGAGTTATTCTTAGGGGATTGATCAAAGATGAGCTCTTTTCCCTTATGTTTTTGGCAAGTTTGAACTAAGGGTAATTGATCAAAGACTACTTGAGGTCATTTTCCTTGATTTACTTGATACCTTGTCATAACCAACATGAAAGAAAAGGTACTACGTGATAAGATGACCCTAAGAAATGTTGGTATCAAACTAGGATAGTAAAAGCACTCAATTGTCAAAAGAGAGATGATAATATAAAATTTTTACAATAGGCATAAACCAACACTGACACAGAGGTGCCTGATAAATGGGTGAATACCCTAACACATATGGATCATGAGGATGATTTACCCAAATTATATTTCATTGAATTTGAATTTGGATGGAAGTGAATGGACAAGAGATTACTAAAACTCTCTAAGCGTGTTATCAAAGGATCCAAAGGTTTACTTTCTCAACAAGGATAGTTTCTAGCTTACCGACTCCAAGAAAGGGCACTTGTGAAATCAAAGATTGCTAATTCAAGAGGTCAAGACACATGAACCCAAGGTGCAAATAAGATTAGACCACCCAACAAAAAGTTGTAAACTCAGGAACTTAGTTTTTGTTCGTTTTAAATGATCACATAAATACATCAACATATTTTTATCATCAATCAAGCACACAAGACATCAATCAAGGAGTTCAAGAAAACAATTGTCTTCAAACAATGAGCAAGGGACAAAGAAACCTTGCACATGCACAAGAATAGTGACTTAGTATGCTACTCCTTAAAGATTCTACTTGTGTATGTTCTCAAAATGTCTTGCAATCATGCACATAGTCTTGGCAAATAAAAAGTTGGTTGCACTATGGTTCGTAGTAATGGTTTGACTCTGCAACTTTTGAAATCTCAAGAGGGAGAACTCCAATCCAGGTGCACCAGGGTTTTGACACATTCTGAGAATTTAATCAATCGGAGATGTTGAGGAGATCTGAAAGCCCAACAAGAAACTACACCCGTGGAGATTTCTTCCACAAGGACATTTATATAGTAGTTGTTGCTACCACGACAAAAATAGTTATTACTGCTTGAGGTTTCATCCACGTGGTTGACCTAATAAAGGGAATGTCCACTACAGTTAACCCTCTCTAAAAAGGTGACTCACAAAAAGGACCACATGGGGACTTAGTTCAGATTCAAGGATTAGAGTTTATGATACTACCCAAAAAGGGAGTAGAGCATAATCCTCTAGCCTCTTCACTTCACCCAAACATAGCAAGGTGGTCCCACAATAGTGTGTCCCACTTTTTGGCCAACTTTGACACAAAGATCAACATTCTGAGAAAAAATTTCACTTTCCAACACTTGTTGCTGCAAAACTATTAGGAATTTGAAGATGATGTAAACTAGAGTCTTTTATAATTTTATTTCTAGTTTCTAAATATATTTAAAAATAATAATTTAAAATTCATTAAAATTAATTTTTCCTTCTCCTTCAAAAAGTGGTTTGTGTGAACAACTATGTTTTTAAGGACTAACTGTCACTTGGATCAACATAACTTTTTTTTGAAATATGATAACGATGTAATTCTTTCGAGGTTATATTTGTAACTTCAATATCTAAAGGATGCAATTGGTTTCATTCATTTTGGGTCAATATTTCATAGTTTATTATGTTCTAAAGTGACAGTAACTGCAATTTAGACATAAGGTCACTTGGATCGCACTAACTTGACCTGTGTATATCAAAATTCATTTTTATTTTTATTTTTATAGAAAGGTAGCATAAATACTCTTTTCCTACATATTTTTCATAATTTTTGTTTGTAATTTACTATTTTTCCCAAAGTCTTGAAGAGACAAATTGTTGAATGACCAAACAACCTATGTTTAGTTAAAGCAATATTTAAAAGTGATAATGAACTCAATAGGTATTAAAAGTAGATTTATTAGGAAGATTGTTCCGCATAGCATCATACTACATAGATAGGTTTTTCAAATGGAATCATTTGATTTGCCAAAACATAAAGTCGAAGTGATTTTTTGTCAACATTTTAATAGGTGCGAAGGAGATTCCATTGTAGGTATGAATGAGGAGTATAAATGTTATATCAATGTTTTTTTAATCTAAGAGACTTTGAGCTAACCATTTGTAATTAATTCCTTCAAATGGAAGCTCTCAAAGATTAAATCATCATATTTTATTAAAAATATATTATTTCATAAAAAATTAGCATGTCTAAAAAAGTGGGACAGACTATTGTGGGACCACACAGCAAAAAAATTCATTGACATGCTAAGATTGAAACCACCTCACCAAGGTTCATGATGTCAACAACAATGTCTACTGAGCTCTCTAAGTGGGTCCAAGAGAGAACATATCGATCAATGTTGAGGACTAAACCAAGCAAGACCGTGACAATGTAACAATATCCTCCCTACCTACAAGGGGTTCTATCATCAAGAAGAGCTTCACAAGAAGCACACTCTCTCAAGAATGCCACAAATAGTGTTCATAGGGCCTAATTACTGTGAGACATATATGCAAGAAATCAAATTTAGATTTATCGTCTCCTTTATAGCAAAATTGAAGTGTGATCTATGAAAGCAAGAAATCACTCAAGTAAGACACATGAGAGGTTCATTTTAATTTACAAAATCCAAATGTTATAGAGATGCAACAAAATACCTCAAGTCCAAAGAAAAACGCTTAGTATATTTTTGTTGAGCTTTTTTTGTGCAAACAAGCCACGAACTCTCCAATAAGCAAACAAGCAAACAAGATATGCAATGTATATCCAACTTATGCAAACCCGAGGGTTAGATCTGAGAATCAATTGTTAGGAGCAATAATAGCCAGCAAATAATCCAAATGAAAATTCATATCATGCATTGAACCATGAAAAATAAGTGCACACATCACAAAATTTTATTTTTTTTGCATTTGACCTAGTTAACGAGATTTGATTTTTTTGATATGATTTCGGCAACAAAAATAGAAATGCAAAACAGAGACCCCTACTAAAAAATATAGAGCTTTCCAAAATTGTAATTTTTTAAGAAAAATCTCTTTATTTGTGCCCTAGAGATCCATTTTACCAAAACATACCAGTTTTTGTAAATCGACTATTTGAGCTACATGATATTGCATCCAAATTTAAAATAAAAAAATGGACCCCCTATAAAATTTAAAGAGATTTCTGAAAATGTAAAAATTTCTAAAAAATATGCTAATTTGCGCCAAAAATTAATTTTGTATGAAAAATAAAGAAAAAATTATTAAAAATTCAAAATATCGTGGAAAATTATAAATTGTCTACTGAAGCTTTTGTGATATGTCGCCAACTTGCAAAACAAATTTCAGACCGAAACTCCAAGCCGTTTGGGAGATATGATCAAATCTTTGAAAATCTAGGGTTTTAATCTCCAAGCAAATCTGCACAAGGGGGTTTTAGCTCCAAAAATAACTAAAAAAAGTATGTAAAGGTGGGTTGCTCCACGATGGGCACCAAAAATGTGTGCTAAAATGTTGACACACTTCTATGAGTCATTAAATCCAAGATTGCTCAAGAATGAGGTCTCAAATGACAACTCATAGCTCTCTATTCATGGAGTGCAAGGGTTTATGATGGAGGCCCTCAGATTAGACCTAGTTTGTGCCTATGCAAGTACACCATAAAATGAGAGATTCAAAGAGGAAAAACAAGAATGCTAGTCTCTATGATCATCAAGTATGCATGCAAATGAAAATGAAAGCTATTCTACATGATAACAATGCATGAAAGTAAACTAATCTATGAAAGGAAATGCTTATGCAAGATTATTCTATGAAAGGAAATATGAATCTAATCTAATATGCAAGTGCAATATTAATCTAAATGGATTGCCATGGAGGCATGAGAGAAGAATATAAGAAAAGAGAAGTTACAATATCCAAGCTCAATTGCTCAAGAATCTTCTCCAAAATCGCTCTCTAAATTTGCAGCATAACAATACAAAAATCTTCTATCTAAATGAGAAGGAGATGGCTCCTTATAAAGGAAAGTGGACGGTCAAGATTAAGAGGCAAAAAGAAATGAGCAATGGTGGAGATTAAATCTTGGTTGATCCATGTGCTCAAGATTCTCAAGAGGCAAAATCAATGGACATGGTTAAGAGGCAAAAAGATGTGTGGAAGAGATTAAGAGGCAAAAGGAGATTCCACTCATCTTGAAAAGTGTGCATTCAATGTGTAGACCATTTTTTTTAAAAATTTTATTTTATTATTTATTTATTATTTTTAGCAAAGTGTTCTCCATTATTTAATTAAAATATTTTTTATTTATTTAAAAGAGATTGGTTCTTTTAATTAAATGTGGCTTAGGATAAAGTGATTTTATTATTTAATTAAAAGATTTTTTATTTAATCAAAAGAGATTTACTTTCTTTTAATTAAATAAAACTTAGAATAAAATGATCAAACCTTAGGAAATATTAAAATAATTGAATTAATTGCGATTTGATCAAGGAAATTGATTTAAATTAAAAATATTGCAAAGCATTGATTCAGGAAATTGATAAATTGATGAAAGGGGGCCCAAAGTCTAGGCGACCATTTTAGGGTGCATACAAAACTTAGCACAAAATAAAGAATATTGGACACTTTTGAAAAGATTAAGGTATTTGAAACCTTATTGAATATTAAAACTCACCTCAAAGGCAAAGACATAATCTATAGATATATATAATGGGAAAAAAAACTTATTATGTATTATCTTAGTGAGACCTTTGAAAACTTTGGAACCTAGGACTTGACATATGACTTTAATACTCTATGGAAACCTTGTTTAAAAGTTATGTAGGCTTAGATGTAGAAATAGATTACCCTTTACTACCATTCATATAAATTTGTGAATGTAAGTTTTGATTTTGTGATGATTTCTCATTATTTTTAATAAGTTTGTAAAACTTGAGTCAGTATTCATGTGTCTACCGGTATGATTTTTATAAAAGTTTATTTTCTTTGAGCTTTTCCTTTCCCTTTAGATATTTAAGGTGTAAACACATCCTAAAAATCTTGAAACCTCATAATAAAACGGATATGACACTTAAACATAAAGGAAGATCACAAATGCAATTGTGACCTCTCCAATTATTGTGGGCATTTTTGTCGTGCAAGTTCTTTGTGTGAGTTATAAATTTTCAAAAATTTGAAGTGGCAAATATTCTTATCAATAGTACCATAAGAAACAAAGAGTGATTTTATGTTGGTGTAAGATACTGCAAGTAAGGAGTCAATAGTTGTGGTTATATAAAAAATAGAATGTATTACAATAGTTTTAAAGTTGTAACTACTAATTTATACTATGTAGTAGCATAGTTAGAAAAATTAGACTCGACAAAAACTTGCCAAGGTCTAAAAAACATTTGGGAAAAACTTGACCATTTTAAAAAAAAACTTGCAAAAATATCATGAACTTAAAAAACAACTTAATTTTAATTAGAAATGCATTTTTTTGCAAAATTAATTTAGAAGATGCATCTAATGAGTTAATTAATGAGAACAAAAAATAAACAAGCTGGGTTTAGATATATATAAACGTAAAGTGGGTCAAAATTATATTCTCATGTGGAATGTTGATGGCTGGAAGAAAAATAGTAAATAGTTTCTATAAAACTAGAAATATATACATCATTACAATTACATCTTCCTCTTCCCATCTCTAATAGAAAATAAGGGAGAGGAACTAGAGGGTCTGGTCCTAGAAGTAGAATCCTGCACTAGGCATGATTATGCCTCCTCACTTGCTATCTCTGATGATGTGTGTGTCTCACTCTCCATCCTGGATGTAGCTCCTCTTGGCATTGGCAATGACTCCTCATTTGACTCCTCCTCATCGTCCTCCTCAATATCATCTAATGTGAAACCAAATCCACCCCCCTCCTCCTCCATAGCCTGCCTCTCCAAATCCATGATGTCATCCTCTGTAAACAACAAAGGCTTCTCCTGTGTCATCCAATCACTGTAAGAATCTATATTATCCAAATCAATTGGACCAACTAGTGCTCATTGTGCCTTTCTTATGCGTAACTTAAGATTATATTAAACATAAACAAGATCATTGAGGCATTTTTGGGATAACTTGTTTCTTTTTTTTTGTGTGGATGGACTCAAATAAGATCTAATTGCGCTCACAATGGGATGAGCTACAAGGCTGGCATAAGATTCTAAGATAAAATTTCTTTAGATGTGGGGTATTTCCACCCCAAATTTGCCACCAAGCCTTTGCAAAATAAAATATTGAGAAGTTAGAAAGCAAAGAGAAAAGAGAAAACATAATTTATCAAATGAAAAAATTGTAAATGTTTTACCTAGGGTTTGAGCCTCTTGCTCTCTTTTCCAGCTTTGAAGAGAATAACATACCCTTTGATTTCACATACATTTGTTGTTCAATCACAACAAGGTCTCTCTCTGCAACATTGAGTATCATCCTTTAAATGCATACATAGAGGCCCTCCATGACATCTCCATTAGGATTTGAATAAGAATGAAACAAAAACAAAGTGAAATCAAGTCTTAGTACACAATCTACAAAAACAAAGTGAAATCAAGTCTTAGTAAAATCTAAATAAGAAGCATTGTACTTGAAACGGGCATTGAGGAAGTAACCTATTGCATGAATGGGTTGGTGGATTCGATTGTTCTACCTCCTATCAATAATTTCCCAAATGGGATCATATTTGAGTCTACTCCCCTTGTAGTAAATTTTTATAGCCTCTTTGGCCCTGTCCATGGCCTCATAAAGAGTCCCCATTGAGGTTTGATTCCCATCTCCAAGCACAAAACTTGAACTGGGGGCTCAAACACCTACAATTAAAATTTGAAAAATATAAATTAGTTTACAAAAAGTTTAATTAATGAAGTTAGTAAGTTACAAATTAATAATGAGATACTTGAATCAAGAATAATTAAAAATTCAAGTTTTGAAGTTACCTTCATAATCTCAAAAGCCTTATCCACTTTTTTTTTTGTCAAAGACTATGCACGCGACAACCTCTCCTTTAGGATTCTTTGAATAATTTGAGTCAAGCCATGGTTGACTCACAAACATTTGTTTCAAACAAGACAATGTACCAATAATGCTTTGCAATGTCAAGAAAATCATTGCATACCTTGTGACAATAGGTCTCACCAAATCTTTCCCTTGAGTAAACTATCTCATCAAATGTAGAGCCCAAGGGTGATTGTAGATATACTTTTTGATTCACCTTGCATCTTCCACAATTGGAGTCACCCAACCAAGTTTTCCCATGTCCTCCAAAAGAAGGTCAAGGACATATACTGCACAAGGTGTCCAAAAAATAGTGGGGTGCCTCTCTCAGAGGATCTTACCTGACATATTAGTAAAATATAATCCATAATTAGTTTCCATATTTCACCTCAAAACTAAATTAAATATCACTTATTTATATTTAATCATATGCAACATAAAATTACTTGCGGCCACATATGCTTCCACATTATATGTGATTATTTGCACCACATTCTCTATTCCCACCTCCATGACAACAATCTCCAACATTAATGCCAATTTTTGTGTACTTTTCACCTTGTTAGAGGCATCAACTAATTTCTAAAACACCACATTGTCCTTCCAAGCAACCAAAAATCAATAATGGTTCAGTTTTCTCCATCTTTCCACCCATCAGAAAGAATGGTGCAACCAAATTTACTCCACACTTTTTTTTCTTCCTCCACCTTTTCTCTTGTCTTATCAACTATATTTATGAGCAACCTACAAAATCAAAGTGAAATCAAGTCTTAGTACACAATTTTGATTTAATAAACAAGAAAAAAATTAAAATTTAAAAATGAAATCAAGTGGATTCTAATTATTTACTAACTATCTCCCATCCAAATCCTTGCGAGAAGAGGCCTTGTACCCTTTTCCTGAAACTGTCATTGCAGTCACCAAATTTAGCCAATAGGGAATCTCAACCACATGCAATGGGATGTTGTTGAAATACCACAAATTAACAACATCAATGTCTGGTTTCTCATGTGCCTCCTTGTTCCAACCAGTGGCCTCTAATGATGGTTGTGCTCCAGGTGTGTTCCTGTGCACAAAATAAATGCCTATCCCTGATGCTAATGGTGTTGAAGAAGTAGGCACTCGACTAGAGGAAGAAAAAGTGGTAAAAGAGGAGGCATACTATTTTTGGATGTGCAGGCCACGAAGAGAGCCTACTATGCTCTCAAGTGCTGATGATTCTTCTTCAATGTCAATTGGAGCACCTTGAGTTTCATTTATGGCTACCCTCACAACTAATCTTTCCCTCTCCCTTTCAAATTTTTTCTCTTCCTTGCTTGCAAGTAGGGCATTAACAAATATTTTTCTCTTCTGTATTTTTGTATCATGCTTCCTAATGCCTCCATAAATTACTCTCTCATGTCATCTTATGCAAATCACCTTCCCAAGCTCATCTAGTTCTTCATAGGCATACCTCCATACCTTATCTCTAGCATTTTTAGGTCGGGTGTTTATATCTCCAAAAGTGCATGGTGTTAGTGGCCACACTTCCTCTAAACTTTCCATGTTGATTTAATGGTTAATTGTTACTCTACATAGAAATTAAAAATACAAAATAAATATTTTAGAAAAAGAATCAAACAAAGTTAGGAACTATCTAATTTAGTTTCAATATTTTTAGACATCATTCAAAGTTAGAAAAAAAATGAAACAAACTGCTAGGATTTGAATTTTTTTTAAAAACTAGATATACTTAAAAAAAAATAGTGATAGATTCAACAAAACTTGTCAAAAATAGTGTTGAATCTTGTTCTAATGATTCAAAATCATTTCTAACTACTTAGGAATGATTTTTTATTCATTTAGATGCAACAAAAAAAGAATAGAATGTTTTAAAAAAACATAAAAACAAACTCAACATACCTACCTAGAAATGTGAGTTTTCTTGAAAAATCGGTTGAAATCCGCCTTAAATCCACTCGAATCCACCTCCAAGAGCAAAACAATCACCTAGAAAGGGCTTGGAAGCGCACTTTCCTCCTCCACTCTTCACTCAAGTCATTGCAAACAAGAAATGAAAGATGAATTTCTCATACTTAGGTATGAGATATCGCACCAGTTTTTTTAAAAAACAATCTCGCCAAGTAATTGACAAGTTTTTACCAAAAAAATCTGTGAGTTTTATATACAATTTTTTCTGTGATTAACCCATCATGTTAAAAAACTTGGTGATTAATCACCATTCGATGATTAATTGACAAGTATGCCATCTATGTGTAGTAGTGACAACTTACTAGGTGGTTATCCATGTAGATGCATCACACTTGGTATTTTATGTGGTATGTTGATGTCATGTATGGTTGGATTATAGTTTCATCTCTCTTGTTCTTCCACATGATGGTTATATGATTGGTATTACCATTAATATATCATTATATTATCTTAAAGTAATCTACCAATGTTACTTAGTTGTACATGCTTACATGAAATTTGTTGTACATTGTTGGTGTGTGAACATTAAAGAAATTGAAAAAGAATGTTGTAGAGTGAAACTTTGTAAAAGGTACTAATCACTTTGTTGTATTGAACTATTTTTTCTAAATCATATAATAATAAATATATTTTGATGGTGAGTTTTCACTTGAAAGGAGTTATTGCATAACTCTTTGTCTTGTGTAAATATTGTGGATGTATATTATTCAATTTACTTTTGTACATGTTGCCATACATGTAATCTTAAGGTTTCATCATCCAAGTCTATTGTATGATTGTAAATGGCTTGAATTTTTGAAAAATTAATAACATTAGTTAGTATTTACTTTTCTTTATACAAATAATTTTCTTTATATAGTATTAAAGCTCACAAAATCTCAACTAGAATTAGAAAAATCAAACAAAATATTATGTGGTCAAGATCATGGTTGCTTGTGATTAGAACATCAAAAACACTAGCAATGGATGGTTGTGCAACAACTATAATAGGAACGTGGTAATTATTATGAAACACCTATAACTATAGAAACACAGATAAACATTAAAAATACAACAAATAATAATAAAGAGGTTCATCCGAACTAAATCAATTGAAAATCTAATTGAACTTGGTTTGCATGTTGCCTTGGCAAGTTTCAATGGCCTTGAGTTGTGCTTAGAGATTGTTCACTAGATTGGGCCAACATTTTATGAGCACAAAGCTATTTTTTCATCACTATAGATATTTGAAATTTGAAAATACAAGTTTGAGTGGATACACTATATTTAGACTTCATGAGGAAAGTAAGAGTTGGAGAAAATTGACATATAGTATAATAAAATATTACTATTTTCATAATACCCCCTAATTCCCCAAATTATATCTAAGAAAGTTCACTATTCATACAATGTTCAAGTGGCATAGTTTTGATCATTCATACATATTTGTGGTTCTTGGATCCTAATTCCAATGGATGTTCTTTGACTTTAATAGTACAATTGCTCTTTGACAAATGTTTGTTGTTTTCTTTTGGTTCTTTTAATAAAATTCTTCATGAACTGACAATATTCTAGGGAGAACTATTTCTTATTTTGGGGAGGCTTTTTACTCCTTGTCAAGTCTCTCTTATAGAGGAGATTTTTTTCCTATGATTTTTCTCTTTATTTTCTACTTATTAGATGCAATTTCATAAATTGAAACCCTCTTACAATTTCACACTCCTTTTGGGCCCTTTCTTTAGTGTGCTTTCTCCCAGGTCATTTTCAAGCTTATTTGGGCCCTATCACATCATACTATTGTCAACTACTCAATTTGGGACTTGATTTAGCATCACAAACCTCGACACTCCTTGCTACCTTTGAGATGTCCAATTTTGATGGGTCCTAGGTGCCTAAGTGGGTGCAAGGCACCTAAATAGGCCCATGGAACCTATTTTGGTCCATGGCATCTATTTGGGTCACATTTTAGGTCATTGGAGACTATTGACAATGAACCACCAAATTTTCCCAAAACTTTGTCCTGTGGTTGAATCAATTCTCCCATGTGCAGATTTGGTCTTGATCTTTGTATATGACCATTGGAAGTCGGCCTAAATGTAAAAATATCTTGAGAATCATGTATAAATTCATCATCTCTAATTCATTTAATCATCTCTTCATAACCTATCATTCTAAAAAGAGCATATTTGAGTATAAGGAGCATCAAGCTACAAGAAGTTATCTTCAAGTATGTTTTCATGATGAATTTTTCTATGGTTTATGATGTTATTACATCAAAACTTGGGGAATTATCTAGAGAGCATTGCATCACCAATCCATAGGTATAGTAATTTCAATTCAACATTTCAATCAAGCATTTACCATGCTAAGGATAAACTCTCTTTTCTAATGATCTTTGTTGCAATGGATGTTAACACTTACCTAGGGTTTGACTTATGAAAGCCCCTATACAACCCAACCCATTTTCTCTCTTTTCTGTGTAGATTCTAGATTTGACAAGAAAGGATTGTAGATTCATAAAGAGCAGATTGAGACAACTAAATCTAGACTTTGAAGTTGGAAACATTGATCACTATTGATTTTCACCCATGGCTAATACTTTTAGCAAAAAAATAATATTTTGGCAAACCCAAAATGTCATACACTTGCATATTTTCTAATTTTAAGTTTCAATTCTAATTTTTGAATGAAATTTTCAGAGTGAGATGTTAGAATAACTAAGAGGGGGTTGAATCAGTTATCCACTGTCCCAAATACAAAATGTATATCCAAAAACAATTTAGACAAATTTTTGCAGCTCAGTAACATATAATAGTAAACTGTTTATGCTTTTACTGATTACCAGTCAATAACATATAGTAACTACCGATCAAATCTAATATGAAACATGTAAAGTATGATATCAAATAATCACAACAATCAACACATAACACAAGAGATTTAACGTGGAAACCCTGTAAAGGGAAAAACCACTTGGGACCGGCAACCCAAAAATTGTTCACTCTTCTGAAGTGAGGTTGGTGAAGACCCAACCCTATTAAAGGTTACAAAACACATTGTAAGGTGTGACCTTGTTAGAGGATTTAACACTAATCATTATCGTCTAACCAACATTCACTATGGTGTTGACAGGATAAAAAAATGTGCATTCTATGAATGACATTACAAGACTTTCAAGTCTACTCGGTTAAGAGATTTATCTTATTACAATGGTTAAACTGTAACAACAATTGATTTGATTACAATAAAACTTGATTTGCAGATGTATAGATCTATATTATGCTCATTCAAATCTATGATCAATATATCAATTCTATTTCAACAATATTCAATAACTTACTGTCTCTCGGTTATACGCTCGGTAATCTCTGCAGTTCGGTTCTCCTTAACTAGTTTGATCAGGCATGAATGAAGCTTGTTCATGTGATATCTCTGTAGTATCCTTTTCTCTGACATGAGTTTCATAATGAAACCCTAGTCTCTTAAATATACAAGTAAACCATTTTCTTTTCATCCATCAAATTTTTCTGCTTAATCTCCTTTGTTGGTTTTGCCACTTAAACCTTCCTCGGCTAATGTGTCAGTAACATGTTTCAAATATGTCCTTTAGATCTTCCTTGAATTTTGCTTGCCATTGATCTTGTAACAAACTTTATCTTTCACTCCAATCATGAGGTACTTTCCAGCTCATCAACTTTTGTTGGCTAAACAAATCATTTAGTTCTTTTGTTCATTCTCGGTTAACAAAGAAATGCATCGGTGAACACAAGCTCGGTTTATACTGTGCTCGATATACACTACACTGCTCGGTGTATACTGGAATGCTTCATTAACCGACAACACTTCTTTGTAACATTTTTCTCCCAACTTCATAAAAGATTAAAGAAACATAATCAAGTCAACAATATGAAGTTATAGACTCATCAACAAGTTACCAAAGGTATTCCTTATCCTCATATGTTATATCCATCTTTCTCCATGTAGATATCTCGGTTCTTCATCTTTCTCTTCTCTTCTACAGATGTGTTAGATGTTTGCAACTCCATGATAAGTATTGTCAAAACTAGTTGACATCAATGACAACATAAAATTGATTCAATTATCTTGCATAACAGTTTAGTGCTTGGTGATCTCTAATCACTTGAAGTTCTTCAATCAGGTTCTCAATCAGTTGTAGTTCATCAATCTCTCCCTTTGGCATTGATGGTAACTCAAGCAATATGAAGTATACCATACACATAACAAACATGTATTCTACAACTTTGTAAACAAATGTTGCAGCTCGGTAAGCTCTCCCTTAGCTTAATATGTTTAATCACTATGTTACATAACAACATTGCAATGTGCAGACTATCTTCTGCATATATGATATTTAGCAGCTCTCAGGTTCCTTCTATTTATCTCCTTTTATCTTTTTAGAATGTCTCTCCCTAAGATAGATGTTTCTGTATTCTCTTCGGTTATCATATTGTTTATCTCTCCCTTTGACAACAATTCCAAAGAAATAAATAAACATACAACTCTGTAGTAGCCATGTAACTCTTTGTTGTCTGGTGCATTGACTCTATCTCTGTATACTGATTATGAAAATCTATTCCAGTTCTTCACAACTTTCACAACTTTAGATAGAAATCCAAAGTTTGAACTATGTTGCTTCAACATGAATGATCTTTTGATAAGATTAGGTTGATGCAACCTCCAGATCACATTAGTGACCGGTAGACAGGGGATGGACCCCAAGTCTAGTCCTCAAGTATTCAAATATATCTTTTGGTAGGGGATTTGTAAATATGTATGCAAGTTGCTATTTAGATGTAACAAATTCTAGCTTCACTTGCTTCTCCTGCACTTGTTCTCTTAAGTAGTGATACTTGATAGATATGTGCTTTGTTTTAGAGTGCATCAATGGATTATTTGAAATGTTTATAGTACTAGTGTTATCACATTATATAATCACTGAGTCAATGATTATCTCATTCATTCCTTCTAACACTTGCTTGATATATGCAATATTTGAATAGTTTGTAGCAACAACAACATACTCTGCTTCAGCTGTAGATTGGGAAATACAAGTCTACTTCTTACTTGTCCAGGTAACAAGTCTTTCACCGAAGAAAAATGCTCCTCAGGTTGTGCTTTTTTTATCATCCACATTTCCAGCCCAATCAACGTCGGTGTATACTTTAAGTTCAAACTTTCCTTCCTTAGGATATCATAACCCATAATCCTCTGTCTTCTTCAGGTATCTTAAGATTCTCTTTGTAGCAATCATGTGTGACTCCTTAGGATTTGAAAAAAATATTGCAACAATCCCCACAACATGTGCTATATCTGGTCTACTATGTACTACATACATTAATCTACCAATCATTGATCGGTACAGTGTCTGGTTCACCTCTGTAGTTTCATCCTCTTTAGGCAATTTTCAACATGTAAACATTGGTGTTCCAACTAGTTTAGCATCTTCCATGCCAAATGTTTTCAGTACTTCCTTTACATACTTGGATTGTGTGATGAATATCCCATCACTCTATTGAATAACCTGCAGTCCTAGAAAGAAGTTAATCTCTCCAAACATAGACATTTCAAACTCTTTTTTCATCTCATCAGCAAAGGATTTACATATGTGATCTTGACCTCCAAAGATAATATCATCCACAAATATTTCATCAATTAGAATAGTATCATCGACTTATCTCCTTTCATGTATAAATTGATGTTCTCACTAGTTCTAACAAATTCAATACTTAACAAATAAGTATGTAGCCTTTCATACCAGGCTCTCGGTGCTTGCATTAAACCATACAAATCTTTATGTAATATACATACCATTTCTTTCTTGTCTCGATCAATGAACCCTTCTGGTTGTTCTATGTAGACTTCTTCTTCAAGTACCCTATTCATAAATGCAGACTTAATGTCCATTTGATAAAATTTAAATTTATTATGTGCTGCATAAGCCAGTAACATTCGAACTCCTAGTCTAGCAACAGGTGCAAAGGTCTCACCATAGTCAATTCCTTCCTCCTGTGCATAACCCTTGCAAACTAGTCTGGCTTTATTCCTTGTAACCTCTCCATTTTCATTTAGCTTGTTTTTGAAGATCCACTTAGTACTGATAACATTCTTATCCTTAGGTCTAGGTACTAAGGTCCATGTTTTGTTTTTGTCTATCTGTTCAATCTTTTCATTCATTGCATTAATCCACTCTTCATTTCCAATGCAACTTTAACATTTTTCGGTTCATATTCACAAACTAAGCATGTACCTTGTCTTGACTTACTTCTCATTTGTATGTCAGCTTGCTTGTCGCCAATAATTTGGTTCTTAGGATGATGTCTTCTGACAAATCTTGCCAGTATCTGATCTCTTCTTTCTTGTTCATCCTGTTCAAGTTCATTATCTTGCTTGGTAGGTCCTTCCCGCTCATCGATTTCTCTTTCCTATTCCTCGGTTTTATTTTCCTGCTGACCGGTTATCACTGTCTGTGGCTTTGGTAAATACTCTGGATGCTCAATGTATGTGAATCTATCGTAATCTTCTGGTTCCTTTGTGATTTCTTCTGCATTCTTGTCATCAAACTCATCAACCCTGACATTAGCACTTTCTATCATTTTATTAGTAACTTTATTTAGACACTTATATGCTTTGCTTTTAGTGGAATATCCAAGAAATATCCCTTCATCACCTTTTGAGTCAAACTTTCCATTTCTTTCATCTTTCAAAATAAAGCATTTACTTCCAAAAATTTTGAAATAACTTACAGTGGGTTTGTGTTCAAACCATAACTCATTGGGTGTTTTGTTAGTGTCCTTCTTCAACTATACTCGATTCAGAACATAAACAACTATGCTAACTACCTCTCTCTAGTATGTCTGTGCAACATTTTTCTCTATCATCAATGTTCTTGCACAGTCAACTATTGACCTATTCCTCCTTTCAACAATTCCATTCTGCTGAGGTGTCCTTGGTGCAGAGACATGTCTTTTAATACCATGCTCATTACAAAAATTAGTAAATTCATCAGAAATAAATTCATCACCTCGATCAAATCTTAAGTATTTCAATTCTTTACCAGTCTCTTTCTCTACTTTTTCTTTATACCACTTGAACATCTTAAATGCCTCTGATTTTTCTTTCAAGAACATGACAGTCATCAATCTATTATAGTCATCAACAAAAAGAATGAAATATTTATCACCATAATAACTCTGAGTTCTCATAGGACCACATAGGTCAATGTGAACTAACTCTTATATTTTCTTTGTTGAATAATCTTTACTTTTGAAACTAGATTTTGTCATTTTACCTTTCTGACACTCATGACACATAACATGATCAGGCTTAGATAAGTTAGGCAGACCTCTAACCTTTTTCTTTTTACTGATCTTAATCATGTTATCAAAGTTCACATGACATAACCTTTTATGCCATAACCAAGCATCTTCATTTTTCATCATTAAGCAAGAAGACTCATCATTGTTAAGATAAAACAAGTTACCTTTCGATTGTGCTCCTATTCCAATATGTCTTCCTCCATCATCAAATACTTTTACTTTCTTTCTCTCAAAAGAAACTCGGTGGCCTGAATTGTTTAGCTGTGCCACACTTAGAAAATTATAGTTTAGTCCTTCTACCCAATAAGCATTATCACATTGGATTCTATCATTTATTAGCAAGGATCTCTTTCCTCTAACCATGCAAGGTGTATCATTACCCATTTTTACAGATCCACCGTTATATTGCTCAAGATGATTAAATTTTTCTTCATCACCAATCATGTGATGTGTAAAGCCACTATCTATGATCCATGTATCATTTTTATTAACCTTAGAAATCAATGTTGTTTCTACATACTTTTCTTCTTCCTCAGAATCATCCTTCATAGAAACAAATACTACCTCTACATCATCATCTAAATCATAATCAGATTCATTTTCGTCTGCAAAGTAACATACCTTTTTGCCTTTATCACTATTGTCTCGGTTGTCTCTGTTGTAGTGTCGGTAACTTATGTTTTCTCTTCTCCCATAGCTTCCTTCACCAAATCGGTCCTCGTTTCTGTCATCTTCCTTCTTGTTTGGACATCTAGCAACAATATGACCAACCTCTTTGTAGTTAAAACACGCTAAAGGTAATTTACCTCTATATCTACCTTTTCCTTTAGGTAATCTCCTGGCCATAAGAGCTTCAAGCTCATCAAGTTCATCATCAGTATTTCTATCACTATCATCCTTATTATTTCTACTACTATCATCCTTATTATTTCTACTACTAGACTTACCAATCTTCAGAGAAGTCATAAAAATAGATTCAATAGTCGGTACAACACTATTATCATAGTTGTTCAGTTCAAAAGTTGTTGGCTTTCCAATCAGATTATCAAGAGTGAGAGTACTGTTAGGTGCTAACCTATTTTCATGAATTGCAGATATTCTAATGGCATAAATAGGCAATAAAGTCCTTAGAATTTTGCTTACCACGGTGTCTTCATCAATAACACCATCAGATGCTCTGATAGTGTGAACTACCTACTTTATTCTGTTTGTGTACTGCACAATGTTTTCTCCTTCTTTCATCTTCATATCATCGAATCTTCCTCTTAAAATTTCAGCTCTGGCTCTCTTGACATTTGTATCACCACTATAAACTTGAGCAAGTTTATCCCACGTATCTTTAGCAGTAGTGCAATATTTAATATCATCAAACTCGGCATCTGTCAGAGTAGCAATAATCTCCATCATAGTAATGTTATGCTCATGCTTATCTCTTAGTTGATCTAGAGTTAAATGTCCATCGGGCAGTGCAATGTAGCCATTCTCTAATAGTGTGAGGGTATAATTCCCAATTCCAGATATGTGCAATTTCATTTGGCTTTTCCATATTGTAAAGTTTTCCTTGTTCAACTTTGGCACATCCCTCTTATACATTTTGTGATCTTTATGTTGAAGTCCTTAAAACTCTGTTCCAAGCAACCAATAAGCTTTGATGCCAATTGTTAAAATAACTGAGAGGGGGGTGAATCAGTTATCTGTTGGCAAGTTGGCTATACTGATGTATATGACTTGATATAGTGTTGTCATTATGGCAACAAAGTCATATAGCAGTTTGGAGTCAGCGCACTTGAAGAGAAGATCAGAAATCAGTTAAGTGTTGAAGACTGGATAGTATACAAAGTTCCTGCAGCTCAGAGCATCAATGCACATGCGTACAAATGAATTATGGTATGCGCCCTAGAAGTTAAGTTGGTTAGACTATATTCATGCTTATTCTATGAGCGCATGATCAGATGTGCAAGTATGAGAAAGTTACAGTTAGTTGAAGTTGCATAGCTAGTGTGTGCCAACGAAGAAAAGAGCATGAAGCTCACAATTAGTATTTTGGTTTGCGGATATAATGTAATGTTGTAAAGGCTATGTGCCTATTATATTTAGGTTGCTGACATGCATACTTGTTTGTTTGTAAGCACGCTTAAGCCAATTCATTTGGAAGCATTGTATGTAATAGGTCTAAGGGCCGACGTAGTTATTTATTTTGTACGAGCGTATAAATATAAGGTGCACCCATTGTATTCAGTATGGAAGTTGATAGAGAGTTGTAATAAGTAGAGCAGAAGTGTGCGAAGACACTAGAAGATGTATTAGAGATTTTCTAGAGGTCAAAGCATCAACGCATCAAAGGAACTAATTTGACAAGCAGTGTCATAGTGACAGTTCATCCTGCAGATATAGTGTGTATCTAAGATCAGAAGGTGGTAGCCTTCACCACTTGAGTAGTGATCTCTAGGACAGTGCATCCACTCCCCTAACAGGGAATATTGTAAAAGGCTCCTAATAGGGTCCGACCCTTGACAAGGTCTACTATACTAAAAGAATTGTAAAGAAACTCCTAACAGGGTTAAGGATCTTCTAACAAGGATCACAAAACACTAGTGCAGAATATTAGTGGGTGTCAATTCCCACTGAGGTTTTTACCTATTTGGGATTCTCCGTAACCATATTGGTGTCATGTGTTGATTTCATGTTTCATGTTTATGTGAATGTTTATTTCAAAACTTAAACATTTAAGTTCAATATAAAGATTAAAGTGAAAAGTTAAAATATAGTGAACACTGATTCACCCCCCCCCCTCTCAGTGTTCCCATTCCTAACAATTGGTATTATAGCTCTGGTCCTCAGCAAAAAAGTTTAGCCACTTGAGGAGATCATGGACAAAGTAGAAATGAAATATTTGAAAAGAAATCTTGAAGTTGCTCTTGAAGACCTGGAGAAGTCCGAAAGAGAAACTGAAGAACTAAGGGATAAATTGAGCGATGCTCAATTAGTCATAAAAAGGCTAAGGAAATATTTGGAGGAATTTTCTATCAGTGATCTAGGGACAATGGTCAAGAAGCTGAATGAATAAAATAAATCCTTAAAGGAACAACTTGAAGAGTTTGATGATAAACTGACTAACAATCAGGAAGTCTATGATGAACAGATCAAAGAGAACCTTCAACTCAATGAAGAACTAAGGCAAGCCAACATGGAAATCTTGGAGCTAAGGAATAGCAAAGAAAGCTTGGAGTCTGAATTGAAAGAAGCAAAGAATCATATTGACAAATTGCACACCAGTTCTGATTTGATAGAATCTCAGCTGTATGGAAGGAGAGCCAAATGAGACACTAGCTGTATTGGATACAATGAAGCACAAAATCAGATTGACAACATGCGAACAAGAAAGGACTCTACTGATGCTAAGGAGACTGAAGATCAAACCAAAGATAATAGTGAACCTCCTAAGAATAAGCGCAAGCCTATAGACCACACTTGTTTTTCTTGTAACAAGCATGGACACATTGCAAGGAATTGTATAGAGGTAAGACCTTTTAATGGTTTACTGTTATTCATGCAATAAATTTGGTCATAGAGCTATGAATTGCAAGACTAGTAAGAAGAATAAGATTCAGTAAGATCAGAGAAATAAGAATCAGACAAATGTAAGAAGTTCTCAGAATGTTACATGCCAAATATGTAACTATAATGGTCACTCAATGAGACAATGCAGAATGGTGACTCATGTCAATGCGCCGAAGAATATAAGACCTCCAGTCATTTGTCACTCTTGTAACAAGGCTGGACATATCTCAAAGTTCTATAGATCAAGGACGCAAGGTCAGGAAAGCCCTAAAAAGGCCGAAGAACCAGTTTTGGATCCCGAAGGAGCAGTTAATTTTGTCAAAGCCTCAGATGATGCAAGCATGATTTGGTTAGAGAAAAAGAAGGATAAGACTGATGAGAATGTATTGGATGCATCCACAGTGGACGCACCCTCTACATCTAGATGAATGGCCCTCAGGGTCATAGGGGGAGCTAAGTTAGCTCTAAACCCCTGCGTGGCTGGTATACTCATCCTCAGAGTATGTGCCTTTGGACTTAAGCTTTTGGAGTATAAAGGTACATTTGTGCAAGAGCGCACATGCTAATTATGAACAGAACTTGAGTTGGAAATTTTGAAGTGACAACCTGGTTTATGCGACTTGCATTAATGACAAAATTCTCACTTTAAGTACACAGAAAGTTATTTGATTGCTCATTGCATTCAAATTCAGAGCGATAGGAGAGCAGAAAGAGCCTTAGAAGTTGTTGTGAAGACTTGGAGATTGATCTATCAGTGATTTGCAGCAATTAGCAGTGCATTTGGTCAGTTGCAGAAACCCTAGTTTGACACACCGATTCAGAAGTTTTCGAATCATCTTAGAGTATAGTTGGAAAACAATTAAACAAGTCATGGCCACTCCCATAGTTTTTGATGTTGCTGAGAAGAAGAGATATGTATTCAAGAAACATCCATTTAAGTCAACCCTAGATGATCTAGAGGGAGCATTCTCCCGCACGCCTGTGGGCGTTATGCATGTGGAAGACATTAGGGCTTACATTTACTGCAAGAAAGAACCAGTTGGGTTGGATAGGTTAAGGGCGCACATGGATACCATGTTGAAACCAGATAAAACATTCATGGATGAATATGTTAAATGGAATGATCACCCTATTGTTGAGTATACTATGGCATATGAATTCTATGAGACAAAATGGATAAAGATTTTATTGAGTAGAATTCATGATGATTTGTTTTGGACAGAATGATGTGCTAGTAAGAATCACCAGTAACTTGATATATGAGATGACAGGCCTTTCTAGGAAAGGCGTCATCCTTCCTGTGGGCAAGGATGTCAGGAAAATGGTTGAGAAAACTTGTAAGTCAAGGAGTGATAGGCACAGGACGATAATTGATCCTTTTGAGCAAGTGGACATCAAATTGATGTTTATGATACTTGGATACAGGTTTCATCACACCAGCAGGGTGAATAGTGTGTCTGTGGGCACAATTCTAGCAGCCATTAGACTTGTGAAGGAAGATGGGGAGTTCAACTTGTGTGAGATCTTGCGGGCACATTTGATTGATAACATCAAGGGCATCAAGCATGATAAGACCAAAATATTCAGGTTTGGGTCTTTAATCATTTACATGTACCTTCATATAGTTGGGAGAGTATCAGATATGTATTTGGACAAGTCCATTCCAACCATGCCACAAATATCTAACAAAGCATCCATCGAGAGTACATTGAGAGATTATGTAACATTGGAATTGAAGACCTTCAGGGCTAAGATGCAAATGAGGTACAAGATTCCAAAGAGCATTGTGGAAAAGTACAAGGATACAATTTGTTTTATGGTGGAGACAGACACAACTTGTATGGAAGCTGTTGAGCCAAGAACTAAGTGGATTCATCCACTTGGTTATGAGGTAGAGGAACAGATCCTTGAAGCACATGTGTAGGTACTACTATCAGCCCCCAAAGATCCTAATGAACCTAGGTGGGGAACTTATGCGGAGAAGACAAGAGAAATAGATGCAAAGCTAAACAACGCAACAACTAAGAGGAAAGCCTCTAAGATTACATCTGAGATACTCAGAATTCATGGAGTAACACAAGAAGACCTAGACAAAGAAAGGGAAGAAAAGATTGCTTTGGAAATTGAGAGCGCATCCACAGAGGAGGCCAAGTCTAATGATCCTAAGATGAAAAAGGTAAAAATTGAAAAGACTGATGAACCAAAGGATAAACAGGGTAAAACTAATGATATTAGTCCTGTGCCCACTGCTACAGTTGATATTAAGTCCATAGATGCATCTCCTAAGATGCCCAAGAGGAGAAAAAAAATTGCCACAAACCACCCTTCAGCTATAAGTGCAGCCACAAGAAGCAAATTTAAAATGTGCAGTCACCTCTAGAAGTAGGATTCATACCTAGTCTTCAAGTGTTAAGGACTAGAGTCGTAGATGAAGGAAGGCTAGATCAGATAGCCAAGTTCTATGACAAATATCATGAAATTGATAAGTCATAGATTCATGAGATGCTGATCAAACACATGATAAAGTTCAAGAAGACAGTTCTTGAATTGAAGACAGCTATCCTAGATAAGGTATGAGAGATTATGGATACCTTGAAGAGACAAGCCATTGAAGAAGACTTTAGAATAAGGGAACAAACACTTGATTCCACTCTTCCAGTATGTTCTGTTGAAGAAAATTCAATGCTATTGAATTTGGTGAAGCCACACTTAAGGACAAAGATGAGAACACTACACCTCATGAACAAAGACTATGAGCTGATTTCTAAGGAAACAAAGAAGGCCTTTGAGAAGGTATTCTTAGAATAGCACATGAAACCTATGTCTGCGCCCATCTCTCAAGCACCTAGTGAGCAAGACAAAGCAACAAAGACCATCAAGATACAATCTACAAGTCCTCAGGATTCAGCGCGTGCAGTGGAAGTACAAACAGAGTTTGATAAGTCTGCGCCCATGACAGAGTCACTCAAGGACAACACAATTATCATTGATAATGTTGAGATAGCCACGACGATCATTGTCACTGACTTGGATAAGTTTGAGGAAGCTTTTGTGAGCACACAAGAAGCTGAAATGTTATGCAGCAACACACCACCCACTCATCAAGAAGAAGCATTGATTGATGATGAAAAAGAAGAAGAAATAGAAAAAGAAAAAGAAAAGATGGAAGAAAAAGGAATAGAAAAAGAGGAAGAAAAGAAAGAAGAAGAAAAGGTAAAGGAAAGTGAGAAAAAGGATGAAATGTCAATAGAGCAAAGAGTGTTGGACAACACTCCCATCACTCCTTCAACAACATTGTTGTCAAGTTTGACACATGACACATCCAATTTGGACTCATGGAGAGAAGAAGACCTGATTAAGTTCAGCATCTTAGCTATGGAGAAAGCCAAAGAAAAACAAGTAATGAGGAATCCCCTCCTGGTAGAATCAGTAAACATGTTGAACAATCTATTGCCAGAAGATAAGAAAGTGCCAAAAATACACTCGGTTGATGATGTGAGTACAATCATCTCACATTTTAAAAGCAACTTCTCAAGCCTTGAAGAGTCTGCATCCCTAGTTGTAGAAGAAAAGTATTTTAAGAAGAGATTGAATGAGTTGATGAACAACTTTGCACTAGATTTGAATTCACTCAAGACTGGTCAAGCATCTTTAAAAGAATTTGTTGATCAAGGAAGGAAATTCATTGCAGACTGCATGGATCAGGATAAGCTTACTAATGCCCATCTTAAGAAAATAAAAGAGGCAGAAACTATGATTGAGCAGGTGAAGAGTTCAGTGAAAGACACATCCACTGATGTGAACATGTGCAACAATGTCTACCAAGGTCAGTTGGACAAAATTGAGAAGGCAGAGAAAGAGATGACAAAGATAAGGTCTAGATAGACTCAGTTGAGGAATGCTCTTGCGCCCTCATTAGACATCCTCAATCAGAACATCAAGGAGATTGATGCCACAATGGTAACATATGATCAAGGTCCTACCATAAACTTGAAGAAAATGGAGAAGCTTCAATATGCATTATGCGCCCATCTCCAAATAGTTAACTCTTTCATCACTTTTTGGAAGAAGGAGATCCAAAACCTAAAGATTGCATATCCGAATGTTTTCCCTTGGTGAGTATGTATAGATACAGTTTTTTGTAACACCTTTGTCATTAATGTCAAAGGGGGAGTTATGTATAGAATATGGATCATAATATGTATAGGGAGATATAAGTATATGTATAGATGACAAAAAGTTTTTTGTATTAAGGACAGTTAGCAACTTGGCCATATTCTTTTGTTGCAATCAATGACAAAGTGGGAGATTGTTGGAAAGTTGGCTATACTGATGTATATGACTTGATATAGTGGTGTCATTATGGAAACAAAGTCATATAGCAGTTTGGAGTCAGCGCACTTGAAGAGAAGATCAGAAATCAGTTAAGTGTTGAAGACTAGACAATGTACAAAGTTCCTACAACTCAGAGCATCAGCGTACGTACGTACAGATGAATTATGGTATGTGCCCTAGAAGTTAAGTTGGTTAGACTATATTCATGCTTATTCTATGAGCGCATGATCAAATGTGCAAGTATGAGAAAGTTACAGTCAGTTGAAGTTGCACAGCTAGTGTGTGCCAGAGAAGAATAGAGCATGAAGCTGACAGTTAGTATTTTGGTTTGCGGATATAATGTAATGTTGTAAAGGCTATGCGCCTATTGTATTTAGGTTGTCGACATGTATAATTGTTTGTTTGTAAGCATGTTTAAGCCAATTTATTTGGAAGCGTTGTATGTAATAGGTCTAAGGGCCAACCTAGTTGTTTATTTTGTATGAGCGTATAAATATAAAGTGTGCCCATTGTATTTGGCATGGAAGTTGATAGAGAGTTGTAAAAATCAGAGCAGAAGTGTGCGAAGACACTAGAAGATGTATTAGAGCTTTGCTAGAGGTCAAAGCATCAACGCATCAAAGGAATTGATCTGACAAGCAGTGTCACAGTGACCGTTCATCCTGCAGATATAGTGTGTATCTGAGATCAAAAGGTGGTAGCCTTCACCACTTGAGCAGTGAGCTCTAGGACAGTGCATCCACTCCCCTAATAAGGACTATTGTAAAAGACTCCTAACAGGGTCTGACCCTTGACAAGGTCTACTATACTAAAAGCATTGTAAAACAACTCCTAACAGGGTTAAGGATCTTCTAACAAGGATCACAAAACACTAGTGCAAAATATTAGTGGGTGTTAATTCCCACCGGGGTTTTTACCTATTTGGGTTTCCCCGTAACCATATTGGTGTCATGTGTTGATTTCATGTTTCATGTTTATGCGAATGTTTATTTCAGTACTTAAGCATTTAAGTTCAGTATAAAGATTAAAGTGAAAAGTTAAAATATCGTGAACACTGATTCACCCCCCCTCTCAGTGTTCCCATTCCTAACATTATCCACTGTCCCAAATACAAAATGTATATCCAAAAACAATTTAGACAAATTTATGTAGCTCGGTAACATATAATAGTAAACTGTCTGTGCTTTTACCAATTACTAGTCAATAACATATAGTAACTACCAATCAAATCTAATATGCAACATGTGAAGTATGATATCAAACAATCACCACAATCAACACATAACACAAGAGATTTAACGTGGAAACCCTGTAAAGGGAAGAACCACCTGGGACCGGCAAGCCAAAAATTGTTCACTCTTCTGAAGTGAGGTCGGTGAAGACCCAACCTTGTTAAAGGTTACAAAACACACTGTAAGGTGTGACCTTATTAGAGGATTTAACACTAACTGTTATTGTCCAACCAACATTCACTATGGGGTTGACAAGATAACAAATGTGCATTCTATGAATGACATTACAAGATTTTCAAGTCTACTTGGTTAAGAGATTTATCTGATTACAATGGTTAAATTGTAACAACAGTTGATTTGATTACAATACAACTTGATTTGCATATGTACAGATCTATATTATGCTCATTCAAATCTCTGATCAATATATCAATTCTGTTTCAACAATATTCAGTAACTTACTATCTCTCGGTTATAGCTTTCTGACGCTCGAAATCTCTGCAGTTCGGTTCTCCTTAACCAGTTTGATTAGGCATGCATGAAGCTTGTTCATGCGATATCTCTGCAGTATCCTTTTCTCCGGCATGAGTTTCATAATGAAACCCTAGTCACTTAAATAGACAAGTAAACCGTTTTCTTTTCATCTATCAGATTTTGCTGCTTAATCTCCTTCGTTGGTTTTGCCGCTTAAACCTTCCTCGGCTGATGTGTCAGTAACACATTTCAAATTTGTCCTTTAGATCTTCCTTGAATTTTGCTAGCCATTGATCTCGTAACAAACTTTATCGTTCACTCTGATCACGAGGTACTTTCCAGCTCATCAACTTCTGTCAGCTAAACAAATCATTTAGTTCTTTTGTTCATTATTGGTTAACAAAGAAATGCATCGGTGACCACAAGCTCGGTTTATATTGTGCTTGGTATACACTACAGTACTCGATGTATACTGGAATGCTTCATTAACCGACGACACTGCTTTGTAACATTTTGCTCCCAACTTCATAAAAGATTAAAGCAACATAATCAAGTCAACAATATGAAGTTATAGACTCATCAACAAGTTACCAAAGGTATTCCTTATCCTCATCTGTCATATCCATCTTTCTCCATGTAGATATCTCGGTTCTTCATCTTTCTCTTCTCTTCTACAAATTTGTTAGATGTTTGCAACTCCATGATAAGTATTGTCAAAACTAGTTGACATCAATGACAACATAAAACTAATTCAATTATCTTGCATAACAGTTCAGTGCTTGGTGATCTCTAATCACTTGAAGTTCTTCAATCAGGTTCTCAATCAATTGTAGTTCATCATGAGATGCATTCATCTATCAATGGTACCTACTCTTATTCACTACCTTCATTTACATCTTATTTCTTTTGGGACACCTTTAGGCTCAGATTGCAAAAAACATGTTCCTTTTTGAAGCCTATTTCGAGACTCGTCTTCGAGTTTTGAATATACGTTACATAACTTTTTGTTTGTGTTGATTTCGATGAATTTTGTAGCATTCTTCCTAATTCTTACATACTAAATCTAATTATATGCAATCATCCACATTCAAAAGGGAACATTCAACCACATGTGCCCAACTCTCCTAAGGGATCTTAGTTGGGCCTAATTGACTATTCTCCAATGAAAGAGTTTGCAAATGGTTACAAGTTTGTATTCTTAGGCTAGATCCTATTTTCCTACATTTTATTTGGTATTTTTTTAATAAATGGGTATTTGGTCATACCTAGTTGCCAAGACCTATTTTTCCATCTATCTCTCCACAAGTTTCATTTATTAGAGGGAAGGTATTGGTATATTTTTTTCTTGATATCCAAGAGGTATCCCTATTGCACCTAGCTCAATTGTCAGCTCAACCTAACAATTCCAATTGTGCCTTGACTAGTCCCCTGGAGCCTACTAAATTGGCCTAAACCAAGGTATTGGTGTATTTTATTTTATTTTTATTAAGTTTATTTTTATATTATATAATATGCACCTAAATAAGATAAACTCACTTTGGTAGTTGTTTCACTTAATCATATGCCCTTGTCACACGAACTTGATTAGAACTTATTTAGAGTAGGTTGAGTCACACCCCTTCAATCATATTAGCTCATATAGTTAAAGCTCCACCCATTATGCATGTCTAGTTATAGATAACCCCATCCATCATGATCATCTACCTTTAGTTAGTTTCCACCTTCATACATCACCTTGCTCTTAAGCAAGGGTCTCTATGTAACTTTGATGAACTCCCTTAAATGTATTTTTTTTTCCATTCTCTTATTATAATGAACTCATAGAAATTAGATCTTAGGTATACTTGTGCTTATGCAAAGTTCTGATAAAAGCTTCATGGTTTGAAGTCAATCAAAATTGCCACATTAGCAATCACAAATCATGCCATGAAAATACTGTGGGGACTTTGTTGGTGGAAATTTCTTGCAAAAGGGGATATTTTCCTAAACATGGTAAGTTTTACAACACTGCAATTACTTTTGGCATTGTGCCTTATATTTAATGTCATATTAAATTTTAAATCACTGTGTAGATTATAATCAACTATGCAGCACATGAAATGATAACTTGGAAATGTAAGAATCAAAGAGAATCCAAACACAAGAACCTGAATCTAAGTGATGAAGACAAGTTACACAAGATGCAAGCAAACAAAAACAATGTACTATACAAATATCAACTATTTCAATATTGAAGATGTGAAAAAGATAAAATACACATGATTATACAAAGATATAGACCTATTGCCTCCACAAATCAACAACATAAAACTGTTAAAAATTAATCAATTAAAATTTGAATCATTCTCAATCAAGAAGCGAGTTAACTCTATTAAGTGAGATTGAGTTTACTTTAATTAAATAGAGTTGATTTCCACACAATTCAAATGATAAAAATGAAAAATTATAGGTTCAACATATACTCTATTAACCTACAATAAAAATGTGATTCATCGATGTAGGACTCCAATTAATATAATGAATCATCAACATAGGTAACCAAATTATTGTTCCTCAACCCTTTACCCCATAATCATCATCAAACTGCAACATTTACCCCAATTAAACTTTGTTAAATAAATTGACTATTAATATATTATATATAATTATTTTTCACTAAACTTTCTACTAGACTATAATTTAATTTCATTATTGACATCATCTTAAACATCCATAGTTTTAAAACATCTATCTAAAGTCAACTTTGTTATAATTTTATTTCATTTTATTAATACTTAAATTATTCTATTAAACTAGGAGAACTTGTGTAAGACACTTATACAATTCTATTGTTAAGTCACTTTGGGATAAACCCAGCCCAATGTGCATCCAAAACCATAGAGTACTCTTTGCAAGCACAAATTTCTCACTAATTTGGACCCAAATAAAAATGCTACAATTTCAATTTAGCTTTAATAACTCCACATTTCTTCCCATTTTAATTTAAAATAGGTCTATATAGAAGAAACAGTTTTATTGGAATTTCATCTTTAATTAAATTTAGCTCAACATCAATACAAGTGACTTTGTACACTAATCCTAACACAGCCTGCACGAAGTGAAAACCAACGGACATGTCTCCTTTTACATGTAATGTTGCGATGATTAGTCCACGTGCGCTGGGGTGGTGACCCAAGATGTTTTATGCACTATCATCCGATGAAAGTTCCAAACATGGGAGAACCTTGTATGGATTTAAAATCCCCTTGGTATCCAGAAGTTTTTTGAAGGAATCCATTAGTTGTACCTGCATGACAAAAGAAGCATACGTATCAATGTGTTGCAGACTTATGGTGACATATGCCACATGCCTAAGTATATACAGTTACTAATAAGAGATTTCTACAGTCCATATTTCTAAGAGAATCTTGAACTCAATTGTATTCAAGATTTTTCTATTAATATTTCATATCACACTTTGTGATCCATCGCAATGAAAAGACCCAAAGGAATCATGATGATGGATAAAATGTGATCCAAAATGTTGATGCAAAAAAATCTTGAGCATAATTGAATACAGAAACAGCATTCTCCCAAGAACTATCAGCAAGTCACCATAAAATCCGGGTTCAGGGATGAACGCATTCTCATGCCTGCACGCAAATCTATCGGGGACTATAGTTCAATTTAAACTTAGCATAAATTCCTGTAACCTATTTCAAAATGACGTCTTGTCTCTACAATCATATTATATTTTGCTTGGAGAGTATGCTTCAAATCATAGGTACTAAGATACACCTTCATGCACATTGTTCTTACTGCGAACTCCAGTATAAAAACATGCGCAATGTAATATTTTTATGATAAATGAAGAAATTCCAAATAGGTCTTACAGCTTCAGCAGACTTGCTGTAGTGTATATGATTTGCTTTCATCAAGCCTAACCCATGCTCTGCACTGATGCTACCTCCATGATTTGCTGTCCATTCATATACGAAGGGTTCAATTTGTTCCAAAAGCTACATGGACAATTAGAGACATTACCAACCAACTCTTGATTTTAATGTACTAATGTTTACATGACAATAACTGCAAACACATTGAACGACATTTTTAGTTTAGTTTTATCACATAACTGGAAAGTGGGCTCAACCTTAAAGATTCCGTGAAACAGATCTTGTGACATTTCAAATGGTTGAAAGCTTACCTTGTCATCATACTTAAGAGCTGAGATGTTCAAATGCAGATTACCGTCTCCAAGATGACCATAACCAACAACCTTAGCCGACTGACCTGCTAGTTTTATTAAATTCAATGAGTGGAAATTGAGATACATACTCCTATAGCTACAATGTATATAGTTTTATAAGAGCTACAATAGTTTGAAAGATGGAAAGGATGTAAGTAATGTTTGCAATGACATGCTATTCAAGAACTGACAAGGCACAACCCTCCAACAATTTTGCTTCAAGGATAAAACTTCGATAATAATACAGATCACAACTTTTATCCCTTGCACTTTACATAAGATTTAATTTCAATGGAAAATCTCAAACAGATGGAATCACTCAATTTTTGCCTTCTTAAATTAATCTTGTCTAGAATGTTAGAAAAATCAGGATCTCATAAAAATTTAAAAATAGTAAGAGCCAAGAATATATGGTTTTTTATGAAACAAAAAGTGGCTATTTTGAGAAGCATATTGTATGAAGAAAGGTAAAAGTTGATGCTCAAGATAATTATGATGAATGTAATTATCTTATTTCTTCATTGTTTCTAAAATGAAACCTCATTTCTAGAAGATTCTTGCATCCAATGTAATTTTTTTATATATACTGGTGCTTTTAGATAGTCATTAGAAAGAAGTGTTGGGTTTGCAGGTATTTGTTGGAATGTTGCCAAAATTCTTCTTGAATTTTGTACGGGTGATACTCCTATAATAAACTTGTTCTGCAAATGCATGTAATCTTGTTATTGGATTTGTCATACATTGAGCAGGCTTCTGGAATGGTGGGTTTTCTTCTCCATAAAGGTTTTCTCCATGTAAATCTGGTGTTATGTCTTTCATTATTTGTTTGATGTTATTTATGTGTTTCTGGAATTTCTATAACTGACAGATCAGTTCTTAAAAGTTTTTGCATAAAATATCTCCTCGAGATTGGTGTAGGAAGCTGTTTTCCACTACTTTTAACTTCCTTTCAATTTGTATTAAAACTTAATTTCCTTTGGCTTCAGCTGTGGGCTATTGGGTCTTTTGTGCTAATCAAGGTTTGAGTGGAATCTTGTGCAAAGTATACTTTGTGATCTTGTTAAAGAATTTTTTCAGATGGAAAGAACATCTGAGAAAATGGAGGTTGAAAAATTTCCTAACAATAATATTGAGTTGTGAAAAATGAAAATGGGAGATCTGCTTGTCTATTGAGACTTGTGGGGGATTGTGGATCCTAATCCACAGAAACCCACAGATGCAACCAGAGTGCACAGTAAGGCATAATGGACCGCAAAGCTCAAGGTTTGATAAGATTGTTCCTTGCAAACTCTATATTGAACAATGTCCATGAAAAGGCCACTACAAAGTTATTATGGAAGAAACTCAGTCATATTTACCAGGCTAAGGCTTCAGTTAATAAACTCTTCCTTAGAAAAAGCTTATACTCCTGAGAAATGTATGAAGATGAGAAACAACAGATACTGCTTCGTTTGTTGCCTGATTCGTAGGATTCTCTGGTCATAGCAATTGGGAGTACTATCACCTTGAAAGTTGAAGATGTTGAATCTTTGCTTTCGAAAGAGATGAGAAAGAAGGTATCCAATAGCTCAAAAGAGGCCCCGAATGTTTGAGGTAGAAGCAAAGAAAAAAGAAAGAAGAATGAGAAGTAGAAGGTAAATCAAGATTGAAGTCCAAAGGGAGATCTAAGTCCCTTGGCAAGTTCAAAATCATCTGCTAGAACTGTGACAAACCTAGTCACCTTCAAAAAGAATGTTCGAATCTGATTCAAATTCTAAAAAGGATGGTGAGGCCCTTGAAGCAACTTTGGCAATTCGTGCAGATGAAAGTCCATGGTTAATAGACTCAAATGCATTGCTTCACATGACCTCAAACCAAATGTAGTATTCTAAATATAAATCTTTTGATTGAGGTAAGGTGTATTTGGGAACTGACTCTTCATTAAAAGTTGTTTAGGTGGTGAAAGGGTGGTTTCAGTTCAGAAGTCACACTGGAGCTTCAAAGGAGTTTGTTGTTTACTGCAAAGACTTTTAGGGTGCGCCAATGCTGGAGTGTGGCATGTGTGTGGATTTCTGAGTTAGTTGGCAGCTTATTCTAGAGTGATTCTTGGCTGTGTGGAGGCACTTGGTAGTCAGATTCATTATGAGATGATTTGTTGTTGATCAAATTATGTTGGAAGGAGTTTGAGGTGTTTATGGTGCTAGGGTTTAAAGGTGTTTCAGACCTCTTCTTTGCTCTTTCAGATTTCAGACCTGCATATGACAAAGATTTCATTGTGAACAATGAGTTTCAATGTTCCTATATCAACTATAGTGTTTGATGTAATGTCCCTTTTCTAGTCCATCACTCCATGATGTGTCGTTAGCCCATTTTTCATGGTCCCGAGGGCTAACTAGGACTTTATACGGATCAAATAGGGTTTTGGCCTATGCAATTCCAGTTTCAAGCCAATCGGAGTTGATTTGGCAGGATTTTCAGATACTTACTATTTATACTAAGTCAGCAGTGGGCTCAGTGAATTTGGCATTTCAGTATTGGACTTGGAGTGTCTCGCCAAGACCTATCCAACAAGCTATCGCAGATGGCTTTTCGATTCCAATTGAAAATTTATTTTAATGCCTGAAGATTAAATAGTTTATTAATAAAGTGAATTAAATTAGAGTACATTTTATTAAAGTCACTTTATTATTAAAAGTATGTTTTATTCACTAAGTGGGAAATGATATTTTATAAGGGAAAGGTTATTTATCCCACATTGACAAGATGAAAGGAAAAGCTAATGAGAAAGAATTTAAAAAGGAGAGAAGGCTCGCATTTTCGGTATGCTTGGATATTGTGTGAATTTGGTGATTGTGGAGATTTTCTCTTTGGGCTTGGAGGACGTAAACCCTCTGTGCTATCAATCTTGACACCATTGAAAGGCACGGTCTTGAGATTCATTTTGGGGCTTCAAGATAATAATTATCAGAAGTTTTGATGTTTGTTATTTGATTTTGTGCCATTGCCAAGAAGAGCCATTTTTGGAAAACATAGTAGCTACACGTGAATAAGTTAGTCAATTTGGGGGGCTCAATTTTGGAGAATTGGAGGCATTGTATTGAAGTTACTCATTGAATTACTACAGTGGCGTGAATAGTAATTCGCTACAGTGACATGAATAGAGATCTTGCTACAGTAGCCTGAACAATGGACTGCTACAGTATCATGATCAGTTCTTTAGGTTGGAGTTTGTGATTGAAGGAGGAATAAGGGAGTTTGAATTTCTGTTATAGGCTATGATTGGTCAAATCATTGGTCAAAAATTATCACTTATATGCTGGCCAAGTATAGTTGGGAAAGTCTGTGCCTTAGCCGTAGTACAATCACTATGAATGAACTTACAGGCCATACAAGGGCTGGGTATTCATCAAAACTACACATTGGTGCTGGTAGACAAATTCTGGAAGCCGTATAGACCTGCAAATACCAGTAGTAAGGAAGCTGTAATGAGTTAGAACACAGAGGTCTGGGCTGCGTTTACAGAACTGGGATTGATCTTTGGGCTTCATTCATGGTATGCATCATTGTTTAAAGTTTGAACAGCATTTAGCATTTCTTGTGTAATCTGTGCTAAGCACCATGGAATGCATGTAACAATGCACAAATTTATTTCTGTTGTCTAGGAAAATCAGACTGAATTGTTATTAGTTTTCAGTTTTTTGTTCTTGGAATGAAATTACTTGCATTGTTTCCTATTTACTAGATTTGATCATTTAAGAAATCACAAGCATTAAAAAAACATCACAGTAACTGTAAGACAGATTACCAGCAAACTATTTGACAAAATTACCAAAAAGAAAGGAAATAAAACATCAAAACAGGGTAGCCTATAACAGTGGTATTGGAGCAGTGTATCCTTCCATCCTGGTGGGTACAATACAAAATGAACAGACAATGACATGACTGATTTGAGTCTACAACCATTATCACATCATTATAATACACAGAGAAATACAGCATTATTAAATACAGGGCAAGAAGAATAGGGAAATCTAGACGATCACATAGGCATGGGTGAACGAGAAACAGGAATATGGGTGAAAGACAGGATCCCGCAGAAGAAAGATTGTTTAATTTGCTAGAGGCATTATAGCTGGGGCGGCAACAAGAAGACCGAAGAATTCAGGAACAAAATTAGCGTATGGATTTGATGATGCAGATGATGGCTAGACAATTAGAAATGGATGTTAATGGTGGGAACACTGGAGGTAACAACGGAGGAAATAATGGTGGGAATCATGTACAGAATGGAGGTAATGGGGGTGGCTAGATTGCTGATAATTTTGGCCATGTAGCTAGACTAGAGAGGACAGTGTGTTCGAGGCTGCTTATACCCACCTTCCCCCCTAGAGTACAAGGACGGCTGGAGAACAAGCCATAGATTACGGAATTACAACCACAATTTTGGAGAGATTGGGAAGATGGAGGAGAAGAATTCCGGGCAGCTATCTCTTTCCGAGAATATATGGATGTTAGGCTGAAGCATTTGCTTCGCATAGGTGGTAGGGCACAACATAGTGATCTACAAAAGAAAGTAAGCAAGCTCACATTACCCTACTACGATGGATTAGGGAAGACCACTGCCAGAGCATGGGTGCAGAAGGTTGATACTTATTTCCAATTGAACCCAATGCCGAAGGAGGAAGCCAATAAATTTGCAACATTACATTTGGATGGCTTAGTACACAAGTGGTGGCATCACGACATGGTCACTATGGGGCATGACCAGATTACTTCATATGTGGAATTCACAGAGAGCTTGATAGATCATTTTGTGTAATGTCCCCTCCCTTAGTGAAGTCAATTGTCTTTCTTCTTGATGAGCAAACCTTCAAAGATGTCCAATTTTTTACTAGGAGTTATAATATTGGACTTAGAATATCTTTTATTCTTATCCTTATGTAATGACCCGTCTTAATATCCTGTAACTTAAACTATTTATCCTTATTATGATGGACAATCTCAATCATCCCGTGAACCTGATTAATAAATTAGCTCAAATTGGAATTACTATATATTGAGGCTTATGGGAGACAATCTACTAACAATGTGTGTCTGCATTATACAAATCCAGTATATCTCAAATTAGGTACGCGTGCATCTCTGTTATGAGGTCGAACTATATGCAACACCGAGGGTCCTTGTCTTTGTGTAAGGAATAGATGTCGTGTCTGGTTCTTCACTACGTATATTGGATTGGAACAGTAATTCTTAACCAAGGCTAAGAGGATAATTGATCTTTCTTCATTATGTCTTCCTCTGATTACTGTTGGGTGTTAACGGAGTACAGAGTATTATTTCTTCCTTTTCTTGTTGACTGTGCAAACGAAAGTCGATGATGGTATATGTTTGAGACTTGTCTTTGTTCTATCTGGTCCGTATTACTATCTACACTGCTTTGCATTGTTTTTTGCTACTTGGCAGTATTAGTGTCTTTGACTGTGGATTGGTGGATGTCTTTCTTTCCTACTGACTAGACCCGGAAGAAAGCACGTTTGATGCTTTGTTGTTGGGTGAGAGTGTTGTTCCATCCCTTTCCTTTCTTATCGTTGACTACTCTAAACAAAGCTCAACACTTATATAATCGCGGGTGCCGTCTATAATTCCTAATACTGGCATGTAATCCCATTTGATGATTATATTTTGTCATATATACCACTCCTTATTCTTGTAGATGCCATTTTCCATTTTTGGATCATATCAATAATGATATTAAAGCTGAGTGTAATTCATTGTTCAATCCCCATTCTGTTCATATCCCTGTGTTCCCTTAAAAATAAAAATCTCCTCAAAATAAATGTCTTACCTAGACATCGTGTCTCCAGGGTCTCAAGCCATGTCTAGTCAAGGAAGGCTCTTTCCCACAACTAGTGCATTGTTTACGGGAAACTTCATGTTTAGTATATATTCGGTTTATTTGCAATAATTTTGGGTATTGAGTATTTATTTATAATTATATTTTCTTATTATTTATTTTTATCAACCTTTATATTTTAATTATTATACATTTAATATTATTATTATATTATGTTATTATTTTCGTATCATAAAAAATATATTATTATATTAAAATTAGATTATTTGATATTATTTTATTTTGATTACAATATATTCAATATTATTATTATATTATATTATTATTAATTTATATTTTATTATTACTATTTATTGATTAATAATATTATTATATTTATTTATTAATAATTATATATAATATTATTAATAATATGTTCTTCTGTTGTTATAATAATAATTTACTTAATTATATAATTTATTATTATGATTTAATTATAATTATATTTATTTCTAATTATTTAATTATTTAATCTTATATTTGATTCTTATTATCATTAAATTTTGCTCTGGAAAGCGGACATTACATTTTGACAAAAAGGACCCGGAACTACATTTCAAGGAGTTAGCTTCGCTTAAGCAATGGGGTTCAGTTGATACCTTTATATCAGAGTTTTAGAGGCTTTTGGCTTTGGTTCTAGATATTTCACAGAGGAGATTAATGATTTTGTTTATGGGTGGTTTGGCAGAGCCACTGAAGGGATGGATTAAGGGCCTTAATCCTTTGACATTGTAGGAAGCTTACAAAAAGGCAACAGATATGGAACCTTTACCATCAAAGGACAAATCTCAGTCAAAAGGTTTCCCATCAAAGGAGAAAGATAAGAAACATTTCCTAAAAGATTTCAATCAGCCAAAGAAAGATTCAAACTGTTTGGACAACGAACCTTTAAATGACCTTATGAGGAGGAAACTATGTTTTCATTGCAGAGAGCCTTGGGATCCTTCACACAAGTGTTCAGTTAGAGCAAAAGCAACACAGATTGAGTACTTTTCAGTTGAGGAGTCACCATTAGAGGATGAAGAACAACAATTTGATTCTAAGGGTAGCAATGAGGAGAAACCATTAGAAAAGGAATCAGGTGGCGAAAAAACTATTGCATGACTTTCAGGTAAAGATCAAGCAATAACCTTTAGGGTGAGGAGTGTAATATAGAGGCAGCGTGTTATTACATTGGTGGACACGGGGGCTACCCATAATTTTATATTAGAGAGATTGGTTAAGAAGAAAGGGCCTCAGACTGAAGGACATGAGGGCTTCAGAGTTATAGTGGCTAGCGGGCATAAATTACAAAGCACTCGCATGATTGCTGATCTACATATGCGGATGGGAAATTATGACATGGTGGGATATTTTTATGTAGTGGACATGGAAGATTATGATGTCATTCTTGGCATGACCTGGATGAAGTCTCTCCATGAGTTCACTTTTAACTTAGACAAAATGGAAATGCGCTTTGAGTACCAAGGCAGGAAAGTAGTACTGAGAGCCTTATTAGATGGTGGACTTGGGTAGTATCACTTAGGAGAATGGAGTGGCTATTCAAACATGATGAGATAGAGTGGAAAACTGAGTGTCTTATTATGTCTATAGTTTCAGATCAGCAAGTGAAGAGTTATCACCTAGACATACAAGAGATTAAATCTAGGCACACCAAGGTGTTTCACAACATTCCACATGGAGTTCCTCTTGAGAGAGGTATTGAGCACGTGAAAGAATTAGAGGAGGAAGCTAAACCCATGATCACCATTCCATACAGACACCCAAAGAAACACAAGGATGAAATTAAAAATGCAATTAAGGAGTTAGTAGAGAAGGGTCACATTAGGCCTAGCAAGAGCCCATTTGCATTAGTGGTGGTTTTAGTGAAGAAAAAGGATGGGACTATGCAGATGTATATTGACTACAAGGCCTTGAATAAAAAGACAATCAAGAACAAGTACCCAATTGCGTAGATAGATGAGCTCATAGAATGAGTTGCATGGAGCTTGTTACTTCACTAAGATAGGTTTGAGATTAGGATATCATCAAATCAAGACGAGGGCCGAGGATATTGAGAAAACAACATTCAGGTGTCACTATGACCATTTCGAGTTTTTTGTAATGCCATTTGGGCTTACCAATGCCCTTGCTACATTTCAGGATTGTATGAATCGAGTATTCAGGAGGTAGTTGAGGAAGTTTGTGCTAGTCTTCTTTGATGACATCTTGATTTTCAGCAGGACCTGGGAGGAGCACTTGCAACACTTGGAGGACCTGAATATTTTGGAGAGTAAGTCACTATTTGCCAAGGAATCAAAGTGTGACTTTGGGATGACAAAGCTTCTATATCTTGGACACATTATTAGTGCAAATGGGGTGAGAGTGAACCCAAAGAAGATTAAAGCCACCGTTGAATGGCCAACACCGACTAGTCTCTCATAGCTGAAGGGGTTCCTTGGATTGTGTGGCTTCTACAGAAGGTTTGTTAAGGGATTTTCATGGATAACAGCTCAGTTGACAGATCTCACTAAAAAGGGAGCATTTGAGTGGTCTGATTTAGCACAATAGTGTTTTGAGCACTTCAAACAGGTGATGTCATCTTGTCCTGTATTAGCTCTTCTTGACTTCACCAAGCCATTTGAGTTACAATGTGATGCTTTGGGAGATGGGATTGGTGCTGTTGTAATTCGGGAGAAACACCCTATAGCTTTTGAGAGTACGAAGTTGAGAGGGGTGGAGAATAGCTATTATATCTATGATTGGGAGATGTTGGTCATCATGCATGCATTGGCCAAGTTCAAGTCTTATTTGGTAGGGGGAAGATTTGTCATTAAAATAAATCATAATAGCACTAAGTACTTCATGAGCCAGAGAGAGCTTAGTGATAGGCAACATAAATGGATTACTAAATTACAAGCTTATGACTTTGACATTGAATATGTCAAAGGGAAGAAGAATGTGGTGGCAGATGCACACTCACGGGGACCACACTTATGTTTATTGGTAGTGATAGAAATGATTGGAGGGAGCTGACTTCTGTAGTGTATGTGAAGGACAAGTGGGCCATTGGGATCATTGATGGCACTATTTGGGATGACAAGTACATTGTTGTAAATGACTTGATCATTTACAAGGAGAGGATCTTCTTGGTGCTAGGGTCTGCTATTAAGAAGAATATTTTGAGAGCTTTCCATGACTCACCTGTGGCAGGACATTCGAGATTCTTCAAAACTTATAGGCAGGTGAGAGAGCACTTCACTTGGAAGGGTCTCAAAATAGATGCCTTACAGTATGTGAGAGAGTGCCCAATATGCCAACAAAATAAACATGAACACTCATTTTCAGGTAGTTTATTGCAGCCCCTACTCATTCGAGAGAGGAAGTGGAACTATGTATTGGTGAATTTTATCACGGGCCTACCTAGGGTCCAAGGCAACGATTGCATCTGTGTGGTATTGGACCAACTGACTAAAATTGCACATTTATTTGCTATTTCGTCCACTTATATAGTAGTTTAGGTAGGAAAGTTGTTTTTCAGGGAGGTATTCAGACTGCATGGATTGCAACAAAATATTGTTAGTGACAGGGATAGTAAGTTCGTGAGAAATTTTTGGTAGAAGCTCTTCAGACTACGTGAGAAAAAACTCACCCCGAGTACTTGTTATCATCCACAGACAGATAGATAGATACAGATTGTTAATAAGTAGGTACAGGGATACCTTTGCAATTATATTGCAGGATATAAAAAGGCATGGGTGAAGTGGTTACATTTGTGATAATACTGCTACAATGTCATTGTGTATGGCCCTATATGGATATGAAGCTCTGAGCTTCTTGGATCATTGTTCGGTGATAGTGTTGGATATTGCTAATGCATTGGAGAGATTGTTGATACATTTAATATGTTTAATCACTAAGTTGAGTGATGTTGGAATTACTGTTGTTGTCATTCGTGTTTTGTCACTGATGTCAACATATGTTTCTATGAAGAGAACAGGCTGGTTGTTACAGTGTACGGATGTTTCAGAACGTGTGAAGTCAATTGTGTGTAGTGGAAGGTGTTGTGATCTTATATCTAAGATCGCATGATGTAATATTGCATATTAGCCGAGTTACAGAAGATTTGGTGAAGACTGGTTATTGGACTGTGATAGTGGAAATTGACAGAGTAAGTCTCTGAGTTTTGGGTATATCTTACAAGCAATGAGGATTCAATGTATGCACGCTTAAGGGAAGACAGATAGGGTACTGAAGAATGTTCACTGATCTCCGCAAGGTACGGAAAGCAGGATGACATCAGCTGTGGCGTGTGTTCTGGAGATGATCTATTTGGAAGCCCACTTTAGAGTTGTAGCGTGTATCATGAATGGCGAGCATAAATTATGGATGTCGGTCCTTAATTGTTGAATTGTAATTGTTGTATACTTGTTTTAGATACCGTGTGTATCTTAGCAAGGAGTTATGTAATTATTTGTGTAATAGGAAAGCCTAATTGGCCGACCTGATCATTTATTTTGTAATAGGGTATATATGTAAGATCTTTTCTTTTGAAAAGATATGGAGAGAATGTATGTGATGTAAAAGAAGATTGTGGAAGCTGCGAGCTTGTGTCTGCTAGATGTAGAGTAGAGGATAACTTATGTACTTCATTGGAATTGATCAAGCAAAGACAATTGCTATCGGACAGTTCAAGGATTGTGTATTTCCTTACATACACTTGTGTTGCGAACAGTGAGTTCTGAAGTTGGACATAACCTTCTTTAGGCAGTGAGCCCACCTCTTTTCTTGACTCCTAACAGGGTCTGTCCTCTAACAAGGACTATGTACAGTAATGTTTTAATCAGCTCCTAATAGGGCTAGATCCTCTAACAAGGATACTATACTCTCATTACATCATTAGTGGGTGTTAATTCCCACCGGGGTTTTACCTTTAATAGAGTTTCTTCGACAACAAATATTGTGTTACTGTGTTGGCATTCATTGTGTTCATTTGATTTGGTATTGCTGCTATTCAAAGTTTAAAATTTAATAATCTGTCATACAACTGATTCACCCCCCCCTCTCAATTGTATTGGTGGATTGTTATTCCTAACAAATAACAGAGTACCGAAGGCCAAGGATCTATTGCAAGAGAGTCAGGACATTATGATATCCTTGAAGGAAAACATTCAAAAAGCTCAAAAAAAGAAAAAATAGTATGCGGATCAACACTAAGTTGAGCGGTCATTTGAGGTGTGTGACATGGTTTATCTCATGCTACAACCTTACAGACAATCCACTATCAAGAAGAGTAATGTAGAGAAGTTGAAGCCACACTGTTATGTCCCCTTAAGGGTTATTAGGAGAGTAGGAGAAGTGGCTTATGAGTTGGAGTTGCCGACAAATATTAAGGTGCACATTGTATTTCATGTGTCACACCTCAAGAAGGCATTGAGTCACAATATGGTACCGTCAGCAGAATTGCCTCCTTTTGATGAAGAGGGGAAGCTTATTTTAGTTCTGGAGGCTATTATAGATACCCGAGAGCACACACTTTGGAGAATGACTATTAGAGAATATCTGGCGAAATGGAAGAACTCGTCGGTTTAGGATGCTACATGGGAGGGTGAGGACATCTTATAGCATCCAGAGTTGAGATATCTTGAGGAAAAGCAATTTCAAGGGAGGCGGACTATACTGTCCCCTTTCTAGTCCATCACTTCATGATGTGTCATTAGCCTGTTTGTCATGGTCCCGAGGGCTAACCAAGACTTTATAGGGATCAGAGAGGGTTTTGGCCTAGAAAATTCTAGTTTTAGGCCAATCGGAGTTGATTTGGCAAGATTTTCAGATACTATATATAGTAAGTCAGCATTGGGCTCAGTGAATTCGACATTTTAATATTGGACTGGGAGCGTCTCATCGAGACCTTTCTAACGAGCTATCACACATGGCTTGCTGAGTCCAATTTTTAATTTATTTTAATGCCTGAAGATTATATTGTTTATTAATAAAGTGACAATTAAATTAAAGTACATTTTATTAAAGTCACTTTATTATTAAAAGTATATTTTATTCACTAAGTGAAATGATAGTTTATAAGGGAAAGGTTATTTATATCACATTGACAAGATGAAAGGAAAAGCTAATGAGAAAGTGTTTAAAAAGGAGAGAAGTCTCTCATTTTCAGAATGCTTGGACAGTGTGAATTTGACGATTGTGGAGATTGTCTTTGGGCTTGGAGGATGGAAACCCTTTGTGCTATCAATCTTGACGTCGTTGAAAGCGATGGTCTTGAGATTGATTTTGGGGCTTCAAGGTGTTGTGAGGTTTTCACACCATCGTCCCATTACAAATAGGGACCGCCTCCTTTCGCTTCAGCTGTGAGTGTAGGTGGTCGTAAGGGTTTCAGATAGCAGCAATTCCAAGTCTTCAAGTCAAAGAAGGAAGTAAAGTTGAGTTTGATAAATCCAGTGAAGGATCAAAACCAGTCAAGTCCCTAACTTTGAGTTTGAGAAAGTGCATAATTAGGATGAATAGAAGAGGGCATTCAAGCTCAATTCCAACTGATATACAAACATCCCTTGAAAGTACACCATGAGAGTTAAATTGAGGGCAGAATTTACTAAGTTGGGGAAAAGCATTTCACATAAGGGATAATCCTCAAGGCAGGGCCTCCATTCCGCCATCCATTTGGGTTTGGAAAGTTGATCTAGATAATGGGGTAAGGCCAGTTTGTCACAGGGGGACTCCAGGTTAATCTCAAGGGTTGGGTAAGTGAACATTTTGAGGGTGTATCGAAAATGAAGGGAAATTCCTCTTCCCTCTAAAATCTCCGCCCAAGCTAGAGTTACACTAACATAAACTCAACATCCCCAAATTAAATTGCAACGAGGAAATGAAGACCGATGGATTAGTTCTTATGAGTCAAGGGATGAAGTGTTGAAGCTTGATGGATGAGGAATTTGAATTCCTCATAATATGTTGAATTCCACCTTGAATCTAAAGACTCGAAACACAATTCACTTCCACCTAAAGCGCGAGATAATCAAGTGAGCAAAGGGTTTAAGGTGAATAATCAAGTTTAGAGGACAATAAGGCGAAAATCAGAGGATGATGAGGAAATTCCTTTGAGGGTAGCCGATTCCACCACCCACAAAGGAATCCCCTTTCCTTCCAAATTCATAATCTTTTCTTTTATATAGAAATGGGAGTTGATTCGGCAAGCAAGCATCAAACGAAGGTGAAGGGGCGATTCATAAAATCAATCTGGAATGCATTAATTGGAAATGAGTGAATCAAGGAAAACTCCTTGAAGGGTGGTGGAATCTGCCACCCTCAAAGGAATCCGCCACACTCCAAGGAATCCTTGTCCTCCACAGACCATTATCTCTTCCCTCATCCAAGCACACTCAAGTTCCAATTTGCAATTGAGCTCATAAAATAGAAACAAGATGTATTTGATAGCTTGGGTTTCATGCGGGCTTGAATAAGGAGGAAAGTAAAGTGAAGCATCGAACGATGTAAGTGGAGATCGTGTTTGAGGTGGAGGACTCTAAAATCTACATGAACCCTTGTGGAGGGTTCTAGATATTTCACAGAGGAGATTAATGATTTTGTTTATGGGTGGTTTGGCAGAGCCACTGAAGGGATGGATCAAGGGCCTTAATCCTTTGACATTGTAGGAAGCTTACAAAAAGGCAACAGATATGGAACCTTTATCATCAAAGGACAAATTTCAGTCAAAAGGTTTCCCATCAAAGGACAAAGATAAGAAACATTTCCTAAAAGATTCCAATCAGCCAAAGAAAGATTCAAACTATTTGGACAACGAACATTTAAATGACCTTAGGAGGAGGAAACTATGTTTTCATTGTAGAGAGCCTTGGGATCCTTCACACAAGTGTTCAGTTAGAGCAAAAGCAACACAGATTGAGTACTTTTCAGTCGAGGAGTCAGCATCAGAGGATGAAGAAAAACGATTTGATTCTAAGGGTAGCAATGAGGAGAAACCATTAGAAAAGGAATCAGGTGGCGAAAAAACTATTGCATGACTTTCAGGTAAAGATCAAGCAATAACCTTTAGGGTGAGGAGCGTAATATAGGGGCAGCGTGTTATTACATTGGTGGACATGGGGGCTACCCATAATTTTATCTTAGAGAGATTGGTTAAGAAGAAAGGGCCTCAGACTGAAGGACATGAGGGCTTTGGAGTTATAGTGGCTAGCGGGCATAAATTACAAAGCACTCGCATGATTGCTGATCTACATATGCGGATGGGAAATTATGACATGGTGGGATATTTTTATGTAGTGGACATGGAAGATTATGATGTCATTCTTGGCATGACCTGGATGAAGTCTCTCCATGAGTTCACTTTTAACTTAGACAAAATGGAAATGCGCTTTGAGTACCAAGGCAGGAAAGTAGTACCGAGAGCCTTATTAGACGGTGGACTTGGGTGGTATCACTTAGGAGAATGGAGCGGCTATTCAAACATGATGAGATAGAGTGGAAAACCGAGTGTCTTATTATGTCTATAGTTTCAGATCAGCAAGTGAAGAGTTATCACCTAGACATACAAGAGATTAAATCTAGGCACACCAAGGTGTTTCACAACATTCCACATGGAGTTCCTCTTGAGAGAGGTATTGAGCACGTGAAAGAATTAGAGGAGGAAGCTAAACCCATGATCACCACTCCATACAGATACCCAAAGAAACACAAGGATGAAATTAAAAATGCAATTAAGGAGTTATTAGAGAAGGGTCACATTAGGCCTAGCAAGAGCCCATTTGCATTTGTGGTGGTTTTAGTGAAGAAAAAGGATGGGACTATGCAGATGTATATTGACTACAAGGCCTTGAATAAAAAGACAATCAAGAACAAGTGCCCAATTGCGCAGATAGATGAGCTCATAGAATGAGTTGCATGGAGCTTGTTACTTCACTAAGATAGGTTTGAGATTAGGATATCATCAAATCAAGACGAGGGCCGAGGATATTGAGAAAACAACATTCAGGTGTCACTATGACCATTTCGAGTTTTTTGTAATGCCATTTGGGCTTACCAATGCCCTTGCTACATTTCAGGATTGTATGAATCGAGTATTCAGGAGGTAGTTGAGGAAGTTTGTGCTAGTCTTCTTTGATGACATCTTGATTTTCAGCAGGACCTGGGAGGAGCACGTGCAACACTTGGAGGAGGACCTGAATATTTTGGAGAGTGAGTCACTATTTGCCAAGGAATCAAAGTGTGACTTTGGGATGACAAAGCTTCTATATCTTGGACACATTATTAGTGCAAATGGGGTGCGAGTGAACCCAAAGAAGATTAAAGCCACCGTTGAATGGCCAACACCGACTAGTCTCTCACAGCTGAAGGGGTTCCTTGGATTGTGTGGCTGCTAGAGAAGGTTTGTTAAGGGATTTTCATGGATAACAGCTCAGTTGACAGATCTCACTAAAAAGGGAGCATTTGAGTGGTCTGATTTAGCACAACAATGTTTTGAGCACTTCAAACAGGTGATGTCATCTTGTCCTGTATTAGCTCTTCCTGACTTCACCAAGCCATTTGAGTTACAATGTGATGCTTCGGGAGATGGGATTGGTGCTGTTGTAATTCGGGAGAAACACCCTATAGCTTTTGAGAGTAGGAAGTTGAGAGGGGTGGAGATGTCATGTCCCCTTTCTAGAGACATGTTCGTTCATGACGGGTTTGCCTATCATCGACTCTTGTAGGCAAATAGTTTGGAGAGAGAGTCATTGTGTGGATCATTTGATTGCTTATTGCTGATAGAGCCTACATTCGGCAGAGCCTACATCCAGTTTGAGGCCTACATGCAGTTGTAGTGGAGCCTACGTCCAGAAGCGAGCCTACATCCAGTTCGAGCCTACATTCAGTTTAGTTGGGCCTACATTCAGTTATGAGACATCTTGGCCTACATTGTTATATTTTTGAGTTGAGAAATGTACTTTATTATTATAATCTTATTTTATTATAAAAGTACATTATAATTAAATGTTTCTAGAAGTTCTAGTAACTTCTCAAGAAAAAGAATAAATAGGGGACTTGGGCTATCATTTCTACATGCTTGGATTTGAGATTTCTTCTACTTCTTCCATTGTGGAGCAATTTGTAGTCTTTTGGGTCTGCAAATACTATTCGATCTTTGAGAACGATAACTCCCCTAGATTGGCATAACTGAGGTAGTGAAATATCTACTGAAGGGTTGCAATTTGGAGTTGGCACTCAGCCATCTCATTGGTACTTCATTGAAAATTCGTTGTAAGGGTTTGTTTGTGGTTGGAATAAGGGTTTAAATTCACCTATTGCATTGGTGAATCAGTGTGGTGAAAGATTGAAGACAAATTGGCACATTTTCAGACTTTCAGTCTCAGGCCCTGGAATCAAAGTTTTGTTCATAACTTCATATCTACTTGGAGGATATTTTTATGCATTTGTGGGAGGGTCCCTATACCCTAGGCGCCCCATTTACCATCATTTTCGGCACTTGATACTGGGCTCAGATTTTTATATCAGAGCCGTACAGTACGGCCTGGTACGCCCCTGTACTTGCAGGCAGTACGACAGGTGTGGTGGGAGCAATTTGGGACTGTTCCAGTCCACTTGAGCTTGAACAGTCACTGTTATTACATCATTTGCTACTGTAATCAGTCATTGATATGATTATGAAATCAGTATATGGAAATGCATTGTTAGGACATGTAATTACCCAAGTTCTTGTTTAGTAACGGTCCTTATATGTGCATAGAACAGTCCATTAGAATCAGTCAGTGCCACACTTGTAATGAGTTTAGTATTGATATAATATATGTGACTCGTTGTTAGATCAATTGTCTTGAAGTCTGAAGATTGTCATAGTCATTCTGAGAATAGTCATCAGACTTTGCTAGCTGGGTTGATCTAGTTATATTCTATTGGTTGTCATTTATCAATGCTCATTGTAATAGCTTGAATCAGTCCTACATTGCAATCAGATTTGAGTAGTTCATGATATATTGGCTTTGCACTGTCATTTCATTTCATATTGGTATTGTTATCTCAATAACATTTGGTGCCCAAAACAAATAAACACCTTGAAACACATCATTGCAAACAAGACCATTCAAGTGCATGCCAACTGTTTGACGAATTGTCTCAGTTCAGATTTGGGGGTTTTAGTGGCCTTTATAGTAAGGGTCATTACAGGAGAATAGCTATTATATCTATGATTGGGAGATGTTGGCCATCATGCATGCGTTGGCCAAGTTCAAGTCTTATTTGGTAGGGGGAAGATTTGTCATTAAAACAAATCATAATAGCATTAAGTACTTCATGAGCTAGAGAGAGCTTAGTGATAGGCAACATAAATGGATTACTAAATTACAAGCTTATGACTTTGACATTGAATATGTCAAAGGGAAGAAGAATGTGGTGGCAGATGCACACTCACGGGGACCACACTTATGTTTATTGGTAGTGATAAGAAATGATTGGAGGGAGCTGACTTCTGTAGTGTATGTGAAGGACAAGTGGGCCATTGGGATCATTGATGGCACTATTTGGGATGACAAGTACACTGTTGTAAATGACTTGATCATTTACAAGGAGAGGATCTTCTTGGTTCTAGGGTCTGCTATTAAGAAGAATATTTTGAGAGCTTTCCATGACTCACCTGTGGCAGGACATTCGAGATTCTTCAAAACTTACAGGTAGGTGAGAGAGCACTTCACTTGGAAGGGTCTCAAAATAGATACCTTACAGTATGTGAGAGAGTGCCCAATATGCCAACAAAATAAACATGAACACTCATTTTCAGGTAGTTTATTGCAGCCCCTACTCATTCCAGAGAGGAAGTGGAACAATGTATTGGTGAATTTTATCATGGGCCTACCTAGGGTCCAAGGCAGGGATTGCATCTATGTGGTAGTGGACCAACTAACTAAATTTGCACATTTATTTGCTATTTCGTCGACTTATATAGTAGTTTAGGTAGGAAAGTTGTTTTTCAGGGAGGTATTCAGACTGCATGGATCGCAACGAAACATTGTTAGTGATAGGGATAGTAAGTTCGTGAGAAATTTTTGGTAGAAGCTCTTCAGACTACGTGAGACAAAACTCACCCCGAGTACTTGTTATCATCCACAGACAGATAGATAGATACAAATTGTTAATAAGTAGGTACAGGGATACCTTTGCAATTATATTGCAGGATATAAAAAGGCATGGGTGAAGTGGTTACATTTGTGATAATACTGCTACAATGTCATTGTGTATGGCCCTATATGGATATGAAGCTCTGAGCTTCTTGGATCTATTGTTCGGTGATAGTGTTGGATATTGCTAATGCATTGGAGAGATTGTTGATACATTTAATATGTTTAATCACTAAGTTGAGTGATGTTGGAATTACTGTTGTTGTCATTCGTGTTTTGTCACTGTTGTCAACATATGTTTCTATGAAGAGAACAGGCTGGTTGTTACAGTGTACGGATGTTTCAAAACGTGTGAAGTCAATTGTGTGTAGTGGAAGGTGTTGTGATCTTATATCTAAGACCGCATGATGTAATATTGCATATTGGCTGAGTTACGGAAGATTTGGTGAAGACTGGTTATTGGACTGTGATAGTGGAAATTGACAGAGTAAGTCTCTGAGTTTTGGGTATATCTTACAAGCGATGAGGATTCAATGTATGCGCGCTTAAGGGATGACAGATAGGGTATTGAAGAATGTTCGCTGATCTCCGCAAGGTACGGAAAGCAGGATGACGTCAGCTGTGGCGTGTGTTCTGGAGATGATCTATTTGGAAGCCGACTTCAGAGTTGTAGCATGTATCATGAATGGCGAGCATGAATTATGGATGTCGGTCCTTAATTGTTGAATTGTAATTGTTGTATACTTGTTTTAGATATCGTGTATCTTAGCAAGGAGTTATGTAATTATTTGTGTAATAGGAAAGCCTAATTGGCCGACCCGATCATTTATTTTGTAATAGGGTATATATGTAAGATCTTTTCTTTTGAAAAGATATGGAGAGAATGTATGTGATGTAAAAGAAGATTGTGGAAGTTGCGAGCTTGTGTCTGCTAGATGTAGAGTAGAGGATAACTTATGTACTTCATTGGAACTGATCAAGCAAAGCCAATTGCTATCGGACAGTTCAAGGATTGTGTATTTCCTTACATACACTTGTGTTGCCAACAGTGAGTTCTGAAGCTGGACATAACCTTCTTTAGGCAGTGAGCCCACCTCTTTTCTTGACTCCTAACAGGGTCTGTCCTCTAACAAGGACTATGTACTGTAATCAGCGTTCCAGGACTCGCCGAGTCCATGCCTGACTCGGCGAGTCCGAGCCAGAGTCAGGCCAGCCGAGTCTGGCTGCCTCTGGACTCGGACTCGGCCGAGTCAGGCATGGACTCGCCGAGTCCTGCAGAGTCCATGGACTCGCCAGACTCGGCGAGTCCCGATGCCTGGACTCTGCCGGCAGTGAGCGCTTTTCAGCACTTTAAAAAAGCACTTTTTAATTATTTTGTTTTGTTTTTTTGGTTTGTTATGCATGTTATAATATGTCTTTGACCTAAAAAGGTCATTCTATCACTTGCATAAGGAAAGAAAAGAGAAAAAAAGCTTGAGAGAAGAGGATGGGGTTTTAGGAAGAAAACCGGTTGGCTCTCATTGAAGAATTGCTGATTGTTTGTTCAACTTTGTTGCACTTTGTAGCTTGCATGTAAGCATTGAGAGGAGTTGAAAGACACATTTGGAGGAGGCTTCTACAAAGTTGATTTGCATTTCCATTTCTAGAGCAAATTCCAAGAGGTATGTTACTTTCTTTTTGTTGTTTTGTATTTTTTTTTTGCATTCATGAATCTTTTTTTGTTTCCATTTTGTTTAGTATTTAGTATTTACAAATTACAATTTTACATTTCTAGTGTTGGTAAACCGTAAAATTGATTTTCAGTTTCTATAATATATATTGTAGTCTTGTAGATGCTTATTTTGTTTTATTTATGATATATTGCAGCTGCCACCACTATCATGTCTCAGACTAAGGGTAGTGGAAGTGGAAGTATGCCTAAAACAAACCCGGATGCAGACCCTCGTGCCGTAGCAAGGGATGAGGCTTGGTTACATGCCATCCCTGGCCATAAAAAAGGAGTTGTTACATGTTGGCATTGTAAGGTAACATATAATGGGGGAGGCATTAATAGGCTAAAATATCATCTTGCACATATACCAAAGCGGGATGCCAAAGCATGTTTACTGGTTCCCGAAGATGTCAAACGCAGGATGATAGCTATTTTAGAGGCAGCTGAAGAGAAGAAAGAATTACAGAAGAAACAAGCAGAAGAAATGGCAGCCTTAGCTACACAGGGCTCTTCAAGGACACATGCTAGGACTCCTATTGACACTAGTACTACTAGTACTACTTCTGCATCTGCGAGTGTGAGCATTGGGGGTCGGGTTCGTAAGAAACCATCCACACTTGATTCCATCTTTGCTCCACGCACAACTCCTGGTGCACAACCATCGCTTGAGGGCATGAATTGGAATAAGGAGATGCATGACAAAGCAAAACTAGCACTTGGAGATTTTTTCTTCTACAACAACCTTCCATTCAATGCAGCAAGGTACTTATTAATATATAATTTTAATTTTTAATTTCTATGTCTTACTTCTCTTGCTTTAGGTCTTCTTTTTAATTTATTTATTTAATTGCTTTTAGGTCTCCATATTGGCAAATTGCCATAGATGCTGTTACTGTTTGTGGTGCGGGGTTCAAAGCCCCTAATGATGAGGAGCTAAGAGGTCCTATTTTGTCCCAACGAGTTGCTGATGTACAAGTTGAAATTGAGGAGCAACGTAAGGTATGGAAGGCAAAGGGTTGCACCATCATGACAGATGGTTGGACTGATAGAAGAAATAGGACACTTCTGAATTTCCTTGTCTCCTCATCAGGTATGTTAAGTTTTTAAGCTATAAGACTTAAGTTATGAAATTATGAATTAGATTGATCATTGATCATAGTAGTAAGTACTACTACTAAATTGCTTTATTTTTTCTCAGGTGGTACAATGTTTTTGAAATCCATTGATGCCTCGGGGAAGACAAAAAATGCTGAGTATCTTTGTGAGGTGATAGAGGGAGTGTTGAAGGAGGTTGGTGAGGAGAATGTGGTGCAAATATGCACAGATAATGCAGCAAATTATGTTGCAGCAGGTAAAATTTTAAATTATTTTAATTTTTAATTTCTATGTCTTACTTCTCTTGCTTTAAGTCTTTTTTTTAATTTGTTTATTTTTTTTGTAGGTAAACTTCTTATGGAGAGGCACCCTCACATATTTTGGACCCCTTGTGCCGCTCATTGCATTGACCTCATGTTGGAGGACCTTGGCAAACTTCCTTGGATCAAAACATGTGTAGACATAGGAAGAAATATTTGCAAGTATATATATAATCATACTTGGGTCCTCAACCTTATGAGGCAACACACAAAGCAAAAAGAGTTGTCTCGTCCAGGGGTCACTAGATTTGCAACAAATTTTCTCATGTTGCAATCCATGCTCAAGTCAAAGGCCGGTATGAAAGGCATGTTTGTATGTGAGGAGTGGACAAGATCATCATATGCAAAGACCACTGCAGGGGCTGCCATGGTTGACATGGTTTTTGATGAGAGAAACTTTTGGCAACCGGCCAAAGAGATTGTTGATGTAATTTTCCTTTTTGTCCTCATTTCCAATTCCCTTTCATATCATTATTTTTTGTTAAACACTTGTTTATAACTTTATGTTCATTGTTCAACTTCATTTATTGCAGCTTGTACGACCTCTTGTTGTTCTCCTACGGGTTGCTGATGGAGAGAAGCCCTCAATGGGATACATTTATGAGGGCATGGATAGGGTGAAAGAGGCCATTCGATCCTTTTATGCAGGAAATCAAGATAGATATGGTCCCCTATGGGATGTTATTGATAGGCGATGGCACAATCTACTTCACAGGCCTATACATGCAGCTGCCTACTTCCTTAATCCAGCATACCAATTCAGCCCAAGTTTCAAGGCTAATGGGGAGGTGTGGAGTGGCCTCTATGATGTTATAGAGAGGATGTCACTTGATGATGCAATTTCCACAAGTACAGTCCGTGAGGTAGAGATGTACACCAAAGCACAAGGGGACTTATTTGCACGAGAGATATGCAAAAAAAATCGAACTGCATTGATGCCTGGTAAGAATCTATGATTCCAAATTCTAATTTCTAATTTCTAATTCTATTACGGTTTACCACTTTAGAATCTAGATTGATAAAGTTAAAGTTATAGAACTGATTTCAAATTTTCTTGTTTCAGATGTATGGTGGGAGATGTTTGGTACTAAGGTGCCAAATCTACAGAGGATTGCCATTCGTATCTTGAGCCAGCCATCTAGTGCTTCAGGATGCGAACGCAATTGGAGTATGTTTGAGCATATACACTCCAAGAAGCGCAACAGGTTGGCCGTGAAAAAGATGAATGATCTTGTGTTTGTTCACTACAACCTTCGCCTTCGTCACAAACGTATCTTGGGCACTGACACATCTCCAATTCAATTAGAGAACATTGATCCACAAGAAGAGTGGAACACTGAGATGAATGATCCTGTCTTCAGTGATAGAGACTTGGAGTGGGTTGATCAGGTGGATCGAGAGGCAGAGGCAGTAGCGATGGCACAGGAGGAGGCTAGAGCACGAGGAGACCCAGTGCAGGACCCTGAGGCTGACAGTGGTGGATCCGAGTCTGATGATGAGGATTATGAGGAGGATGATGAGGAGGAGGAGGTTTCCGATGAGCATGTCACTGAGGATCCTGTTTTGGTTCAGCCTCAGACACAGGGAGAGAGGATGGCTATAGAGTCTTCCATTTGTCATTTTAGGCGTACTCGTAGGAGGACATAGGCTACTATGAGGCTATGAGCCTTTATTTTGAATCTTTGATATATGTTTTGAACTTCTCATTCCATGGATTTCATATTCCATGAATATTGTAGACATTTTGATTTATCATTTGACAGTGACACTATATTTCAGATTTCTATATGTTATTTGGTTTAACAGTGTCAGTAACTTTAACTAGTTTTCTTCAGAAATCCGTATTTTTACTTATGTGATCTATGCAAAGTTGTGTATGTGTGCAAAGGAGTTTCTATTTATCTCAATTATTGTGTATTAGATGTTAATTGACTAAATATTGCAGGAAAAAAACTTAAAATCCTTAAAAATCTTTGCATTTCATGGGTTTTTTGATTTGCCGAGTCCTTGCCGAGTCCTTGCCGAGTCCGGGCGCCGAGTCCGAGTCCGAGTCCATTTTGAGCTTTTCGAGTCCGAGGCGAGTCCGAGTCTTGGAACACTGACTGTAATGTTTTAATCAGCTCCTAATAGGGCTAGATCCTCTAACAAGGATACTATACTCTCAGTACATCATTAGTGGGTGTTAATTCCCACTGGGGTTTTACCTTTAATAGAGTTTCCTCGGCAACAAATATGGTGTTATTGTGTTGGCATTCATTGTGTTCATTTGATTTGATATTGCTGCTATTCAAAGTTTAAAGTTTAATAATCTGTCATACAACTGATTCACCCCCCCCTCTCAATTGTATTGGTGGATTGTTATTCCTAACAAATAACAGAGTACCGAAGGCCAAGGATCTATTGCAAGAGAGTCGGGACATTATGATATCCTTGAAGGAAAACATTCAAAAAGCTCAAAAAAAGAAAAAATAGTATGTGGATCAACACTAAGTTGAGCGGTCATTTGAGGTGTGTGACATGGTTTATCTCATGCTACAACCTTACAGACAATCAACTATCAAGAAGAGTAATGTAGAGAAGTTGAAGCCACACTGTTATGTCCCCTTAAGGGTTATTAGGAGAGTAGGAGAAGTGGCTTATGAGTTGGAGTTGCCGACAAATATTAAGGTACACATTGTATTTCATGTGTCACACCTCAAGAAGGCATTGAGTCACAATATGGTACCGTCAGCAGAATTGCCTCCTTTTGATGAAGAGGGGAAGCTTATTTTAGTTCTGGAGGCTATTATAGATACCCGAGAGTGCACACTTTGGAGAATGACTATTAGAGAATATCTGGCGAAATGGAAGAACTCGTCGGTTTAGGATGCTACATGGGAGGGTGAGGACATCTTATAGCATCCAGAGTTGAGATATCTTGAGGAAAAGCAATTTCAAGGGAGGCGGACTATACTGTCCCCTTTCTAGTCCATCACTTCATGATGTGTCATTAACCTGTTTGTCATGGTCCCGAGGGCTAACCAAGACTTTATAGGGATTAGAGAGGGTTTTGGCCTAGACAATTCTAGTTTTAGGCCAATCGGAGTTGATTTGGCAAGATTTTCAGATACTATATATAGTAAGTCAGCATTGGGCTCAGTGAATTCGTCATTTTAGTATTGGACTTGGAGCGTCTCATCGAGACCTTTCTAACGAGCTATCACACATGGCTTTCTGAGTCCAATTGATAATTTATTTTAATGCCTGAAGATTATATAGTTTATTAATAAAGTGACAATTAAATTAAAGTACATTTTATTAAAGTCACTTTATTATTAAAAGTATATTTTATCCACTAAGTGAAATGATATTTTATAAGGGAAAGGTTATTTATATCACATTGACAAGATGAAAGGAAAAGCTAATGAGAAAGTGTTTAGAAAGGAGAGAAGTCTCTCATTTTCAGAATGCTTGGATAGTGTGAATTTGACGATTGTGGAGATTGTCTCTTTGGGCTTGGAGGATGGAAACCCTTTGTGCTATCAATCTTGACATCGCTGAAAGAGATGGTCTTGAGATTCATTTTGGGGCTTCAAGGTGTTGTGAGGTTTTCACACCATCGCCCAATTACAAATAGGGACCACCTCCTTTCGCTTCAGCTATGAGTGTAGGTGGTCTTAAGGGTTTCAGATAGCAGCAATTCCAAGTCTTCAAGCCAAAGAAGGAAGTAAAGTTGAGTTTGATAAAGCCAGTGAAGGATCAAAACCAGTGAAGTCCCTAACTTTGAGTTTGAGAAAGTGCATAATTAGGATGAATAGACGAGGGCATTCAAGCTCAATTCCAACTGATATACAAACATCCCTTGCAAGTACACCATGAGAGTTAAATTGAGGCAGAATTTACTAAGTTGGGGAAAAGCATTTCACATAAGGGATAATCCTCAAGGCAGGGCCTCCATTCCGCCGTCCATTTGGGTTTGGAAAGTTGATCTAGATAATGGGGTAAGGCCAGATTGTCACAGGGGGACTCCAAGTTAATCTCAAGGGTTGGGTAAGTGAACATTTTGAGGGTGTATCGAAAATGAAGAAGGGAAATTCCTCTTCCCTCTAAAATCTCCGCCCAAGCTAGAGTTACACTAACATAAACTCAACATCCCTGAATTAAATTGCAACGAGGAAACAAAGACCGATGGATTAGTTCTTATGAGTCAAGGGATGAAGTGTTGAAGCTTGATGAATGAGGAATTTGAATTCCTCATAATATGTTGAATTCCACCTTGAATCTAAAGACTCGAAACACAATTCACTTCCACCTAAAGCGCGAGATAATCAAGTGAGCACAGGGTTTAAGGTGAATAATCAAGTTTAGAGGACAATAAGGCGAAAATCAGAGGATGATGAGGAAATTCCTTTGAGGGTAGCATATTCCACCACCCACAAAGGAATCCCCTTTCCTTCCAAATTCATAATCTTTTCTTTTATATAGAAATGGGAGTTGATTAGGCAAGCAAGCATCAAACGAAGGTGAAGGGGCGATTCATAAAATCAATCTGGAATGCATTAATTGGAAATGAGTGAATCAAGGAAAACTCCTTGAAGGGTGGTGGAATCTGCCACCCTCCAAGGAATCCTTGTCCTCCACAGACCATTATCTCTTCCCTCATCCAAGCACACTCAAGTCCCAATTTGCAATTGAGCTCATAAAATAGAAACAAGATGTATTTGATAGCTTGGGTTTCATGCGGGCTTGAATAAGGAGGAAAGTAAAGTGAAGCATCGAACGATGGAAGTGGAGATCGTGTTTGAGGTGGAGGATTCTAAAATCTACATGAACCCTTGTTTTCTGCCCTAAGTTAAATCTTGTCCATGTCATAATTTCTGCCCCATCAAGGAATCTTTGCCCCGCATTCCAATTCCGCCTCAGTTGTAATCAACTTGGGTGTATAATGTGTGGCGTATAGACATGAAAATAAGTGGTTCAAAGTGATGATGAGTTTCAAAGTAAGATGTGAACCCTAGAAGATTCTAAATCCTCAAGCACCAACAATATCTGCCTTAAAAAATCGGGTCTGCGATGGATCTCTTTGCCTCCAAATCGCATAAAGGAAGATGGACGATGGGTTGCAAGACCCGATGAGTTCCCATGCAAAACAAAGGTCCTCGAGCTCCTCTTATTTCCGCTTTAGGCTAGTATTTTTGTGAGTGATGAATCATTGTGGAGAAGGAGATTAATGTTAAAAAAAGAATCAAGGATTCCTCGAGGGATGGTGGAATCCGCCATCCCCTGAGGATAAAATTCCTCATAATATATTGAATCTTTGCCCCATAAAGAGGCTTGTGCAAGCATAAAAGACTGCAATTTTGTTAATAAAGTGGGCGAACATTTAATTAAAAAACGTCAATCTCCTTTAGCAAGTCGGCCTATAGGGCCTATAAAAGCAATTCAAATAAATATAATTTATTGGCCATGACAAGTCAGCCAGTAGGCGGTAAGGAGATTTAATTTTAAATTATTTTGGCCCATAATATCCCAAGTCGGCCTATCTCGGAGAAGGTGCCTTTTCAAATGGCTAACGCTTATATAAGGAAAGCACATTCAATTCATTTCACACCAATGCAAAGTGAAATACCTCTGCAACAAGGAGCGAACTTATTCACCTAATCAGGCTGCAATCTGTTTTATGGTGCTGGGCAAATAAGACAGATTTCTGTATATGAATCTGAGATATAAAGTGGTAAGAAGGCAAAATCTGGGCAGGATGAATTAGAAAATTTGCTTATTTTCCAGATTTTTTTAATTTGATTCTATTTCAAAATTTGCATAAGATACTAAACTTGAAGGGATTAAATTTAAATTTACCTCTTTGGCTTGGTGTTGACTATAGCATGAGCTTTTAGATTTTCTGTGTTTTCCTATCAATTTCATAAGCCTAATGCATTTTCCTCCTTTATTTTGCAAGGTTGATTTCGTTGAAAAGGGGGTTAGAAGGCAAGGTGATGGTCGAGGCATGAAGGCTGCAAGTGGGATGCTTCAAGATCAGACTCAAAGCTCGAGGATCTCCAAATGAGAAGAAAGGTTCTGGTCAAGCTGTCAAAATGCAGATTCAGACTGAGATCAAGGAGAAATTTAGGAAAACAAGAGGAATCCCTCCACATGAGGATATCATAAAAGTTCACAAATACAATCAAGTTCAAGTCAGGTTTACAAATGTAAGACGCAAACTCAAGTCAATGCCATGGGGAAAATTTTCAGAAGATGGAGAAGATTCGAAAGAGGAATATGAGCCATCACATTCATTCACAAGAGGTTGATAGTTTCGGAAGAATTAATCAAAGTTAGAAATGTTGAGTATCAAGAGATATTTTCTCTTCATCAAAAGATTAAATATATCTACAGGATAAGGATGACGAGGGGGCTCCTAGTTGTCTTCTCCAATCAGAAAATTCCAGTCACATGCATTCAACCACATCATGCCAAGTGTGCAATTTTCTCATTGGCTTTCAAAAGATTTGTAATTTTCTTATTGGCCCACAGAGTGGTGCCTTCATGTTATTGGTTGATATTAGGGCAACCCTAATTAGGGTTTGTAGGAATTAATCTTGGCCCTTGATCTTGAATTGATCTTGGCCCTTCATTGTAATGGAACACCTATAAAAGGCCAAGGCCTTCACATTTGTAACAGTTAGAAAGTCGGAGATTGTAGAAAATTAGATTAGATTAGGCTAGGTAAGGGAGAGACTAGATCAAATTGTTGGTATAATGCTTATCAAAGTGATCGATAATTCATTGTTGGTTCTTCATGGTGAATTACTTAATGTTGCTTTGACGTGTTGCATGGTTTCTTCAATCTTTCACTTAGAGTAGATTTCATTTCATGTTGAAGTAGTTTAGTTGAATAAAAGTAACTGTGGATGTTTACTTGCTTGACTCGAACAAAACCGAGCCACTAGCCTCTTGCTGATTGTAAGTGTGCCTTGGGTGGTTAGTCGGTGATTGAATGTACTTAACTTCAATTGATATTCAATCTTTAGTTTGCATCCATTTGATGGGATTGAAGAGGAGATATTGATGTGAAAACCATTTGCGTATTCCTTAGAAGCTTGCACTAGGTGGGTGGAGTCGTTGATAAAGCTACATCTAGTAGAGTCCAAGATCATCCATACTTCCTTTCATTCCTAGTTAGAAGTAGTACTAGAAGTTAAGTTTGAGTTTGAGTTGAAGTGGGAACTGGAAAACTAAATATATTTCATTGCACATTGTGAAGCCAAATCTTTAGAAGTGCAAGAAGTTGATATCCATGGAATGAACAGCGTAAGTCCCCTAAGTGATTACAAGCAAATCACATAAGTTCACTGAGCGAGTATCCACAATTGAAGGGAACCTTGAAGTCATTTCATGATCTTACTTTGCAAGCTTAGCATGAGAGATGACTTTATATCAGGAGAGAATTGAATAATTAGTGTTTCACTTCGAAACATTGTGTGTTTGATTTTGTATTTTGTGGTGGAACAAAACTCACATCAACACAAGGTCATAATTATCAGAAGTTATGATGTTTGTTATTTGGTTTTGTGCCATTGCCAGGAAGAGCTGATTTTGGAAACATAGTAGTTACACATGAATTACTACAGTGGTATGGATAGTAATTCGCTACAGTGACTTGAATAGAGATTTCACTACAGTAGCATGAACAGTGGACTGCTACAGTATCGTGAACAATGCTTTAGGCTGGAGTTTGTGATTAAAGGAGGAATAAGAGAGCTTGCATTGCTGTTATAAGCTTTGATTAGTCAAATCATTCCCAAAAATTATCACTTATATGCTGGCTGAGTATAGCTGGGAAAGTCTGTGCCTTAACCGTACCCTTTGGAGTGAAATTGCTGGCCGTACAAGGGCTGGGTATTCATCAGAACTGCACATTGGTGCTGGTAAACAAATTCTGGATGCCGTACAGACCTGCAAATACCTAGAAGTAGGCTGTAAAAGCAATAGAGGAACTGCATAGCTGCCATACAGATTTAAAAGGGGTTTATGGGTGCCGTACCAGTAGTAAGGAAGCTGTAATGAGTTAGAACACAGAGGTCTGGGCTGCATTTACAGAATTGGGATTGATCTTTGGGCTTCATTCATGGTATGCATCATTGTTTAAAGTTTGAGCAGCATTTAGTATTTCTTGTGTAATCTTTGCTAAGAACCATGGAATTCATGTAACAATGCACAGATTTATTTCTGGTGTGTAGGAAAATCAGACTGAGTTGTTATTAGTTTTCAGTTTTTTGTTCTTGGAATGAAGTTTACTTGCATTGTTTCCTATTTTCTATATTTGTTCATTTAAGAAATCACAAACATTAAACAAACATCACAATAACTGCAAGACAGAACACCAGCAAAGTATTTGACAAAATTACCAAAAAGAAAAGAAATAAAACATCAGAACAGGGTAGCCTGTTACATTTGAGCACTGATAGGTATGATTTGTGGTGTTATTTGAGAGAATTTTACCTGATATTCAAAGCTATTTCAGATTCTTCTTGGCTTTTATCAGTGTATCAGACCTGTTCCTTGGTCATCATAGGCAAATTCCAAGTTTTCTGGAAGTGTGTATACATATAGAGAGTTTGATCAATGGTGGGCTGTCCTGGATAAGATAGAAGGTTGGTTTTAGAGATTCTCCTTGTTGCTAGGGGCTGTAACAGTCCATTATTAAACTTGCTAATGCTTAGAATTATGCAACACACATTTTCCTTCATGTTTGAAGCCTTTGCAGCAGTGTCCTTCAATGGATCTCCTTCCTATCTTGGAACACATGCATTTTTGTTGAGGATATTCCTTGGTGATGAAGGTCTTTATCCTTAATGTGGATCTCTATCTTCCTTAGGATATCAACAAGACAATATGTTGACATCTTAAGGGGGGTATATAAGGCCTCCTTGTTGCTTGTGCTTGGTGCCACTAGAGAACCCATTTTGCAATATCACATTTTTTATTTTGGTGCACATTGCAACACCCATTTTACAGTTGCATTTTTGAATTGCCTAGCAAATAGAGGTTTTGTTTTGTAATCTTTATGTTTAGTGCACGCTGCAGCACCCATTTTGCAATCGCATTTTCAGATTATCCAGCAAATAGAGATTTTATGTTGCAATCTTCCTTAGCATGAGTCAACTAGCAAAATGCACCATAGTTTGAGGACTCTGTGGACTCGGCAAGACTCTCGAGTCTGTAGGCGGGCCGAGTCGACTTGCCACAGAGTCACGAGCCAAGTCTAGGAGAGTCAAATGGTAAGACTCACGAGTTTTTAGGGTGGACATTGCGCTAGTCTCATGTTGGGACTCCCAAGTCCTTCAACAAGACTCTTGCCGTTTGCTAGGAACACACAATTCCACTTAAAACATTTTTTTTTTCATTTTCCCCCCCTTTTGTCATTTGTTATTGCTCAAAACAGGTTTGTTGGGTTCAAAGAAGGTGAGGAAACTACAGTTTTTTGTCACTGCTCAAAATAGGTCTGCAAGGTTTGTTATTGTTTATTGTAAAACTATGGTATTTTTTCTTTTGCCAAATCCTTTCTTGAGTTTTTGTGGAGTCCAAGTCCGAGGGCAATTTTTTGGGCTTCAGAGTCCGTGGTGAGTCCAAGTTTTCCAACTATGTAATGCACCTTACTGAACTTGTTTGACTCTTCTTTCTCTAACATGAATCACCCAACATAACAAACCTTGTTGGCCCATGGGATTTATGTCTCTTATCTCATCAATTGGTGTACGTCCTTGTTCTTTCTATAAGTCCACTTTTGCTCTTGCAATAACATGTCGAGAATGATATTAGTGATTTAGACATTTTTTGACATTGAGGTCTCTTCAATTGATTGCTTGGATCCTTTTATTTGCTATTGTTAATCCTAACCGGTTACTGGGGGGGGGGGGTGAATCAGTAAATTCAATTTCTTATAATCTTTTTCTATTTCTTATCCGGTTTATACTAAAAATATAAAGAATGCTTAAATAATCATAAACAAAAATCACATGGACAGGCCAACACGAGATATATACGTGGAAACCCTCAGTTAGAAGGAAAAAACCACAGTGGGACAGAACCCACAAAACTCCACTACTGCAGTAATAAAGCTGCCCGGTTAAAGGCTTACAAAGCATCGGTTAGAATGCTACCCGGTAAAGGGATTTAAAAGAGACCAGTTAAGATCTTGACCCTGTAAGGAGTCGCCTTGTCAAAGGACTTAAAAACATCAACAAAGATGTCACCCGGTAAAGGGATTTATACAACAGAACTTGTTAGGGTTCACCTTGATTAAGGGATTTAAATGTGCTTCACACAATAAAAGAAATGATCTTCTTTGACACTTTATCTGTCGATTAGATCATACCTGTTCTCTCCTTGCTCTGCTTGGCTATTGAATCTTTCTCTTCTTCACTCTTGGTGATTGTATCCCTTCTCAGAAGACTCTGCTCTACTACTCTGCTCTCTCTCTGCACTCTTGATTTTCAACAACGCCTCTAATGCATGATGAACTGTATTTATAAGAATTTTTTTATTATTACACCAAACGGTGCCACCAAGCTCTAACTCATCCAAAAACTGTTGTTCTGGAAAACAGTCCGTGTTTGCCCGCTGGGGTAAACTTAGTATTGCACAGACATAGTACAGGAAATATAATAAACACAGAATGTATCATAGAATAATAAATACTTTCATTAATCATTCCATACTGGCAAGTACATTTACATCGTAATGATCATACAATCATATCTCATGTCCAACCTCTGAGAGAGTATATAAAGTACCCGAAGGGTCACGACCGAAACGTCGTGACGTAACTGTCTACCCTCTCGGTCACTAACGACCGAGAGTAACATAATACTTTACTAATATAATAACCCGTACATACAATTATCCCGACAACATCATCCCCCCCAAAAAAACAAGTCGTCTCCGACGACTTACAACAACAGGGAGATGAAATACACCACATAGAAGAAGAAAATCATTGAGAAGGGGCAGAGGGGCGTCCCTGAAAAGATGAAGTGCCGCCCTCCCCATCAATGCTGCGTCCAGTAGGTCTTTTCCGTCACATCCCATTCCTCCCGTGCCTGCACCAAACTTGTCTCCAAAACATACTGTTCAGCTATAGCCTCCGCTAACACCATACTGTCTCCCTAGCCAATCTGACCTTGATAGCCGCCCGTGCCAACTTCTCTGCTTCCAACTCCTGGGTACGTTGAGCCAAGTGTTGCTCTACTACCTCCAACTGGGTGGTCAGCTCCTCCCGAGCTCTCTATGCATCCACCAAGACAGTCTCACGTCTAGCCAAGACCAATTTAGCACTCTCAAACTCACACAGAAGTCTATGGAACACACCATTTTGTGATTTTCTTCTGATCCCATACTCTTTTCTGTAAAGCGCTTATGTTTTCCTTACTACCTCCTTATGCCCTTCCCTTCGTACCATAAGTTACTCATTTTGAACTGTTTTGATTTGTCGTCGTTTTTTTTTTTTTTTATTTAGTAGAACCTTCTCCTCCTTGCTGCCAGTCCTTCCTTGCCATCAAGAACTAAATTCTTCTGTACTCTTTTTGATTTCCAGACGTATTCCTTGCCGTACGAAATGCTACATTCCTTGGACGGTATTCCTATTACACCTTTTAGTGCCGTATGCTTGCTCTTGTTTCGCCTTCCAACTTTTAATTTGCCAAAGAAGGCCGTACGGTTCAGCTTTTATTACTTGCGAGCTTCTCTTAAAATTGCCGTACGTTGTTTTCTATGTATTCTTCCTTCGACCGTACGGTTGTAACTTTGCAATTCATATAGCCTCTGCATGGTCTTCACCTAAATATGAAACCTGCCGTACCGTATCTTTATTAATGAAATGGCCATACGGACATCTCCCTCCTTTTCCTTTCCTCTGTTTGGCCGTACGGTGCCTTTTTTTGCTTTGCCTGTGATGTCCGTACGGTTAAATACTCATTCCCTTCAAACTTTGAAAGTTGCCACTTAATACTCATTAAAACTATTACCGTACGGTCATTTTTGCTTGACCTATGCCTTCATCAAATCGCCTTCAAACTTATAAACTTGTCGTACGGTTATCATTTTGGACTTATACTAACCATACAGTACCTTTTCTAAGCTACCTTTGTTTCTCCAAGTTGTCGTACGGCCGTACGGTTTCATAAATATGTCTTTGGCTATAATTTACATCTTCGTTTAATACTTTTATGTCTTCGCACCTTATGTCTTCGTTCAGCATGTTATGTCTTCACTCAATATGTCTTCGTTCACTATGTCTTCACTCAATATGTCTTCGTTCATTATGTCTTCGTTCATTATGTCTTCGCTCAATATGTCTTCGTTCATTATGTCTTCGCTCAATATGTCTTCGTTCATTATGTCTTCGCTCAATATGTCTTCATTCATTATGTCTTCGCTCAATATGTTGTCTTCGTCTTCGGACTTTATGTCTTCGGATTTTATGTCTTCGTCTTCGGACTTTATGTCTTCAGATTTTATGTCTTCGTCTTCGGATTTTATGTCTTCGTCTTCGGACTTTATGTCTTCGGATTTTATATCTTCGTCTTCGGACTTTATGTCTTCTGATTTTATGTCTTCGTCTTCGGACTTTATGTCTTTGTCTTCGGACTTTGTCTTCGTCTGTTTTTTTTTTTGTGCTTGCTTGCCTTCGCTCCCAAGTTGCCATACTGCCGTACAATCTTTATTGCTTCGTTTCAATTTTTTTTTTCATTTTTTTTTTTTTTTCATTTTTCAAATTTTTTTATTTATTTTTTTTTCATTTTTCAAAATTTTTTTTTCAATTTTTTTTTTCCCTCCACCGTACGGTCATTCATAGCCATACGGGTGTTTTTCAATTTCTTGTCTGGAGGCTTCTCTGGTCGCTCGTACGGATGGCTCTCGGGTCCCCTGCATGACCACTTGAGTCATTTTCCATCCTCTCGGTTGCTCTGTCCCTCCTCTCTGGTCCATCCTCTCCAGGGAAGGTTTCAATTTGGTCCCGTTGATGGCATCATGTATCCGTTCGTCGAAAGTCCACAGAGTGTGCAGCCGTTCCCTCTCCCTGTCGCCGAGTCTGTTTCCAATGGCAATCCAAAGGCTTGGAACCATAAATTCTACCAGGACCATGGTCTCTTGCCCATACATCAGAAGAAGGAGAATCAAGATTTTGAAGGCTATAATCTTCCACACAGGATTCCAGTCGTCTCTCATGACGATGGTTTTTAGATTTCTCTCATCCCCGAGGTTTATTTCTTTCAACTTTTCTTCTTTGTACAAAATGGGTTCCTCCTTGTTTTTAGACTGGTGTGCGGGTACGGTGTCCATTGTAGCTTCTCCTTCCTTATACTCCCCATACTTTGGAGGATATTTATCTAGCTCCTCTTCGTTGACGCTTAATGCATTACAGGAGGGTGAGAACATCTTATAGTCCTCCTGCTACCAATGGAACAATCCATTTAGTGAATCCGTGTCATCCTCCGAATAGCATCCTCTGAGTTTTAGTATCTCTTCGGCATCCGGATCCATCCCCTCTTTGCCTTCGTCTCGTGGGTCATTCTCCCCTTCGGATTCGGATCCCGAGGAAGAGGCAAGTTCCTCGCTCACCAACTGGGTCTGGAGATCAATAGTAAACTTCTTGCCTCCGCTCTCCATCGAGAGTGTATTCCGTTTCCAGTTGTGGTTTGCCTTTGCTGCCACCAGCCATCCTCTTCCGAGTATGGCATCATACCCTTTTTGTTTCAACGGAATGACCACAAAGTCGACCACAAATGGTTGTGCACCCACGGTGACTTGTTGTGCCATCAACGTGCCGAGGGGTTTAATCCCGTGCTGGTCGGCACTTAGCAGATTAAACGTAGGTGGCCACAGAGTGGGCTTTCCTAGCTTTTTCCATGTGTCCTCCGGGAGGACGTTTACCCCGGATCCGCCGTCTACTATAGTATCCGTTAGGATGGTGCCCAGGATGCCCATCTCCACCACGGCTGGATGTCTTCCATTGTTGACGGCAAGTAGCATTGGATTTGTTGCCGAGCTTCCTAGTATGGAAGCGTCCGTGTGTCTCGGTTTGGGTTTATCAACCTTTGTACCCAACAACACTATCCCCAATTGAGGCATGGTGTATAGGAGGTCCTCCAGCTTGACAGGCACCTCCAGTTGAAGCATCTGCCGTACAATGTTCCTCTCCGTGTTTGTGCAGTAGGGTCCGGATGATTCGTGTGTCTCTCCCCGTTGGGCTTTCATCGCCCTTTCTATTTCCTCCCTTGCCTCCGCCATTCTCTGCTTCTCCGTTCGGGGATGGGGGGTAGCAGGCTTCCTTCGCTTGCCCTCGAGTAAGAGCAAGTATAGCTTCTTTAATCCGTGTGTTGCCTTCGATATCAATCAGATTGGCCCCTACGCCAGACTTCGGACAATTAGCATCTTCATGGTCCCCAGGGCCGCACCACCGACACAGCTGCTGAGGGGCGTCATTATTGTTACACTCGCTTGCATAATGACCCCATTGGTTGCATGCCCTACATCGGATCATTGGGCGTCCCTTCGCGTCATACTGGACCTTGTTACGGGTGGAATTATTATTGTTCCCTCCTCCACCTCGCCAGTTGCCACGGTAACCTCCTGAAGATGCATTATTGTTTGGTTCCGTCCCTCCTGATGTGGATGGTTGTTCTTGTATATAGAGCACTTGCTGGTTACGCGCCTTTAGATTGTATGGGCATTCCTTCATAGAATGTCCCATAATCTGGCAGATGTCACAGAATGCCTTCTTGGGACAGGCACCCTTCGTGTGGCCCCTCTCCTTACAATCCGTGCACCACAGTTCATCATCCTTGCTTGTTGTCCCCTTTATTGTTTTAAACTCTTTTAACATCCGTTCTATATCCTTCTGAAGGGCTGTGACTTTCTTCTTCGGCTTCTCGTCACTGCCGCTCTCCTCTTCGGATGTATCGTCTTCGGATGACGAAGATCTATTCTTCTTCTTTTTGGCCGTCTTATCTTCGCTTTCCAGGTCCATGGCCCGGTTGTATGCATCATTGTAGGATGTCGGAGGCACAATTTTCATCTTCCGTCGTAGTTTAGGATTCAAGCCCTCGACAAACCACCTCTTCTTTAGGCCGTCAGCCGGTTGGCTTTCCATCTTTCCGACTAATTCCTTTAGCCGGCGGCCATACGCTCGTATGGTCTCCCTCTTCCCTTGCTTCGTTCCATAAATCTCTGAGACTATCTCATTATCATCTCGTAGTAGCCGAAATTCCTTCTCGAATCCCCCCTTCAAGTCATCCCATGTGGTTATGTTCGTTCTATCCAAATCCGCGTACCAGTCAATGGCCACGCCTCTCAGTGTGGCGAGGAACTGCTTCATCCATTCGTCCTGGTCAGTCACCCCGTTGGCTGACCATATGGTTTCGCATGTACGGCAATGCCGTGCTGGGTCGTCCTTTCCATCATCATGGAACTTGGGCAACTTTTCTTTGTGAGTCGCCATAGGTGGTTGGGTCGTTTGTTGTCTGACACCACCGCCTGTGGTACCCGTACCCACCCCTACTGTATTGCTTCTTGTAGTATTTACTAATGGCACTTGCTGAGCCTCTGTAACCGGTGGAGTTGTGTTGTGTGGAGTCGTGGGCTCCAATGGAGGGTTTACGTGCGCCTCCCGAGTGTCTTTGGTCGCACTATCTCTAGTACCTCCGGCTGATCCATCACCGTCACCCTCAGTTGTACGATTCCCTTCGTGATCACGGTCTTCCACACGTGGTGTATGGACCCAGTCTTCAAACCGGTTTCGTTCTTCTTGGAGGAAGGTCTTCAACGCTCGCGTTTCCTCAATTAATTCTTCACTACTTCGCACCCTTCGATGTTCCGGCGAAATGAATTGTTCCAATTCGGCTTCTACACCTTCCGTGCCACTTTCGAGGTCCCCTTCGGGCAACCCTCCGGCAAGCTGGTCCTTGGCAAGTTGCCTGAGCCTACACCGACGTTCACGTTGCTGCGTGGATATCAAAGCCTTCTGTGCGGCTTCCCCTTCGTCATCTCGTGCCTTTTTATTTCTATCTTTATTTAAAACATTGGGCATAAATCCTTTCCTCACTTCTCTTCCCGAGTACGTCTAGGCAACGGCGCCAGATGTTTGCCCGCTAGGGTAAACTTAGTATTGCACAAACATAGTACAGGAAATATAATAAACACAGAATGTATCATAGAATAATAAATACTTTCATTAATCATTCCATACAGGCAAGTACATTTACATCGTAATGATCATACAATCATATCTCATGTCCAACCTCTGAGAGAGTATATAAAGTACCCGAAGGGTCACGACCGAAACGTCGTGACGTAACTGTCTACCCTCTCGGTCACTAACGACCGAGAGTAACATAATACTTTACTAATATAATAACCCGTACATACAATTATCCCGACAACAATCCGAAAATCTCTCGCATGCAGAACTCTTGATCAAAAAGATCACAAACAGATCTTCAGTTCACCTTGAAACACTCGCAAAAAAAACTAACTCCAGTTCTTCTAAAAAATGCTCTGCAAAATCCGGATCAGATTATAAAGCACTGACCGGTAAAATTGCAATTCTGAAAGCAAACCAGTGTGCAACCTGTTGAGTCATCTGCCTCCTGGGGTGTTCTACTAGACCGGTTGGACAAGACTGGACCGGTATTAATGTGACCGGTTAAGGTACATTGTTTACCTAGTAAGTCTACCAGTTCACCACTGTTGCTCTAATCTTGAGTACTAGTGTGTTTGATGTTTACCAATGATGACAACTAAGCTTTATGCCAACAACTATAATACTAACATTGTTTTCTTTGTGTATATTTGAAGGTTTTTGCATGGATTGATAGAATCCTATAATTGGGGGCTTGCACATCCATCAAACTTAGTGTCATCCTATCCCTGGCTTGTCTTTCTTTCACCCGCTCTATCTCTTCATCTATACTTTATTGTGAGTATGCACATACTGTTGACTTGGTGGTCAGCACCTCCTTGGAGATTCGTGACATGGCTTAACCGCCTCCCGTGGATCGGGTTAAATCTAGCATTTGTATTGGGCATTGATAGTTCGAGCTTTTGGTGCAACGGCAAATGATTCCAACCATTGGTATCAGAGCCTTGGGTCACGGGTTCGAGTCTCTCTTCAGTGGGTGCTGAAGGCTCAATCGGTGCTGAGGGGGAGATTGTTGACTTGGTGGTCAGCACCTCCTTGGAGATTCGTGACATGGCTTAACCGCCTCCCATGGATTGGGTTAAATCTGGCATTTGTATCGGGGCATTGATAGTTCGAGCTTTTGGTCCAACGGCAAATGATTCCAACACATACGTTCATAGTCCCGCTAAAACAAGGGTTAAATATAGTGTTTTAAATTGTAACCCCTTTACAATTCCATACTCCCTTTTGAGCCCATGCTTTAGCGTGCCTTCTCCTATATCATTTCAAGCTTAATTGGGCCCTATCACATCCTACTATTGTCAAATACTCAAATTAGGACCTGATTTGGCATCACAAACCTTGATACTCTTTGCCACCTCTTGGAGGTCCAATTTTGATAGGTCTAGGGTGCCTATTGAATCATTGACATACACCCACCAAAATTCCCCAAAAATTGACCGGTGGTATTGTTGGTTTCCCCAATTGCATATCTGGTCTTGAATTTTGTATATGACTATTGGAAGTTGGCCTAAATGTGAAAATACCTTGAGAACCTGACATAAAGGAATAATCTTTAATTCATTTGAGCATCTTCACAATCCACAAGTTTGATTCAAGCACTCAATTCCTTCATTCAAGAGCAGATCTGAGTACAAGGAGCATCAAGCTACAAGTTGTCTTCAAGTATGTTTTCGTGACGAATTTTGTTACACTTTATCATATTATCGCATCAACACTTGGAGGGCTTATCTAAAAAGCATTACATCACCACCATTATGAATCCAAAGGTATAATCTTGTCAATTCAACATTTCATCACCCTCTGCCCTACAGAGGGGAAGCTCTCTTTTCTAATCATCATAGCTGTAGTGGAGGATCATACCTACCTGGGGTTTGACTTAGGCAAGACCCAATACACACAACAATTTTCAACTCTTTTCTGTGTGCAGGTTCTAGATGTGACGGCTGAAAGTTGCAGGTTTGTAGAAAGAAGGCTGAGACACGGATCCAAATTTTGAACTGGTGGAAAACCCTGCATCGGAGCACTGCTCTAGTGACTGACGTTTTCTGATGAAAATTCAGGAGAACAATCTATAGAGAACCCTAATTTGGAATCGACAAATAGACTGACATTTTAGGCCTAGATTTCAGTTATAGGTTCCTCTATGCATCTCATTTGCAGATCTGGCCTCAGATTTTGCATTACAGATCTGTATCTTTCTGTTTATGCTGATTATTGTCAATTTCCTAGCACTATACCTAGTTCTTGCATTTGCATATCTAAATCATTATCTAACCATCAACATTCAAAAGGGAACAATCAACCGGACTGCCCATCTCGTCTTAGGGGCTAAAGTCGGGCCTGATTAGTTCTTCCCCAATGAAAGAGTTTGGAAATTGTTCCTAATTTGTATTCTTACATTAGAATCCATTTTCATACATTTGAGACACATTGAAATATCAAATTCAGAACTTACAATAGCAAGAATCAAAATTGCATTGTTCATGTTAACCTCTTACTAATGGCAGAAGTTTGAAAAAAACTAGTAGTAGTTATTATAGAAATCTGTAAAAAAATTTTTGAAGTATCTAAAAAAGGATTAAAAGACATTTTTTGTTGATGAAGATTTAGCAATGCAGCAACGGATTGTGAAAAAGATGAAGATCTAGGAAGATAATCCACTTTTTGAAATGAATGCAGAGAGGTTTGTCCATAAAGATAACCCACATTTTGTAATAAAGGAAGAGACATATCTTGGTTCAAGTTCGACAACTTGCAATGATATCAAAGTAGCACAACTGAAGATGAATTATGGTTCTTCGTAAAGAACAGCCACCCCCCAAAAAGACAGAGGGCAGACTGCAGATATTCTCACCAAGTCTTTGAGCCCGGATAAGTTTGTCAAATTCAAGGGGCAACTTGGTGTAGTTGACAGATTGACCATTTAGGGAGGGTGTTAGAATAATATTTTTGTATAATTAATGGTCAATAATATAAATTGTTGGTTTAGATTCTCATAATTCAGTCTAGTCAGAATGTTTCTATTTTGTGTTTCCAGATAGTCAGTAGTTTCTTTTAGAATCTTCATATTTGTAGTTGCTTATAAATTTTCCTCATTTGATCAATGATAATCATGCAATTACCTGGCTCATTTTGTTTAAAATCCTGCATCATATTCAGTAGTTCTAGCTGTAGTTAATAACATGTCTCAAATATGATTATTTCTGTTGATAATGATGCTTGGATGTTTTGCACTAACCTTAATCTTATACTTCAAAGTAGTTGCTGGTATTTATTGATCTTAGATACTGTGCTGAACTGAGATTTGTTCTTCAAGTAGGCTTTATTACATTAATTGGTAGAGGCATTGCTAAGTCAGATTACAACATTAGATATCTAATCATTTTCCTGTGTAGGTCATAATATCATATTTCAGTCTCTTTAAAAGCTTTTCAAGTGACTTCCTTGACCATTTATGTGGTTAGTTAACAATTATGTGAATCCTTTTTCTCCAGTATGCTGTTTTATTCAAACATTGAGCTACACCCGTGCCAACTTTATAATTGTCATTCTTGGAGCTGCATGTTTGCCCTCTCGTGTAAACAGGTTAAATGCATACGAGACTAAAGTAAAGTAATTGCACATAAAGAATATACCAAGAACTCACAGTGTTCCTATTCATTCATCAAATGTTTACAACATATGCTAGTAGTACTCAATGCAACACAACAACAATACTGATGATTTCCCTTGAAGGAAAGTACATGACATATAACAAGACCGAAGGGGTGAGATTCCAACCGTTGCGACATTACTCCAACTACCTACCTTTCGGCCAACTAACTAATGATAACGACACTTTTATCGACAACATCATCTCCCCAAAAAAGAAAGTTGTCTCTAGACGGCGCACAACAAAATGGAGACAATGTTTACGATATCTGCTATACAAAGAAATATAGAGATTGAGAAGAAGGGGGTTGAGGAAGCATCCTTGAAGAAGATGGCGCCTGCACGGTGATGTAACCGAAGCCAAGCGAGCTCCTAGCTCATACACCTACTCCGTCCTCAGCTTCAAGTCTCGTTCTACTACCATCTTACGCTCCAATGCAGTCTTCACCATAAAAGTGGCCTCCAATACCTTCTTTTATTTCATATCCACAGTGTCCATAGAACTGGCTAGGCGAGTCTCTAGCATGTCCCTCACGGCTCTCTCCTCTGCCAACTGCTACTCTAGAGCTGACCTCTCTGCCCTGGCTGCCTCCAACGTAGCTACTAAATCACCTCTCTCCACTGCCCACGCTTCCTGCTGACTAGCCAACTCTTCTGTACGGTGAGCCAAATCTCCCTCCATTGTCTAGAGCCGGGTGGCTAACTCCTCCCAAACCAACATTGCAGCTACCTGCATAGCCTCAAGGCCTAAAGAGATATGCTTTGTACACTTCAGGGTGTAGTAGCCTTCCCTATAGGCCTACTCAATCTCTCGAACGAGAATCCTAACTCTCCCTCCCGCTCATGGAGGTCCTAGTCATCCATCATCGCCACTATCTCTATAGTGGGCCATCTGCGGGACTCAAAGCAAGCAACAAAGGCTTTAGGAAAGTCTACCCGAACAAAAGCCAACAAGCTCTCCAAATCCCTGACAACTCCCTCCTGGGTGCCTGACTGAGTGGAAGCCACCACTCATTGAGCCCGTCCAACCATATCTGCAAGATACTCCTCTAAGTCCTCACCAACAGGCTCTCTAGGAGGCTCAGACAACTCCTCACTAGCAAGCTCAGGTAGCTCCTTGTTGAACTCGCGGTCACGAACATGCGAGTTCCCTCCTTCCAAGTCAACTACCTCCTGACCCAAGGGTAACTCCCATCGAGGCATGTTCTCTCCCTCCAAGTCAACTACCTCCCGACTCAAGGGTAACTCCCGTCATGGTGAGAGGAAGGCTCCCTGTTCTAGAGGTATCATGTGTAGGTCACGCAACCAAGTGCTCATATCCACGTCTGAAGGAACAACACCTGTCACTGTTGGTCCCTCCTAAGGCTGCTCCTCCAACAACTTTGTGGCCATTGTCACCACTGCATCTGAACCAACCACCTCCAGGTGTACTTGTGACTCCCTCGCCTTTGTAGGCCGCTCACCTTCGGGCTTCTCCTCACTCCATATTGTCTCACCCACAGACTCTCCGACTCCTACTACCAACTCCACGATCCCACTGGTGGATGGTGGAACTGCCCATGGTGGGCCTCCATTGAGTGGTACCATGCTGATGGAAGCTCTAGGCTGGCCAAACCCGGGTACAAGAACTGTCACCATCGTACCAAAAGGTGGTGATGGTGCTAAGGAAGGTGTCTTTGATAGGAGAAGTAGAGAAAACAACACCCAAGTAGGAGTCTCGCTAGAGGGTGGAGGTATGTCCTCACCAAGCACTCGGGTAGGAGTCTCGCTAGGTGGTGGAGGTATGTTAGCACCAACCACAGAATCTGCAGTCTCTGTCTCCGTTATCACAGTGTCCTCGTTGGCTATTGACGCCTCATTCATCTCCTCTCTCCTACTGTCAATATCCTCCTCTGACACTGATACAACTTGTCATCTCCGCTTCTACCCTGTGGGTGCACTACCAACATCCAAATGTCTCCAATGAAATATTGATGGCTCAATAGGCGCCAAGGTACCCTTTGACTTCACCTCCAACTCACCAGGTGGGATTTGTACCCACGCAGCATCCAAGAATAGTCCAATTGCATAATGGGGCATATAGAAGGTCCAATGTTGCAAGGTAAGGAACTCATACATCTGCTCGGCTAGTAAGGACACCCAATCATATAATGTACCGTTCCAGAGACCATTCATCAGCAGAATTTGAGGAGGGGCAATACCCGAAGCTCGGCTGGACCCCGTAAGTCGGCTCTTTACCACATCCATCAAACAGTGCCAGGGTCCTTTCACAACAAATGCCTTCTTCATCCCTCGGCTCTTGGAAGCTCGTGCTATCGAGTCCATTTTAGCCGCTGTGAGATTCCGTGAAACCAAGCGAATCTAGTGCTCCTTTTCCTCTCGTGTCATCTTCTTGGCCTTCAAATCAATTTTCTTCCCTACCGGCCAGGAATACTGAACACCCTGGTGAAGTCAGCTGATGTGAAGGAAACCTTGAGATGATACCCAAGATAGTCAAAGGAACTTGTGCATGAAAATCCGTCAAAAGTCTCAACTAGTCTGAGTCGCCCTTCCTCTCGCCTTCGCCTTTCATGGTAGGGCTTCAACTTCGACCCATTTACCGCGTCTGGGATCTCCTGTCCGTTAAGTGTCCATAACTTAATAGCACCATTTTCGCCAAGAGAAGGCGTTGTTTACAAGCATGATTTTTATTTTCAGAGCCACCTCACTTTGAATTTTCCTGGTTTAATCTCATTCCTTCCATTATATTTCAGCATAAGCTGCCCAGGAGTGAACCGTACTCACTTCAAGTGTTTATCGTGCCACACCTTCCTTCTCTGTTGGGCTACCTCCGTCGCCCACTGGACCATCATCCAACGCTCATCCAATTTATTCAAGGTGTATAACCTCTCCCGAAGGCTTTCCATATCACCCAACCTATTTTCAATTGCAATCCTCAGGCTTGGAACCATAAATTCCGCAAGAACAATTTCATGTTCGTACATTAGCTGAAATGGTGTCTGCCCGATAGTTACTTTGTATGTTGTGCGATAGGCCCAGAGTACCAATGGTAGCCTTTCCTCCCTGTCTTCTTGCTCCACTCTGCATGACTTGTAGATTATTGACACCAATATTTTATTCGTGGCTTTGGCTTGGCCATTTGCTCGCAGATAGTATGGACTTGACAAAGAATGAAAGATCTTGAACTCCGCAATGAGAAACCAGATTACATGATTCACGAAGTGGCCCCCTCGATCACTTGTCAGTTGTATCGGGATGCCATACCTTGTAATAATTTGTTCATATATGAACTTCGTCGTACTCAATGCCGAGTTGTTCGACAAAGCCTGTGCCTCCACCCACTTTGTCAGGTATTCCTTTTTCACCATAATATACCGACATCTCTGAGCCCTACTTGCCTTCGGGGGTCCGATAAAATCCAAGTCCCAATGTTCCAAAAGCTCTTGTGCGTGCGAAGGATTGAGAGGCATGAAATCCCTCTTCAGTGGTTTTCCATCTCTTTGATAGGTATCACAACTTACGACCCACTCCCTGGTGTCGTTGTACAACATAAGCCACCACAACCTTGCCAATAGCACCTTTTGTTCCATTGTATCTGGTCCCATATGTCCTCCTACTGGCCCCTCATGCACCTCTCTCAGAACACTCAGTACTTCCTCCTCCATGACACATCTTAGTACGTGGTCAGGTCCAATTTTGCATAACTCGTTGATCAACTGGAAGGTTCGACTTCTAAGTACTAGCTTCTGTCTCTCGTCGGGTGATATCTCCCTCAGAAACCGTGAAGTGGACAAGTACTCTCTGATGCTCCTATACCATTCTGACAAAACTGTAATGTGGAACAAGTGGGCATTAGGAAAGTTATCATTAACTCCCTCTGGTGGCTCTCCAAACTTAATCCGAGAGAGTTGATCTGTGATCATATGGCTCTTCCTTGGCCGCACGATGATCGTGAAGGTAAATTCTTGCAGCAACAATAACCATTTGCTCACTCTCCCTTGGATTATAGGTTTGTTGACTAAATACATCAATGCTAGATGGTCCACATAAAAAGTGAATGGTGTCGCCAACAAATAGTGCCAAAATTTCTGAACGACATACACCATTCCAAGAGCCTCTCGCTCTGTCGTGCTATAGTTCTTCGCTACCCTCAACAACAACCTGTTGGTGAAATAAATGGGGTGGTCTAAGCCGTGATCGCCCACCTGAGAAAAAGTTGCATCAATTGCAAAATTAGAAGCATCCACATGAACGTGGAACTCCTTGTCCCAACTCGAATACACTAGAATTGGTGCTCTGACTAGTCTTGTCTCCAATTCTTCAAACAAGGCATCTTGTTCCGTCCCCCAAACATAGGGTTCTCCTTTCCGCATCAACCTATCCAGAGGGTAGGAGACTTGAGAAAAGTTCTTTATAAATCGCCTGTAGTAGCCAATGTGGCCCAGAAATGACTTCACCCTCGTGACATCCGTGGGAGGCTCCATCTCCACGATCACTCTGACCTTGTCGGGGTCTATCTTTAATCCGGCCTTGCAAATGATATGACCCTAAGTCACAAGGTTCGAGTTCGAGTTCGTGTTCGGCAATCATAAAATTTGGATAAAATTCGACACTACAAAAAATCGGAAAAAAATTCGACACTAAATTCGCCTATATAAATTAATTTTAAAAAAATATAAATAATAAATTGAAAAATAAAATAATATTATATAAAACAATATTGTAATTTAAAATATTTAAAATCTTACTTCAAATATTATTATTATATATTTGATAAATGTATTATAATTGTATATTTAATTAAACATTTTAAAATTTAAATTTTTTAATATTGAATACAAAACAAATTAAAAAATGCAAATCGTTTCTAAACTAAAATATAAAGATGTTTAATGTTATTTTTAAAAAACTTTAAAGAGAAACTTATTCGAAACATTTCGGAGGGTGAGGTCGAAGATTTCTGTAAGCGACTAAATGGGCACCGCTTCAAAAAATGTAGTCGCGAGAGGGGAGTCTAACACATCTGGGTCTCTGGCTAAGGGCATTTTCACTGGCAACCTGCGCTATTAATGAATCCGGTAACTCACAGCCCGCGGTCATTTTCAGCGATATTCCACATTAACTATATTCACCGATTTCACTTCACAGGGCAGCCTCCGTCAATGTCCGACAAAATTGCTTGCACAATTGCCGCGCGTTATAGTCTCTCCTCACATCCAGCCAAGGATCTGGAGTCAATAACCAAACTTGTTTGAATCGTGTCTAAATCTGTAGCGATAACCAAACTTATTTCAATCGCATCTTATCTGCAACGATATCTACATTGGCATGCTATAAAGACTAGCAATTTTTTGAAAACCTAAAATCAATTCCGTACGAATTTATTGGCGAACAACAACGAATTTTTAGAATTTTTTTAAAGTTCGCCGAAATTCGAACCTCATGGCCGAAATTCGGCGAACGCTGTGACTTAGATATGACCTAATAGCTTCCCTTGTGGGACCATAAACCTGCACTTCTTCACATTGAGTGCCAACCTTGCTCTTCGGAACCTCTCCATACATTCCTGAAGGGCTGCTAAATGTGTCTTGCCTGCTAAAGATCAACCAGTCGTCGAGGAAGGCCTTGAAATTTCCTACCAACATCTTGTCAAAGATGTGCAGGATTATCCGTTGGAAGGCAGTTGATGCGTTGCATAGACCAAATGGCATCCAGTTATATGCGTACACTCCGTCATCCACCACGAAGTTTGTCTTCAATTTGTCCTCCGTGATGGACATCTGGCTGTATACGGAGAACCCATCCATAAACGAGTACATCTCGTGTCTAACAACCTCCTCTAGGATGGTATCCGTAAATAGGATGGGGAAGGTGTGATGTTCCCTATCTCAAAGATGAAATTCAATAAATAATAACACAATAGTAAATATAATATTAGAAATAAATTAAATAATTAATAATTAATAAATAAATATAATATATAATTATATATTATTAATATAATAATACTAATAAGATCTTATTAATAAATGATGGTGATCAAAGAAACAATAACTAATAATACTATTTTTATTAATAATAGATATAAATAAACAGTAATATAATCATATTTTCACTCTAAACAATTTAATATTCAAACTTATAAGATGAAACCCTAAAGCTAACCGATAAATGATGATTCTCCATTATGAATCTACATGGCCACCAAAATAATCGACAAGAACAGTATCAAGTCGACTCCTGTCGTGGTCGTACCAAGCCTGAGACTTATTGTATGAAACTAAGATGTCAAAATGTCACTCTTTCTATATAGGCATCCATAAGAGTTTGACATCAGGTAGTTTGATCGGTTCATCAAGCATAAGAAGTTGCGACCAGAAACAATCCGCTAATGTTTGAAAAATAAAGACGTCAAGACTAGTCAATGCCATCTACTATGACAAGAAGATACATGATTAAGGATGAAGTCAAAATTGATTATATAGACTCAAGGAAAGACAATGATCTCATAGCGGCTATAAAGGCAATGGAATAATGATCAACACCGTAATAATTAGTCACCTATCAAGCCTAATATAAATTAGCATCTATGAATAGTGATATTACTAAACCGGTTACTTTGAGGGGGTGGTGAATCAGTAAATACTTCTCATACTGTAATTCAAAACTTGTTTAATTATCCTTTACTTATAAGCACAATAAAACAACTATTCACAAGCATAAAAGAATCACACAGATCAACACAAGTATTTATACGTGGGAACCCTCAGTTAGAAGGAAAAACAACAGTGAGACAGAGCTCACAACTTACTACTGTAGAATGAAGGTGCCCTGTTAGGAGCTTACAAAGCACTGGTTAAGGGATTTTACAAAAGATCTGTTAAGATCTTAACCCTGTTAAGAGTCGCCTGGCTAGAGGACTTTTAATATCAATAAAGATATTACCCTGCTAAAGGATTTTACAAAGAACCGATTAGGTCCACCCTAATAGAGGGATTTCAACTTGCTTTCACACCTTATAAAAGCAATGATCTTCTATGACACTAAATGTCTGATCAGATCATACCTGTTGATCTCTTGCCCGGTTTGCTTGGCTGTTGATCTCTACTCTCTTTCACCTCTGTGACTGTAGCACTTCTCTCAGAAGATATTTCTCCTCTACTGTATGCAATCACCAACAATCAACAACACCTTATCTTGCGTCCTATGACCTATATTTATACTGACCCATAGAACCGCCAGGGTGTAAACTCATCCATAAATTATGCAACACATAAAAGCTATGTGTTTTGAACTGGAGTTTACCTTGAAATCATCCACAGAAATAAAGTTAACTCTGTTAAAAAGCTAATCTTCAGTTTTGAGCGGTGGATGCTCCGTATGTACCGATTGCTCCGCAATATCCAGTTTTACCTCCAACTGCTCCACAGATTCCGGTGCAGATCTTTATACAGTTATGACCGGTTGTGACCGGTATTTATCTCATACCCGGTCCACCCCTATTATGTAATATAAGATCGGTACAATGTACTTATTCCGGTCGACTGGTGTATATATTTTGTTTCTATTCTATTGGTGCCTTTAAAGTAACGTGAGTAAACTACCGGTGAACCTTTACCGGTGAGAATGGTGTTTGTGAAATACACTAATGACAATTCATAAAGTTAACAATCTTCCCCTTTGTCATTGGTGACAAAACCATACACAAAACCATACTCACTTGTCATATTTTATACCTTGTCTTGAGGACTCCTTTTTTCTTTTCTTTGTTTTCTTTTTCCTTCGGTGGCATACTTCCTCTGTTCTAGACTTCCTCTGTGCAAATGCTAATGCTTCCCCTAGATGGACTGTTGTCTGTCATCTCTTCTGCTTAGTGCTTAGTCTTCTTATCTTCCCCTTTTTGCCTCCAGATTACAAAGGGTTTAAATTGGCATCTTGGCAAAAATGTCTTTGTAAATGACTTTTGCAGATGGAAGAAAAGTGTGCCACTGACCGATTACATGCTCTAAATTTGATTGAGCTTCTTGTAGAGAGACAATGATGTTCTCCATATCTTCAATAGTCTTATGTTCCGGTTCTTTGATGAGATTCTCAGCATCCTTTGCAGATTTTTGCATTAAGTCTAGTGTAGGAGCCAGATACAACTGAAATCCAATGATGTCTTGGATTCTCTTAGTCTTCTCCTCAAAAGTCTTTCTCAGAATGAGAGCAAGACTTGTCATTTCTCTGCTGAAGCTTGTTGCAGACTTTTTCTTGATGTCATACTGAGAAGACAAAGCTCTTATGTCTTCTATAGCCTTTGCTGACCTTTTTGTGAGATCTTGCATGAATGTATTAAAATTTGAAGTAGTGATCATCAAATTATTGCCAACTTGTAACTATTGATGAAGAATACTTAAAATGGTTGATACTGTTACCTTTGAATTTGTAATTAGTTTATTGAGAATTTCAATTCTCTTTTTCTCATAATGATTAATTTGCCATTGTTTCTGGATCGGTCATATCATCACCAACTGCTGTTGCCAATGCTTCTAGCTGATCAATGACCGGTTCATCTTCATTGATGTCAGTATTCGGTACAAAGTTGTATAGGATGTCCTTTACTTTGGTCAGAACCATATCCTGTTTTCTTTTAGTTAGCTCCTTCAGTTGCCTTGTTGACATTTTACTGATGTCAACTATTGTATCAGTTGCTTTACTTCTTTTGGCTTCTGATTCTTCAGAAAATGAGAGCTTTCTTTTGGATGAGCTTGGAAGAGTTTCCGGTTCATTTTGGCTAGGCGCCTGTTCTTGTTGAACTTGCTCATTCTGTCCAGGTAACGGTTGTTCCTGTTCCTGCTCTTTTCCCTGTTCTGGTTCCTTCAGAACTTGCTCATTTTCTCTTTGGTCCTGTTCTTCCAATATTTTTACCTCTTCCAGTCTTGCTTTTTGTTGTTGAACTTCCCCTTCCTGTTGCACTTCTATTTCAGCCATAGCATCTTCCTCTTGATGCAAATGCACTCCCTGTGGGGCTTGTGTTTGTTGCTGTTCTTCAACCGTATGAAGATCACCCACAACAATTCCTCCATCACCTTCAACTGATCTGTCAATGGGAATATTCACAAAAGATTTTCTCAAATTGACCGATTCACCATAAGTGAACATTTCTGTGGGAACTTCCTGTTCACCAGTTATTGGAGCTTGAGTTGCAGTGAATTGAACAGGTGGATCATCTATTGTTGCGGTTTGATCCTGAGGACCTGTTGCTTCAAGAGCATTGAAGTCATATTGCTGCCAGAAATTTAAAGTCTCTTTGTAGACTTCATTCTCATATCCATTGAGAATCTTAGCAACTCTGTACTTTGTATCCAGGTTCATAGATGCTTCTTCTAATAGAAGCTTTATTCTTTCTTCACTTAGATCAGGTCTAACTTTTACCAATGCTTCCCTATTGATCTTTGAGTTTATTCCTAGACCGGTCCTCCATTTTGTTTGAAGCTTACTATTTAACTTTGGAGGAAACTTGCCCCTATAATCCCTAGGAGTTTTGTTGAAATCTAATAAACTTTCAACAAGGGCTTTTGTAATTTCCTGTTTGTCCTCCTCAGCTAATACACTATACCATTAAGCTGCATTATCTATTACTCCAAAATTTGTGACTTCAGCTACAATATCATTGACAGCCATTGTGTGAGCCTTGCCTTTTTCTGGAGACACTAGAAGTGTTGGATTGGTTAGTTCATCACTGATGTCAACAATGACCGGTTTCTCTACTCCGAGTACACCTTTTCCTTTCCCAGTGTTAGGAACTGGAGGAACTGTAGTCCTTTGGCGTGCTTCCTCTGCTTGCTGCTGAGTCTGGAGAAGTTTGGTCCAGGTAGACACACCTTCTTGATGAACTTTATCTACCTCTCCAATAAGCACTTGACTGATCCTCTTCCTTGTTAGAAAATTCTGTTTGTGCAGATTAGCTTGTTGAGTAGCTTCCTCCAAGGTGAGGTGATTCTGCACTTCCAACAAAGCTCATACTCAAAGCTCTTTTTCCTTGTCCATTGAGGCTTCCCACCTAGCTTTAAGTATCTCATATAGATCTTTTGGTACAACCTTTTGAAGCTCAGAAGGAGAAAGATTAAACTTGTGAGTGCAGAAAACTATACCTTCTTCAATCTTTCTTCTATCTTCGTCATTGCTTATTTCATACCTTCTGCCCACTTGTCCTAACCTTCCTGTATCCTTTATTCCTGCTACTAATTTATCAATATTTTGTCTTTTTGGTCTTGCTTCAGGCTCCTTCACCGGTTTGCTTGAACCCCTCTTCCTTTTGATTAAAGGAATTGTGTCCTCAATTTCCTCAGATTCTTCTTCTTGAGTGCTTGTTACTGATTGAGCTTTCTTCTTTTGTGCCCTTGGTGGTGCTGTCACCGGTTTCTTCTTCGGTGTAGGGGTCCTTTTGGTGTAGACGTTTTTGATCGGTGTCCTCTTTTTAAGATTTTCTTGAATCTCGGTGAACGTACCAAACTGGTTGGCAGATAGATCCAAATTTGCTTCATTTAGAGTATTAGCATATGCTTTAGCAATTTTGGTAGTGATCTCGTATCCTAGCCCAGGAGCATATACTTCTCTCGGTTCCACTGCTTGAATGATGCAATGATTGGTGGAAAACAGAAAACATACATCATCTTTGTATGCTTCAACAATTGCAGACGACACCCGCTTTCTTGCATGCATCTTTAGTTAAAAGGCATCAAAATATTCGTTCATAATCTTAGTTAACTGGTTTCCCAGTTGGTTAGCCAAATCTGCTATTTGGTGCATGACCGATTTGTCGGTCTTCTATGCTACTTTGCCAATTCCAGGAAAGAAATTTTGATAATAGAAGTAAAGACATACTAGTAAGGTTCCATACTTCATAGATTTCTTTCTGACAATACCGAGATTCTTCATGTTTTCAAATATCTGCCCTCAGAGCATTCTGTAGATATCATAAGTGGTGTTATCATGCATTATCCGGTTTGCGGCATGTATGGCTCCACCCGGTATGCTATTGAGATTACTAGACTAATAGATTTTATAACCTATCACTGCGGATGCAAACCGAACCCCATCGTCTTCGATGTCGTTCACTATCATGAGACGACCATCGTATTTGGATTTTGTCATCTTTGTGACGATTGTATTTGTGATGGTTCGCAGCGTCAAGGCTTCCCCTACCTGACTGTATCCAATTACACGATGTAAATCCTCCTTGGTTATTTCTGTAACTGCACCCTTTTGGAGCCAAAACCCTGGATCGTGTACTCGACTGAGGACCAATTGGATCTAGTCTTGTCGGAAGATGGCCGGATAGGTGACTCCGTTGATAAGACCAGACGACACCAACTTCGCATATTTGTCTTGTAGTCTTCCATCCTCACACAGAGAGAGGTACTCGCCCTAAATGTAAGTTTTGCCAAGTTCTTCCTGTTTGGCATGGATGAACGCAGTCACGTCTTCAGCCATAAAGACTCCCTTTGGTACTATTGACAAGGCTCCAGCCATATCGGTTGCCCGATTCTGTATCGCCGCAATATCATATGAAGGATGATCATCTTGATTTCTCTCGATCAATTTCACAGTAGCAGATGATGAGGCCATTGCGAACAGTTTGATTCACAGAAAGAAGCTTTGATCGGTCTTAACAGATAATCACTCACGATGATCAAAGCGCAAGAATATTACTCACAAAAATTCGTTAATCTCAATGAAAGCAAAGTAAAAGTAATGAGTAATACTTCTTTCTTTTATAGGGTTAGGTCATAACGGTAATTACCAAACGATAACTATTTGTTAAACAGCTACAATAATAAATGCCTTACCTAACTTTTCTTTCCGTTTTTCCCAACCGGTGATCCGGCTTTTTTGGTTTGGCAAACCTCGGTTTATTACCTCTTATCTATCCGGTTCTCCTTGTAGACTGAGTGAATCCGATTCTCACCAGTCTTACCGGGAATGGTAGATGGTCTACTGGTTCCCTCTAAGCCTTTACGGCTCAGTTTGCTGAGGAGATATCACCTTCTGCAGATGATGATCTTTCCTCTGTCTTCTCCTTAGTGGAAATCTTTGATTCCTTTTTGAACCAAATTTGTTTGACTGTTTTTCCAGTCTTCTCTTCCTTATTGATCTTCTCATTTGAGGAGGAAATCTTCTCCACCGGTTTGACGAATTCTTTCCTTTTGATAGACGACCGGTTCCTGCAATTCTTGGCTAGGTGTCCAACTTTGTTGCAATGATAGCAGACTATACAGGTTGCCTTCCATGAGCTCACCCGTTTTGTGTTGGGTGATTTTCTCCATGAATAACCGTGACTGTGTATCCCACAGTTTGCGCAATTGGTTGTATTCAGGTTCTTGTTTTTCTTGGTGAATACCGGTCTCGGGGATCTGAATGCCATTGTCTTTGATCTGCATTCTTTAGCCTTGTGTCCAAACTTGTTGCATGCATAACAATATCCCTTGAAGCTTCCCCTGCTTCCACAGGACACTGATGTGGGGCTAGACCAATATTTATTGGTCTTGTGCCCATACTTGCAACAGTTCTTGCAGTAGCTGTTGTTTCGCTTTTCCGGTGCATTCCTGCAGTTATTTGTTCTATGACCCGATTTTCCACAATGATTGCAAGAGGTGTTAAAGGTCTTCTTACCTTTTTGTACCAGCGGCTTCTTCTTATCCTTCTTGATTGTTTTTGCTCCAGAAGACTCACTAGTCTCTTTGGTGTCATTACCGGTGAATCCAAGACCGGTGTGATCTTTGTGCTTTCTTTGAGCTTTGAGTTGCTCATCAAACTTGACCGAACTTTCATTGTATCTTCTTAGGGTTTCATTCCTTTCTTCAAGGACTTTCTTTTATTCCTTGAGTTGATACACCTCGATCGCTAGTCTCTTGCATGCATCATCCCTATCCTACCATGCCTTGTGCATATTGACATTTTCTTGGGTGACAATTAGCGTGTCTTCTTGGAGTTGCAAAATGATAAGTTCATTTGCCCCTACAGCTTCCTCTGCCCGGTTCCTTTCTTTTTAGAGGCTGTTAATGACTTGACTGCTGTGTTTCTTTCATCTTCAGTTTTCTTTTTTTTTTCCAATCAGTTCAGTCATCCTCAGGGCGTTCTCTTCTTGCTCCCTTTTGAAATTAGCAATTCGACCGGTTAGGATCTGATTCTTTTCCATAAGTTCAGAGACTACTTCAGCTTCATCAGATCCGCTTTGACCGGAGAGCTCATCAATAGTTTCATTGCTCTCACTTAGCTGTATAGCCAGCTCCTTTCTTTTCGCAAAGGATCTCCTCAGTCTATTCTCTAGAGAGGCAATGATGTCGTTGGCTTCCTCTAGTTGTTTCTAATACTGGTAACCCTCCATGATCTTTTTCTCAAGCGGTTAAGCTTTATATAACAGAGAACTTGGCTCTAATACCAATTGATATTACTAAACAGGTTACTGAGAGGGGGGGGGGGGGGTGAATCAGTAAATACTTTTCTCATACTGTAATTCAAAACTTGTTTAATTATCCTTTACTGATAAGCACAATAAAACAACTATTCACAAGCATAAAAGAATCACACAAATCAACACAAGTATTTATACGTGGAAACCCTCGGTTAGAAGGAAAAACTAGAGTGAGACAGAGCTCACAACTTCACTAGTGTAGAATGAAGGCGCTCTGTTAGGGGCTACAAAGCACTGGTTAAGGTGCTACCCGATTAAGGGATTTTACAAAAGATTTGTTAAGATCTTAACCCTGTTAAGAGTCGCTTGGCTAGAGGACTTTTAATATCAATAAAGATAACCCTGTTAAAGGATTTTACAAAGAACCAATTAGGTCCACCTTAATAGAGGGATTTCAACTTGCTTTCACACCTTATAAAAGCAATGGTCTTCTATGACACTGAATGTTTGATCAGATCATACCTGTTGATCTCTTCCCCGGTTTGCCTGGCTATTGATCTTTGCTCTTTCACCTCTACGACTGTAGCACTTCTCTCAGAAGATATTTCTCCTCTGCTCTATGCAATCACCAACAATCAACAACACCTTATCTTGCATCCTATGACCTATATTTATACTGACCCATAGAACCGCAAGGGTGTAAACTCATCCATAAATTATGCAACACATAAAAGTTATGCGCTTTGAATTAGAGTTTACCTTGAAATCATCCGACATAAAAGCTATGCGTTTTGAACTGGAGTTTACCTTGAAATCATCCGCAGAAATAAAGTTAACTCCTATTAAAAAGCTAATCTTCAGTTCTGAGCGGTGGATGCTCTGTATGTACCAATTGCTCCGCAATATCCAGTTTTACCTCCAACTGCTCCGCAGATTCCAGTGCAGATCTTTATGCAGTTATGACCGGTTGTGACCGATATTTATCTCATACTCGGTCCACCCTTGTTATGTAATATAAGATCGGTACAATGTACTTATTCTGGTTTACCGGTGTATATATTTTGTTTCTATTGTACCAGTGCCTTTAAAGTAATGTGAGTAAACTACCGGTGAGAATGGTGTTTGTGAAATACACTAATGACAACTCATATTGCTAACAAATAGATGACCAGCTGCCCAACTATCAATAAGCAAAGGATTTTTGGCATCGATCTGACTAAATCAATAACTAGTGATGGTGTGAGAATAACCAGTTAACAAGAGTATTAAGGTAGGTTGCAGTGATTGCATAAATAACTAAATCAATAAACCCAAAGGCACATTCGTTAGTAAAAGAGATGTCTCATCGTAGTTAAAGAGGTGTGTTTCCTTCTAATTATAAGATATAAGAAGGTATTTGAGAAATGGAATCGAAGGATGGGAGGGAAAAAGATATTGGCTGGATATAATAAGAAGATTAATATAAAATTTCAAAGTCTAGATTAAATCCAAAAAATAGAAAATCATTACTCACAACAATAAACACTAATAAAAACTCGTCACATTCAGATGTAGTGTCCCCTCTCTGGTCCAATGGAATTTGGAACCGATTTATCTAATTTGCAAGAGATTTATTCCTCTAAGTACTTGCAACTACAAAGTTAATTCCCTTGATTTCATGCAAGAATTCTATTTTCAACAAACTTGTATAATGATGATGGTTTCCTTGTTCAATGAGGGTGATATGCTATAAAGTCTAAGATAAATTCTGATTATCCCTTATCTTATCTTTCCTCTAAGAGTCTAAGATTATGCAAGATCAATGCATCTAGATAGTGTGTACGAATGCTATTCTTTATATCTGTTCCTGATTTACCCTTATATATGCAATGGCCAAGTATCAATAGAATAGTTGTCTCTGATGTAAATGCTATCGCTTATGCAATGTTTATGGCTGATTGGAGTCTATATTCATACATTTCGGTATATCTATAAGGTATATAGAAATCTGATTGAAAGTTCTTTTAAGATTGCTGTATTAATTTATTCAATATGTTTGTAGTAACATCTCGTTTATATCTATATTAACTCTTCTTAATATGACCTTTTAAACATTGTAATGTCCCCTTTTTCGTTATTCAAGAATGCTGAGACCATTTCTCCCCTATTCCCCCCCTCTTTTTGAATGATATCATCTCCAATAATGTATGTGCAATAGGAATGGGTGTTGTTGAAGAGACACCACTCTTCGTATGAATGGCTCGCCTTCCCTACGATTTGAATGTTTTCTCCTATCGTGCCTTTCTACGTAATAGAGGTTTGGCTGATTATTACTAATAATTATTAGTCATAGTATTTAATATTGCTGCTTATGTATCAACATGAACATTGACTTTACCTTAATCGATATTGCTATTACCATTTCCTCACTTTAGTCAATTCGCTAATAACAATATGATTGTTGGTATCCGCTGACTATCGACTTGTATGTATGGAAACCAAAAGTTATTATTACGGGTGCCTTGGTGATTTGATATCTCTGTGTGATTATATCGTTATACGCATACTTGTTCCCACCATCGTAGATCCTTCTCGGCAATATAATCATTATTAATTTGTTTCTCTGTCATAGATATATAAGTCCCTTATTGCTGATGGTACTAGTGATTAGACTCTTACCAATCAGCGCGGTTGTCTTCATAGGTCTGATAACTAACACTAGCCGTGGTCTTCCTAGCTATATAGTTATATAAAATAAATTTCAATCTTTCCTCTTAGTGGATAAGCATTGCTAAAACATTATTATATTATATTTTGTTATTTATTTGTTTATTTTATATTTTAATATCATAATATATTTAATATATTATATTATTAAATTATAATAATATTATATAATGCTTTACTAATTAATATCTTCGATTCTTCCATTATTATATTAATTTTATAGTTCATTTAGTATTATTTATTTGTTTAGTAATTTATTTTTATTATTATTGATTCCTACTCTTAGAAAGGGGACATTACATCAGACCAGATTTTGAGTTATTCCACTCACCTATTCAAGATTGGTTTACTTGAAGACTTTCCTTATTGAGATCTAGCAGAGGACTTATTGACATCTAGCATAAGAATATATCTAGAATAGGAAACTATAAGAGAGCTCATCTTGCCTATCATCTTCATCATACTTGATACAAAAGAGACCATAATAGTCATTGAGGCTCATTAAGGTTGCACTTGATTCACTAAATCTGAGAAGGTAAGGAGCATTAATATTAGTCATTGACATATCACAGATCTTATATTATCAATTCATGAGTTTATAGTAAAATCGGGATTGTAATTCATAATAAGAATAAGGAATTCAAGTTAGTTGTCCCTTAATTCCAAGATACCCAGACTGGGGACATTACAAAAGGGATCCTTCACAGTGACAACATTAAGGCATCTAAAGTCGAAACAAATCCTGATTTGGTTGGCTTCCTTTTCAATGATATCACAATCGGGGACACCCATTCGCTTGTCTATACCTTGAAGATGATCCCCGCCTCAAGCATACGCTCAATCTCCTCGTTCAGCCTCGCTGCATAATTTTTATTCATTCTATAAGGCCTCTTCCGAATGGGTATAGATCTAGGTACCAGAGGAATGTGATGTACGCACAATTCCTACGGTTCACCCTTGAGGTGTTTGTAGCTCAACGCAAATACATCCTTATAATCCAAAAAAATCTTAGATGTTGCAGCCTTCAACACGGGATTCCAGTCATCCCCTACCAGAATGTTGAGCGGGTTTGTCTCATCTCGGAGATTAGTGATCCACAAGGGCAGTTCTTCATACTCTATTGGTCTCTCAGCAGTAAATTTGTGGGTTGGGGTTTCATTCACATGGCCCTCCCCCTCCCTGTACTCCCCATACTCCGGCGGGAAAAAATCTCTCTCTAACACTTGTTCTACTTCCTACACCTCTAACATATAACTGTGAAATAGCTCATAGTCTTCCATCTGCCAATGGAAGAGTCCATTCATCGAGCCTATTTCATCCTCTAAACACTCGAGTTCTAGAACACCTTTGTCGTTAGGCTCCATTCGGTTCCTTCCTTCGTCCATTTGGCCATTCTCTCCATCAGACTCCGACTTCGAGGAAGATGCAATCTCTTCGCTCACCATCTAGGTACAGAGGTCGATGACAAATTTCCGCCCTCCTCTGTCCATCGTGAGGGTGTTTTTCTTTGAGTTGTGATTGACCCTCGCTGCCACAAGCCACCCCTTGCGGAGAATGGCATCATATCCTTTCTTATTGAGCGGAATCACAACAAAGTCTACCACAAATGGTTGTCCCTATGGTGACTTGTTGTTCCATTAGTGTCCTGAGGGGTTTGATCCCCTATTGATATACACCCTGTACATTGAAAGTTGGGGGCCACGGGGTTAATTTCCCGAGTTTCTTCCATGTCTCTTGTGGAAGTACATTTACTCTGGACCCACCGTCCACAATGGTATCTATTAGAATAGTTCCGAGGATGCCCATCTCCACGACTGGAGGGTGTCGGCCATTATTTACTGCCAGCAACATCAGATCTATTGCGGACCCGCCAGGAACATTCGTACACTGTGTGGTGTTGGTTTGTACGGAGAAGGTGCTCAACAATGCTGTCCTCAACTAAGACATGGTGTGAAGGAGGTCCTGGACTTTCACCGATACCTCCATGTGTAACATTTTCCTTAGTATATTTTGTTTTGCCTCTGTCCGATCAGAAATACCAGCCATCTCATGTGTTTCATTCCGCACCCTCATTGCCTTTTCAATCTCCTCTCTGGCCTCCCATACCCTCTGCTTCTCAGTACGGGGGTTAGGGTATGTGGCTTGTTTCATTTGTGCACAAGTGACGGCCAGTACTACTTCTTCAGCCATGCTTCCTTCGATGTTTAGAAGGTTGACATCGGATTTTGGGCAGTTGGCATCTTTATGGTCTTCGGGGCCGCACCATCAACACAACTTTTGTGGTGTGTCCTTTTGACAGTCTCGGGCAAAATGACCCCATTGATTGCACGCTCGGCACTAGATCATTGGCCGTCCCTTGGCGTCATATTCTATCTGACTTCTGTTACTATTGTTATTATTCCCTCTCCCTCCACGCCGGTTATTTTGGAACTCGCCAGATGATGCATTATTGTTTGTCTGCTGGGAGGTGCTGGCTGCCCCAAATGTGGACGGTTGTTCTTGTGTGAAGAGCACTTGTTGGCTCCTCGTTTTCATGTTGTATGGGAATTCCTTGGTGGAATGGCCCATAACTTGGCAAATGTCGCAGAATGCTTTTCTGGGACAGGAGCCCTTCGTGTAGCCGTTCTCCTTGCAATCAGTGCACCACAGCTCCCCTTCATCACTTTTGCCTGCACTCCCCTTCATTGTTTTAAATTCCTTCATCATTCTTTCCATATCTTTCTGGAGAGCATGTACCTTCTTATTTGACTCCTCGTCGCTACTTCTCTCCTCTAATGAATCATCACTCCCCAATGATGACTTGCCCCTCTTCTTCTTGGAGGTTTTATCCTCTCTTTCAAGATCCATGGCTCTGTCGTAGCCGTCAGCGTACGACGTGGGAGGTATTATCTTCATTTTCTTCTTAAGTGAGGGCTTGAGTCCCTCAATGAACCATCTCTTCTTCAATCTGTCGGCAAGATGGCTATCCATCTTCCCCATATGTTCTTTGAGCCTTCGGTTGTAAGCTCTCACTGTTTCTTTCTTCCCTTGCTTCATACTATAGATTTATGCTACTATTTGATTGTTGTCCCAAAGCAAGCATAACTCAATCTGAAATTCTTTCCTCATGTCATCCCATGTATTTTTTTTGTTTTGTCCATATCAGAGTACCAATCAATGGTCACTCCACGTAGGGTTGCTGGGAACTGTTGGACCCATTCGTCCTTGTTAGTTACTCCATTTGCCGACCAAATTGTTTCGTAGGTACGATAGTGTCTTACGGGATCCTCCTTCCCGTCCGCCAGTAAATCTTGGTAGTTTCTACTTCTGTGACACCATTCTTCCACTTATGTTACTTCTTGTTGGTTGCGCTCTTGTCATGTCCCCATTTTGGCTGATATCGTTTGGCATGACGGATTTGCCTATCATCGACTCTCGTAGGCAAATGGTTTGGAGAGAGGGTCATTATGTTGATCATTTGATTGCATATTGCTGACAAAGCCTACATCTAGTTTGGGCCTACATGCAGTTGTAGTGGAGCCTACATCCAGAGTGAGCCTACATCCAGTTTGAGCCTACATCCAGTTGTAGTAGAGCCTATGTTCAGTCTTGAGCCTACATTCGGTTGTAGTTGGGCCTACATTCAGTTATGAGCCTACATTGTTATAATTTTGAGTTGAGAAATGTACTTTATTATTATAATGTTATTTTATTATAAAGTACATTATAATTGGATGTTTCTAGAAGTTCTAGCAACTTCTCAAGGAAAAGAATAAATAGAGGGCTTGGGCATTCATTTTGACATACTTGGATTTGGGATTTCTTCTACTTCTTCATTGTGAAGCAATTTGTAGCCTTGTGGTCTGCAAATACTATTTGATCTTTGGGAACGAATCACTCCCCTAGATTGGCATAACTGAGGTAGTGAAATATCTACTGAAGGGTTGCAAATTTGGAAGTGGTATTCAGCCATTTCAAGTTGAGCTTATTTGGAATCTTCAGATTTACCTGAGGGTTTGAGTCTTGGTTGCAAGAGGAAAAAAGCAGTCCGAAAAAGCAAATTCGAAAAAGCAGTCCGAAAAAGCAAATCCGAAAAAGCAGTCCGAAAAAGCAGATCCGAAAAAGCAGTCCGAAAAATTATTGCAGCCATCTACAATCAGGTTTCTCATTTCTCATTTGGCATTTGGCATATTTTCTAAGAAATGTATGTTTTCAGCTGAGTACAAAATATAGCTTCAGCACTTTACTATTTTACATTGTACTTGTCTTTGTTTGCCATTTGGCATTATTGGTAACAAAGGAAGGCTAGGATTTTGCAAGTGAAAGGGCATTGTAATTTTCAATCTATCTATATTGCAAACCTAGGGTTTGATGATCATATCATTCACTGAAAAATGAATGGCATATGGTTTTGAGCAATTTCCTACATCATTGATAGTGTTTTAGATGGTATTTGGTTGCTATCTATTATTCTGAAATTTTGGGACAGCGAACTCATATATTGCAAAATAATTTCCTATATTCAGTATTTTTCTTTCAGCGGTGTATTTAGTACATGCCAACTGTTTGGCGAATTTTCTCAGTTTAGTATTAGTGGTTTTTAGTGGCCTTTATAGTAAGGGTCATTATAGTGGTATCAGAGCAATTTTCTTGCCATCCTGTTGGGTAAGAACTGTCTTTGCATGAGTGACCAGCACTTGATTGATTTCAGTATGGACAGGAATAGTACAGAGTTTCAAAGGACACGATCGTGGGCAACAGATAGACACAGTAGAAATGATGGTTATTCAGACATTCGAGATGAACTTAAGAGAATAGACCAGAACTTGTCTGAACAGTGGAATAAGCACCACCGTGTGATGAATGATATACTGTCTGACCCATCCAAGGTGAATAAGTTGTCAAGTTTTTTATTTGGCAGATCTTCTCGCAGGAGAGATAACATAAGATCGGCCGACACAGTTACCAGAAACCTTCATGAGGATTTTGAGGAACAAGTTAGTATTCCGACAGATGTTTCAGTTTCTACTCAGCCACAGGAGGAAGTGGTGAAGGACAGTATGCGGATTGATAGTAACTGTCAACTTGGTACTCAAGTTGAGACAGTTGTATACAGGTTGCCTGAGGATGATGTCACAGGTGCTCAGAATAGTAACTACAACACAATGGATTCAGATGATGATTGTGAGGAGGTTGTTGTGTATGATGATGAGATACATATCAGCGATGAGCAGACATTGAGTATTCATGACTTTGCTGATAGAGAGTATCAGGCACAGTTAGACGCTACATCACACGAGGTTGAGGGACATAGCACTTCACATGTTTTGTCCAGTCAGCTTAGGGTAAGCGAGGATGGGATTGTGACTTCATTATCTCATCATGACAGGATGTGGGAGATGATGGAGGATCATATCCGGATGATTCAATCACAGAGTAGACATAAGGGAGTACAGGCGCAGACCTCTTGTATTGACTTACAGGCGATTAGGGAAGGAATGGGAACGATGAAGATGAGTTATTTACATCTTCTTTCGGACCGTGACCATCTTCTTACCCTTGCCGGAGACTATTCAGACGCCTTGAGGAGGAAGGAGGAGGAAGCTGTCAGGCTTTCTCGTGAGCTAGAGGATACCCGAGCCTCTTTGTTGAGTACTCCATTGGCATTACAGGACTCGGAGAGACATGCTGATTTGATACAGGGAGATATCACAAGCACACCGGATTGTGTGATTGGCTCTGATAGTGGTTACGGTACAGTTGATCCTGATGATGTTACAGTAGTTGAGGATACTGTCCCACTTGAGGATAGTACAGTTGATCAGAGTGGTGCAGCAGAGAGACATGTGGACGAGCTTTGTCTTGAGGTGAGTTCAGTTCAGGACTTAGCGCATATGGCAGGGACTCAGCTTTCTTTTACAGTCAAATCACATGTGGTGGATGATAGTTGTGAGAGTACACCTTGCATTCATATCCAGGATTTGGGGACAGTATCAGACATGTATGTGGAGTTAGTTGGTATTAGTCATATTACTCAGGTGAGGAGTTTGCTTGAGTTACCAGCTGATTCTAGTTTACGGATGTGGATTCGGGATTGTTATATTGGTGTTTGGGATTATGTTGACTGGAGATCCTTATCACCTATTGGTAGCAGTAATTGTTCGGGTGCTCTCATGGACTTGATTAGTAGTTTACCAGGTGTAGTTCTCATCCATGTCAGCAGCTTGTCTGATGCTAGAATTAGTTTTTATACACCTGTGTTGGGCGTTGTTCATGCATCCAGTCGACCATTCTTGTTGGAATGGGTGGATGATATCCCAGATATGACGAAGTTTACAGATGAGTCCCAGGATCGTATTGGTATTGATGACATCCAGGAGTATGCTATGGACAGTTTTGAGGACTTAGCTTCCTTGGCAGGTTCATTTGTTACAGCGGAGTTGGACAGTGATGCTACAGTTTTTGATACTCCATATGATGATGTGAGCTTTGGAGTTGATTCACAAAGTATGGATGGTAGTACTCCAGAGATCAGTGATTTTGAGTCTACTCCTGTGGACAGTGCATTAGAGGAGGATTGTAGGAGACAGTCTAGCCAGCGCCATCATGTGGTTAGTTAGCTGAGAGTTAGTGAGCGTGACATTTTTGCCGCTTGCGAGCATTTCGATGTTGCTCGTTAGTTGTTAGCAGTTTATGGATGGGGTTCTTCTACTAGCAATGAGCAGGGAGGCAGTTACCTTTCCTTGATAGAGATCCACTCTTTGTGGGAGGCTATGCGGGTTTTGAAGCAGAATTATATGCAGTTGGTAGCCGACAGAGAGCATCTTATAGAGTGGGGCAGTACAGCGTACGATGCATTATTGGTCAAGGAAGAGGAGGCGAGTGAGCTTACTCAGCAGCTCGAGGTGACTTCTGAGGTACTTGAGAGTACGCAGTTGGCTTTCGAGGAGTCACAGTTTCATTTGGCTGAGGTGACCATGGAGTTAGAGCGACTGTAGTCTTTACCAGATTCTGTACAGTCACAGGTTGTGGTGTCTGGTGATTCAAGGATGTCCATGGTCGAGATTGTCAAAGACAGTGGAGATGGGGATGCATCCATCCTTGATACTAGCATTGGCATATCGGGTTCGTTTCCACTAGAGTCAGATTCAATTGAGTTGGGCGCTGCAGCTGAGCATTGTGGTATGTTTGAGATGATGATGGTCTCTACTACTGATGGCATGGAGACTAGTGATGTTGTACGAGAGATCATGTTTGATGTTGATGAATTGGTAGTTGGCATGGTTCCTGTTAGTGATACTACTCCCTTGGCGGTGTCTTCGGAGGTAGTAGTTAGTTCCGGCTTGGTTAGTGATCGGTTGCAGTTAGTTTCATCTGGATTGCAGTCTGAGCCACTGACTGAGATTGGCGCATTTTATAGGCATTACATTGTGAGGTATGCTCATCAGTTTACCTTTGATGACCATGTTGATGAGATGATGTTACGTAGATATACTTTGGTCCCTAGTGCTTGTCATCAATTATGGGATGGTTTGACGCCACGGGATGAGAGTTGTGATGAGCATGACATGGTGATAGGTTCTGTGGTTGATATCTTGATAGTGCATGACTTAGAGCAGGAGTTTGGGAGTGATATCTCAACGGTTGTTGTTATTGATTCTACTCCTTTGGCTATGTCATCTCCTGACTTAGTTGGTGATCAGTTGCAGTGGGTTGTATCACCTGTGCATGGTGAGCTGTTGACTAAGGTTGGTTCTTTTAATCAACATTATACTGCAGGGTATGTTCATCAGTTTGCATTTGATCCATGTGTTGATGAGTTGATGGTAGGCAGATTTGGTTTGGGTTCTATTTCTTGCTGTTTATCTTGTGATGTCTTTTTGCCATCAGCAGTACATGGGAGTTATGGTTATGAGACAGTGGTCAGTGATTTGCAGAGTTGTTTTCACTTTAGGAGGTGTACAGTGTGTGGATTCTCCGTACTTGGTGCAGTTTCATTCGGGGGTGTTCACCATTGTCGCAGAGTTGGATTGTGCGCTCTACATAGGCCAGTGGGATGTGTTGGTGATATTTACTATGTTGGCAGTTTGAGTTGTCCTCTCTACTTGGGTTTTGATATTTCGAGAGTTTGTTTCTCGTGGGTTCCTGACTATGGCAGTTGTGATGTTGGAGTTTGGTTGAGTTGTATTTGCCAGTTTGATTATGGATTCCTCTTGATTATATTTCAGAGAATATTGCAGGAGCTTGCATTGATTGACAACAGTCTAGATCATGACTACATTTGGGATCCAGCTGGATTGATTGGTTATTTGTTCAACCATTGCTTGGGGACAAGCAATTTCAGGAAGGGCGGACTGTCATGTCCCCATTTTGGCTGACATCATTTGGCATGACGGATTTGCCTATCATCGACTCTCGTAGGCAAATGGTTTGGAGAGAGGGTCATTATGTTGATCATTTGATTGCATATTGCTGACAAAGCCTACATTCGGTAGAGCCTACATCCAGTTTGGGCCTACATGCAATTGTAGTGGAGCCTACATCCAGAGTGAGCCTACATCCAGTTGTAGTAGAGCCTACGTTCAGTCTTGAGCCTACATTCGGTTGTAGTTGGGCCTGCATTCAGTTATGAGCCTACATTGTTATAATTTTGAGTTGAGAAATGTACTTTATTATTATAATGTTATTTTATTATAAAGTACATTATAATTGGATGTTTCTAGAAGTTCTAGCAACTTCTCAAGGAAAAGAATAAATAGAGGGCTTGGGCATTCATTTTGACATGCTTGGATTTGGGATTTCTTCTACTTCTTCATTGTGAAGCAATTTGTAGCCTTGTGGTCTGCAAATACTATTCGATCTTTGGGAACGAATCGCTCCCCTAGATTGGCATAACTGAGGTAGTGAAATATCTACTGAAGGGTTGCAAGTTTGGAAGTGGTATTCAGCCATTTCAAGTTGAACTTATTTGGAATCCTCAGATTTACCTGAGGGTTTGAGTCTTGGTTGCAAGAGGAAAAAAGAAGTCCGAAAAAGCAGATTCGAAAAAGTAGATTCGAAAAAACAGTCCGAAAAAGCAAATCCGAAAAAGCAGTCCGAAAAATTATTGTAGCCATCTACAATCAGGTTCCTCATTTCTCATTTGGTATTTGGCATATTTTCTGAGAAATGTATGTTTTCAGCTGAGTACAAAATATAGCTTCAGCACTTTACTATTTTACATTGTACTTGTCTTTGTTTGCCATTTGGCATTATTGGTAACAAAGGAAGGCTAGGATTTTGCAAGTGAAAGGATATTGTAATTTTCAGTCTATCTATATTGCAAACCTAGGGTTTGATGATCATATCATTCACTGAAAAATGAATGGCATATGGTTTTGAGCAATTTCCTACATCATTGATAGTGTTTTAGATGGTATTTGGTTGCTATCTATTATTCTGAAATTTTGAGACAGCGAACTCATATATTGCAAAATAATTTCCTATATTCAGTATTTTTCTTTCAGCGATGTATTTAGTACATGCCAACTGTTTGACGAATTTTCTCAGTTCAGTATTAGTGGTTTTTAGTGGCCTTTATAGTAAGGGTCATTACAGCTCTCGAACTGGGTGGGTTGGAGCCTGACGGATTCTGCTGACTACCGTGCCCTAGTGTCCCTCTGACACTCCTGGCTGCACTGGTATCCTCGACATTCTTGTCTTTGGCCTCTTCCCCTTCATTCCCTCGGGCTTCCCTTGCCTCTATACGTGGTGTGAGGATTAAGTTCCCAAACTGATTCCTGGTCTCTTCTATCAAGTCTTCCCCACCGTACTCCCGGCAGTATTCCTCCCTACCGTACTCCTGGTGGTATTCTCCGCTACCATACTCTTGGCGGTATACTTCCCCGCCATACTTCAGCTTCCTCGCCTACTGCGACACCAGCTTAGTTTCCTTCCACCACCCCTTCCTTTGGTAACCCTTCGACATGTCTCCTCAGCCGTCATCTTCTTTCTGCCTGTTGTTGTAGTGTTAAGGCCCTCTGAATAGCCTTACAATTGTTTATATATTCTTTTTCATTTTTATCTTTGTTTAGAAAATTGGGCATTAATTCCTCTTCTTGTGCATGAAATGTAACAGAACATGATATATAAAAGAACACCCAACATTTTGTATTAATTCCTCAATTGTGTATAATATATGTGAGCAATATGACATAACCATAACAACAGCTCCAGTGCTCTCTTTTACTTCTATTTCTGTTTGGAAGGTTTAACACTGCATTAGGTACAGTGCTAATTGATTAGAGAAATAAATCAAAGTAAATTGTGTCATCAGGACCTTTTCCTGAAAAAGGATGCCCATCGTATTATGGATGGGAAAACTAACTTTTTAATACATTTTATAGTTGTAAGAAATTCTAGTATTAGAGTTCTGAGAAGTTTCAAAAGACCAGGATATTACAGACAGAACAGACTCTGTCTACTAGCCAATAGATGCTTCTAGCAATAAGTGTAACAGTAAAACTATTGCAGAAACCAAAGATAAGATACCAAAATATAATTGAATCTCTAATATTAACCAGTGATACATTTGGATGATTTAGAGGTTAAAGCGATGAACTCTTGTCTGACAAGTGACGATATATTCTTTTGTGAGGAGAATAGGTTTAAGTATCTAAAAAGAGGTGTTTTAATGAGTTTTAAGTCAACCAGCATAACAAGAAACAGCATTTACATATTTCCAATTGCATTCTAAATAAAAAAAGTTGAGTCGTAACCTACAAAGTTACGTATATGAAAGTGAACCTTAGCTTGTTCAAGAAGAATTGTTCAAGCTACCCGAGCAGAAATGATTAAAGGTGGATGAGTCTAAATAATACCTTACCTAAAACATCCTATTGCTGACAAGAAAGAACAATGGAAAATAAAAGTTGTATAGGAATGACCAGCACTAGATTTAGAACAAAGGCTCATTTTGTATTGGATGTATTAAAGGCATTACCGAGCCTCGCCCTCATTTCATCAACAAGTTCATACAGATGCTGAATGGGTAATGAAAAATCATACTTGTAAACAGCACCTGCTCTTGTCAGAGCCTCTGCAATACCCTGTGACATGCAAATAAGATACAAACTCAGAGGAAATATATACTGCACAAAAAAATTAAATGATTTATATCGTGTTTGTGTGTGTGTATATGTGTGTGTGTATCTATCTATCTATCTATCTATCTATTGATTGATCGATTGATCTAACTATCTATATATATAAATCATTGCTAATCTTTTCAAACAGATTTGTTACCAACTTGGTATCTCACATGCCAAAAGAAATTCTCGCAGTTAGAGAAATTACAAGAATTAAATCAAGGTGAAATAGGTACATACGACATTAGAAAGAAGTATAAGGAGAGAGGAAAATCTTTTGTGCAATTATAAATAAACAAAAGGAATAATGAGAGGGAAATGGAAGAGCCAAGTTCGAATGCATTGACAAGTGAAGGCTTTGCAAAACACATAGTGTTCTAAAGAAGCATAACGGATTGCTAGGAACTAAATTTTCTACACTTGGCCTCGGCTGTTTAAAAGTCTAATACAAATTTGAAGTATACACATGAACATTAACAACTGATTTCGCCTAGAAATTAGCTTTCTTGGCAGTACACTGGACTAGAGAAATTCATCATTAGAATGTGATGATGGTGAGCTCATTACTTTGTAAAATGACCAATGTAAATACTATATAAAAACAATTAGACATGAAGGACTAAAACAATAAGGATTTTGGAGTAAATGTCTACGTTTTGTTGTTATGTTATTATGTTTGCAACATCAGTATAGAGAGGCTAGAATATATATGGCCTGAAAAGTCTCTAACGATATAAGCATACAAAATGAAACATTAGAACTTATGTTGAGTTAGTAGTAATGCAATATCTAATTTAGTTGTTTCAAGATCATCTTGAACCTCCACATGTCACCGCCATTTCTATATCAGGTCCCTTGATTGATCTTTATGGTTACTATGAACATGCAACATCCTAATAAAAGACCATCAAGGAGACTCATCAAATATGCCCCAATTGGCAACACTTTTGAGTGTTGAAGGTCATTAAGGTAGAGGGTTGAGCTAGTTTCCAATTGCAAGACAAGTCCGGTTACAAGTCATGGTGTATTAAAGGAAAAGTCAAATGTCAAGTCATAGTGCATACTTAGACAAATTTTGGGATCCCAAATTAGGATAAAAGTTTGGAATAACTTTTGAATTGGTTTAAGTATTGTTGGAAATTAAGGAAAACAAAGGTTGAATTCTGAGTTAGCATGTCAACATTCTAACACTTCGACATTTTGAGCATCAACCTAAGTATAGAAGCCCAAGCTCATGATATTTCCGCCCAGAAAGTTCAAGAATTCCAAGGACCTCTAAATTTCCGCTTTGCATGATCAAGAATTCCAAGGGGCTCTAATTTCCGTATAGCTTGTGGGATGAAAACATTGAGACAAAATGAGGGAATTTGAACTCACGAGTGAATAGATCTTCAGGAGATCGAACAAGACGTGAAAATTGACTAAAAGAAGGTAAGAATTCGAATCCAAAAGGAGAAACCCCAAGTTTCATAATCAAGTTGGCAAGATTTATTAGTGTCAAAATGTGTTAAGGAGGAATTCTAAAACCAGGTCGGAGTCTGACCAGGTGTTGGAACTAAAATTCCAAGGACACCAAATTTCTGGCCTCTCTTTGCAAACAATTCCAAGCTACCATGGAATTCCACCTTATGGAATTCCAACCAGTAGGTTTAACAAAAATTCTTAAGGTAATGCCTAGATTTGGGCTTGACAATGAGGTTCTTAACATATTCGATCTAATTTCTATGCCCTTCAATAATCATTAGATCAAGATGGTGGTTTGATTTGCATTTGGAGAGAAGAAAACCTGAATTAGTAAAGGGGGTTGAATTTACATGTTTAAGTTGAGCACTTAGTATTTGATCGAAGGACTCTAATGAAGGCTATACAAGCCTTGGTCGGATCCCAACCTAGACTTGGGCAAGTGTCCAAAGTCAGGTCGGATCCCAACGATGGCTTGGACGGGTGTTTAAACTTGTGATCTCTACCTGTATTATGAGAAGGGGCTGTCGAAACAGAGATCAAGTCAAAGATGGTGCCTTTGAAATGTGAATTCAAGTATTACAATGAACAAATCTGGGCCAAACTAACAAAACAAATTCAAACATTGGTAATTAGATCTGAGATAATCGAGACAAGACATCATGCAATCAAGGGATGAAATTGATTGGCAAATGAAAGAAAAGTGGACAAGCAAACATGAAAATTGAATGGACAAAGGGGAAAATCGGTGTTTTTTGAGGTGAATCTGAGATTGCAACCTTTGTTGTCGATGTCCAAAGGCAGGTCAGAATCTGACCTAGCCTTGGACAGGCCTATGAAGGAGAAGAAATACATTTTATACAAATTATTTTATTGCTTAAGGAGGTTGGCCCAAATGGATGAAGAGGTGTGATGCCCAGTGAAATTCATATAAGTAAGAAGGTGAGGTGAGTCATTTGACATCAATTCAGATTCAAACTTGCTACGAAGAGCAGATCAAAGGTGAAGTACATGTGAACTAAAGCAAATCACTTATGATCTAAGGAAGAATAGGAAATACTTGGTAATAAAGGGCAACAAGTGCAGATCGGAGATTAGCTATTGAGAGTGTGAAGAACCTAAGTTGGCTCTCTCTGAATATTCAATATCAACTTTGAAATTTTTGCAATTACATCATAATATTGCTCCAAACAATAATTATAATAAATATTTATGCTTAAACTTGAAAAATCAAATTTCAATCTTTATTATATCCTCCAAACACATCATAAATTATTCAGCATTTACCAGAGAAACAATCATATAAAATTTACTATTGGTGACCAAACAAGAGCACCTGCGGTTTGTAGAATAAACACCCGCCGTCACGATAATTGTTTAGTAGCCTCCACAGGAAAGCCAGCTCAAGTGCTTGAAGGAAATGGCACGTGTGGGAGTCTAACTTTGATGTCGTGCCAAGAAAACAGTTGGCGGCCAGTATATGAAGCTAAAACGTGGCCTCAAACTTCCACGTGAATCCCAGATTGCATTGAACTGCCCAAGTCTGAAACGCGTGGCAGGAAATTGTAACACCAGCTCTGTATTTGCAGCCTCACATCACCAATTAAGGGTTCCAGGAACTGCTAGGAAAAAGAAATGACAGCAGATTTCAATCTCCTCAATATTTCAATACACCCTTATCACAATTCCGATGATAATGAACAGCCCCAGAAATATCAAATCCGTAACCTTGAAGTTTATTAAAACTCATCACAAATTCAGACCTCAGCAAATACAAATTGAATTTCTTGAGAACTATTCAATCTTGCCTGTAGAATTAATAAAAACTTCACCAGAAACTTCAGCCAATAGAATAAATTTCACATAAATCCAGTATACATCAGCACTGAATTTAATTCAAAATCAGCAGCTGCAAAATTCACCACCAATCTGTGATGGCTCAAATTGCCAGAAGAGGAATCCGTCCTCGAAACCCTAGCCAGGGCAATTCTTCACAAACTTCAATAAAATAATGATTGCATAATGAATGATTGAAAGTGCTTTTTCGAGCAAAATATATAGCTTTTTCGAAAAAGCACAATTTTAATATTTCACTTAATTGGCTTTATTAAATACTCCCACTTTATAATATAATATTATAAAGTTAAAAGTTATTAAATTAAACCAAAATAATTTAATTTAATAACATCATTTAAACTTCAAAGCCATTGCACTGACAGACTGCAATCAATGAAATTCTGGCAAAGCACTAGGACCAACTACCCAGCCAAAAATAGACATTTCCCTACCAGAAATAGCCACTGCTAAAAATAGACTTACTAAAAATAGTAAGTCACACAAATTGGAAATCCTCTGAAACTCAATCCTGAGATGTCTGATGCTCCGTGCAGACACCCTGCCAATCCTGACCATACCAAAAACCCCACTTACTAAAAATAGTAAGTTGGCCAAAATGACCCGAACAAGGAGCAGAACTGATAATCTAAATCTCGAGAATGGAATCCCAACGCTGGCTCCACCATCTGACCCCCTCTGATCGCCTGATTAGCCTATGTGGGTCGACAAACCAAGCTAATCCCATGAGTCTAAAAACGGGGACATTACAGAAGCAATACTCAGGAAATTTGAAGTTGAGGTGTTCAAATCTGCTATTTAAGAGGGAGATTTGTTGCAGATCTGGGCAGGTTGCTCAAAGAAAATCAGAGAGAATCCCTTATCAAAAGCAAGTAGGACATGAAGTTAGGTGTGCATGAGGGTAGAACACTTTGTGAACTCAATCCAAATTCACGTGTTTCAAAGAAATTTGTTGTCATATCAATTGAAAACTGACAATTGTTTTCAAAATTGGAAATCAAAATTCTAATCAAAAGATTGTTTTATGACATAATTAGGATTGTGAATAAGGGAAATTCTTTCATCCAAATACAACTCTCATATGAAGATGCGATCACATTGTTGGGAAGGGTTATTTAGTCATGAAAATGTTATAATTTTGTCCATGTTTGCCATTTTTCAAACTTAACACAAGTTTCTTCTTGTTTAGCAAGGTGAATAGGAAACGGAATGCTCAAGGATAGGAAGGTGCCAAGTCCAAGTGAAAGATGGCTTTTAAGTCATTCATCAAGTTAGTAAGATGATTCAAGGTCAAAGATCAAAATGAAGATGCAAACCCAAGAAAAAGATCAAGATGGGATTCAAAGAACAAGGAAAATGAACAAGTCTACAAATGGAGGAGAATATCACAATCTTGAATTTCCTTCAGAAATCCAAGATCAATTAGAATGATTCAACTACATTAAGGACCTCATCATTTCTACAAGAGCAATGCATGATACAAATTCAAGTAATTCAAGATGAAGAATTCTAAAGGATGAAGAAAACTCATGAAGATGAAGCAAATTGGAAATATGAGTCATCACAATTAATCAAAGGCTTGAAAATGCTGAGTATCAAGAGATATTTCCTAGAGATGCAGAGACTTCTTTATGATGATGGAGAAGTGAAATTGAAACAAAGATTGCAAGATAAACATGTGGAGGTGGCACACACTCATCTTCAACCAATCAGGGGATTCTAGTTTCACGTGTCCAAGTTCATCTAATCAAATTATTCCAAGTTGGCACATGGAGTGCATTTAATGTCTTCACCTAACAAATTTTCTCATTGGTCCATCAAAGCAATGTAATTTTCTTATTGGCCCACGTGTTGGTGCCCTATTGCAATTGGATAGCATTTAAAGCTTGTAGCCGGTAGTTCCATTAGGGCTATTTTGGAACAATCTTGGCCATTAATCTCAAATTAATCTTGGTCGTTCATTGTACTTGGAACAACTATATAAGGCTTTCTCAAATCATTTGTAAAGAGAGAGACTTGGAGAGATTGTTGCTATAATGCTACCAAAGCAATTGTAGATTCATTGGTGTTATCAAGGTGGATTACTTGTATTATTTTGGAGTATTGCATGGTTTCTACATTTCCTCACTTAGATTAGAATTTTGTTTATGTTGAGTAGATGATTGGAAGATAGTTTTGTTGGCGAATTAAGGTGAAACTTATGTTCATACCTTTTGGTACTTGTTGATTGCAAGTAACAATGTAAGGTTGGTCTAAACTACTTGAAAACATTTAACTTCAATTGGAAATGTTCATTTAGATTGCGCCTTCATTGGGTATTTGAATAAGTGTTGACAATATGAAAATCATCCACACATCTTTAAAAGATTGCACCCTCCTATGCATAGTTGATTTGGCGAAGCGAGGATTGGTTTAGTTTCACTTCATCTTCAATAATCTCTTGCATTAATAGAGTTAGATTAGATTCCTAAACCCTTATCTTTTTGCACTTTGTTTTGTTAGAATTAGTTGAAGAAGCTACATTGTCAAATAATTTGCATCTACACAATTGATAGTTTGTCCATTGAATGAATAGTGTAAGTCCTCGTATGGTTAGCAGAAAACAACATCATAAAACTAAGTTGTGTCCAACAAGTATAGGAACCTTGGAGTTGCCTCTATGATCTTTTTTGCAATCTTAGGATACGTGGTGCCTTTGTTTAAGAGAGGATTTGATAAATGGTGTTTCTTCTTGGAATACTAAGTGTTTCATCCTTCATGTTGGAGTTGTCACAAAACTCACATCAAGAAATTCCACTGTAGACTATCCCATTCTCCTTGATGATGCAAATTGCATACCCTTTAATGATTATAATTTAGAGGAGCTTGAGTATATCATAAGACTTGCATGTTCCAATGGTTTATAGGCTTGTCTCCTTTTTACTCTTCAGGTTGAGACGCAATCCCATCTTTTGTTGTTTCCAATCAGATTGGCATGTCCACAATCATTTCTTAACTTTATCAAATTAACAACCATAAAAATATCAACTTCACAATATCAGCAATTAAGAACACAAGTTTTATGTGGGCACCCTTTTAGGAGAAAACCACACAAAAAATGATTATTGAAAAAGTTTCTTTTACAAATTTTGTATGTACCAACCCACTGGAGATATCAATGCCCACTTATATTTTGTAGGCATCAATCCATTGGAGACACCAATCCCCATGACTGACTACCAACCATGTAAGAGACATCAACCTCTTCTATGGAGAGGCACAAACGACTTGAGCAACAAAATCTTAGTCTTCTTGAAGAATAAATCTCCTCAAAATCTGCCTTAAATCTGCAACAAAATCACCTTGAAATATCTGCTCAGATCTGCTACAGTTATCCTCCTGGATCTGCTATAACTAGATAAAATTCTGCTCTCAATCACTTTTAGAATCTGCTACAAATCTGCCTTCAATATGCTTCATAAATCTGCTCATATATGTGTTAGCAATTTAAGTTGTCATTAGTGTAAATTCACAAACACCATACACCGGTAAACACTCACCGGTCACTCACATTACTTAGAAGACACCGGTAGAGCAAAGACAAAGTGTATGTACCGGTAGTTGAAGCAAAGGAGATACACCGGTAGACCGATCTAAGAACACCGTACCGGTCTCTTAGTCTATAAAGGGATAGATCGAGTATAAGATTTACCGGTCTAACTGTCTAAAGATCCACACTAGATTTTGCAGTACAGTTTGAGTTAAAACCGGATAATACGGGACATCCACCGCTCTGAAGTGGAGTTAGCTTTTTAACATGAGTTAGCTTTATTTCTACGGATGTTTTGCAAGGTAAACTCCAGATCAGAATGCATAGCTTTTTTCTAGTTGCATGATTTTTTGGTGAGTTTACAGCCTGGCGGTTCTATGAGTTAAGGGTTTCATTATGGTGAACTCTTGTATAAATATAGGTCATGGGATGCAAGATAAAGTGTTGTTGATAATTGGTGAATGCACAGAGCAGAGGAGAGATACCTTCTGAGAGAAGCGCTACAGTCACAGAGGTGAAAGGCAATAGAGATCAACAGCTAGGCAATCCGGGAAAGATCAATAGGTATGATCTGATCAGACAATCAGTATCATAGAAGATCATTACTTTTGTAAAGTGTGAAAGAAAGTTAAAATCCCTATATCAGGGTGGACCTAATCGATTCGTTGTAAAATCCCCTAACAGGGTAACATCTTTATTGGTGTTAAAAGACTTCTAACCAGGCGACTCTTAACAGGGTTAAGATCTTAACCGATCTTTTGTAAAATCCCTTAACCGGGTAGCACCTTAACCAGTGCTTTGTAAGCTCCTAACAGGGCGCCTTCATTCTGCAGTAGTGAAGTTGTGAGCTCTGTCTCACCATGGTTTTTTCCATCTAACCGAGCGTTTCCACGTATATATCTTGTGTTATTCTGTGTACTTCTTTTACAGTTATGATTGTTTGATTCTCACTTTGCTTAGATTTCAAGAAGTATTAAACAAGATAAAAAAAAAAGGGTAGAAAATAGTTCTTACTGATTCACCCCCCCCTCTTAGTAACCGGTTGGTATTAACAATTGGTATCAGAGCTTAGTTCTCTTATATAAAGCTTAACCGCTTGAGAAAAAGATCATGGAGGGTTACAGATATCAGAAGCAGCTAGAGGAAGCCAACGACATTATTGCCTCTCTGGAGAACAAACTAAGAAGATCACTTGCAAAGAGGAAGGAGCTGGCTCTGCAATTAAATGAGAGCAATGAGACCATTGATGAACTCTCCGGGCAGAGTGGATCTGATGAAGCTGAGGAGCCAGTATCTGAACTAATGGAAAAGAATCAGATCCTGACCAATCAGATCTCTAACCTCAAGAGGGAACAAGAGGATAATGCCCTAAGGCTGACTGAACTGATTGAGAAAAAGAGAAAAACTGAAGATGAAAGGAACACTACAGTCAAGTCTTTGATAGCCTCTGAAAAGGCAAGAAACCGGGCAGAGGAAGCTGTAGGAGCCAGAGTTCCGAGAATCGACCATGAATCGCTTGAATCAGGCAATTCACAATTCGATTCATAGAAAACGATTTTTTTTGAATCGGAAATCGGAACCGCCGATTTTTTGGGCTAATCACCTGAATCGGCGATTCATGCCATGAATCGCCATGAATCGGTAGATTGCTAAAAAGTCAAGTCAAATTTTAAAAAAACACAAATATTTTCAATGTTTTTTTTTGCCTTTCCTATTTGTTGTAAGTTTATACAAATATAACATTTAAGTATAAGTTTGATTTATTTAATTTCTTATACTTCAAGTTATACTTGTATAAATTATAAAATATATATACTTCAGGATGTTTGAGATAGGTTCCAACTTCATAGGAGTTAAGATGCAGATTCTAGATTCTGAAAATTCCAGACTTAACCAAATTTCAAGATTCAACAAGCCTATAGCAAGGTTACCTCCCGCAATCCATCATGGCTTTCTAAGGTCAAACTGAAGCTGGCAAAAGGATTCTCAAAGGGTTTTAACTCATTTTATCACAAATCACTTGGTTTCGACCCCATCTCTATGACAAACTTAGCTTAGCTCTTGCCCAAATCCCAGACAGACATGACTTCCCAACAGGCCAAAATCATTCAAACCTCATTTGCCGAACCTGGGGACTTGAAAACAGCCACCAACAAAGACTACCTAAGATCTAGTTATAAAGACTTTGACATTTGGCATTGATCAATGATCAAGCATCATAAATTCATACTATGAAACGATTTAGTTTTATGGATCTTACAGATACTGATAGACATATGTTTCATGGATCTTCATCTTACATACATTTATGATTTGATGTCTTATGGATCTTCATCTTACATACACTCTATGATTTGACTCATTACGATCCTATGATTTCTATTTACTTTAGCTACAATTTACATGTTACGTGTAATGTATGTGATGGATTTATCATTTATGTTCCTTGTTTATGTATATTAGCTTCTATTTGATGATGTTATAGTGTGTTTAAGTTATATTCAATAAAGGGTGCATGAAATAAGTTTTAAATTGTTAAAATCTCTAAATTTCAAGGGTTTTTTAAATTTGCCGATTCGTGGCCGATTCGATTCTGATTCATGGCCGATTCACGATTCGATTCGGCCTTGCTAATTCTGATTCTCGTTTCTTCGGTAGGAGCAAATGAGCTTATTATTCTGCAACTTCAAGAAGACATGCAGATTGTCACCCAAGAAAATGCCAACATGGAAAAGGGCTAATGTGACAGGGATGAAGCATGCAAAAGACTGGCACTCGAGTTGTATCAATTGAAGGAGCAAATGAAAGAATTCGAAGAAAGAAACGAAACCCTGAGAAGATACAATGAGAGCTCCGTCAAGCTTGATGAGCAACTTAAAGCTCAAAGAAAGCATGAAGATCAAACCGGTCTTGGATTCACTGGTGAAGTTACCAAAGAAATTGGAGAATTTTTTGGAGCCAAGACGGGCAAGAAAGAAAAGAAGAAGCCGCCGACACTAAAAGGTAAGAAGACCTTTAACTCATCTTGCAATCATTGTGAGAAACTCAGTCATGAAACAAATAATTGCAGGAATGCACCGGTAAAGCCAAACAACAACTACTGCAAGAATTGTTGCAAAAATGGCCACAAGACCAATGAATGCTGGTCCAACCCCACTTCTGTGTCTAGTGGAAGCAGGGGAAGCTTCAAGGGCTACTGCTATGCTTGCAATAAGTTTCGACACAAGGCTGAGGAATGCAGATCGAAGACCATGGCATTCAGATCCCCAAGACCGGTATTCACCAAGAGAAACAAGAACCGGAGCACAACTAATTGTGCAAATTGTGGAACACACAGCCGCAATGACTCATGGTGCAAATCACCCAACACAAGAAGGGTGAATCCATGGAAGGCAACCAGGATAGTTTTCTATCACTGCAACAAAGTTGGACACTTAGCCAAAAACTGCAAGAACCGGTCATCCAACAAGAAGAAAGAACTGGTCAAACTGGTAGAAAAGATCAACAAGGAAGAGAAGACTGAGAAAACAGTTAGACAGATTTGGTTCAAAAAGGAATCAAAGAGCTCTGCTAAGGAGAAGACAGAGGAAAGATCATCATCTGTAGATGGTGATATCTCTTCAGCAAACTGAGCCGTAAAGGCCTAGAGGGAACCGGTAGAGCATCTACTGTTCCCGGTAGAACTGGTGAGAAGCGGACTCACTCAGTCTACAAGGATAACCAGACAGGTAAGAAGTAATCAACCAAGGTTTTCCAAACTGAAAAAGCTGGATCACCTATTTGCAAAAGCGGAAAGAAAAGTTAGGTAAGGCATTTATTACTGTAGCCGTTTAATGAATAGTTACCGTTTGGTAATTACCGTTATGACCTAACTCTATAAAAGAAAGAAGAATTACTCATAAGTTTCACTTTGCTTTCATTGTGATTAACGAATTTTTATGAGTAAATTTCTTGCGCTTTGATCATCGTGAGCAATCATCTGTTAGACCGATCAAAGCTTCTTTTTGTTAATCATCTATTCGCGATGGCAACATGGCCATTGAACAACCCAAGGATTGTAAGAAGAAAGCAGATTCAGTATCCAGTGCCCAGGCAGCAAAACCAGAGGAAATAGACCCAGAAGATACAGTTCCTCTAATCAAAAGGAAGAGGGGTTCAAGCAAACCGGTAAAAGAGGAGCCACCAAGAAGGAGAAAGCTAACAATTGATGAATTTGTGGCACGACTAAAAGAATCTAGTTGTATGGGTTCTGTTATAGGCAGATATCATCTGGCAAATGATGAAGACAGAAGGAAAATTGAAGAGGCAATAGTGTTCTGCCTTCATAAATTCAATCTACATCCTAATGCACTTCACTCAACTCTACCTAAGGATCTTCTACAAATTATTGAAGATCAGTGGAAGGCTTCTATGGACAGAGAAAAGGAGCTGAGGATACAAGCTCTTCTAGAGGTCCAGGACCACCTCACTCTGGAAGAAGCCATAGAACAGGCTGAACTACATCAGCAAACCTTCTCAACTAAAAGGAGGATCGGTCTCATGCTTGTTGGAGAAGCTGAGAAAGTGCATAATGAAGGAGTGGTGATGTGGACTAAACTTCTTCAGACCTAGTAGCAAGCGGAAGAAGTAGCTCAAAGAGCAGCAGTGAAACCAGTCCTTGACACCGGTAAAGGAAAAGGAGTACTTGGAGCAGAAGCACCTGTCGAAGACAAGAGATCTACAGTACCGGTCATCGATATCACCGATGACAAAAGCAGCGAACCAATAGTCCTCATTTCTCCAAGTAAGGGTAACACTAAACCTATGTCAGTTAATGATATAGTTGATGAAGTAATGGATTTTGGAATAGTAGACAATGCTGCCAAGTGGTATAGTGTGTTAGAAGAAGAGGATAAACAGGCAATTATTACGGCAATAGTGGAAACCTTTCTGGACTTTCATAAGACACCAAGGGACTACAAGTCACAGTTTCCACCGGAATTAAATAATAGGCTTCAAGCCAAGTCAAGAGCCGGTCTAGGAACTAATACAAGATTAAATAGAGAAACTTTGTCTCAAGTTAGACCTGGCCCAAGTGAAGATAGGATCAAGCTTCTATTGGAAGAGGCATCAATGAATTTGCAACCTGGACTTAGAGTTGCTAGAATAATAAATGGATTTGAAAATGAGGTCTACAAGGAAACCTTGGATTTCTAGCAACAGTATGACTTCAATACTCTGGACAATTTAGGTCCTCAGGATCCAACTGAACAAATGCAAGCACCACCGGTCAAATTCACACATGGTGAAGAATCTGCCACCGGAAAAAGAAAAGTTAAAATAGAGGAGTTCATAACAAGTGAACAAATAAATGTTGAACAAGAGGTAGAAATTGAAGTACCAATAGGTAAACTTCATACAGCTGCAGAGCAACCGGATGCACTACATCAACAAGAACAAAATATAGCGGTTGAAGAGCAACTGGAAGGTGATGCTCAGAATGTAGAAGAACCACCTGAAGAGGAAGAAGCACCCGCAAAAGAAGACCTACTGCAAGAAGAGGTTCAACAAGAAAATGCAGCTCAACAAGGAGCTGAGGAGATTAAGGGACAAGAGGAAGAAATCCAAGTCCACACTGAGAAAGCTCAACTGGAGCAAGAGAAAAGGCAATAGGAACAAGCAAACATACCAAGCTCCTCATCTAAGAGGAAGTTGTCATTTCCCGAGGAAAAGGAAGCTAAAAGGAGTAAAGTCATCGATACAGTGGTGGACATCAGCAAGATGTCAACCCGACAGTTAAAAGAGCTGACCAAAAGGAAACAAGACATAGTCCTGACCATAGTAAAGAACATCCTGTGCAACTTTGTACCAGATGCGGATGTTGATAAAGATGAGCCAGTCATCGATCAGCTTGAAATTCTGGCATAGGAAATCGGTGAGGATCTAACCGATCTAGAAATAGTGGCAATCGACCACTATGAGAAGAAAAGAGTGGATATTCTCCACAAACAGGTTGAAGAAATCAAGGTTAATTTGACAACCAACCTAAGAGTGTTGCAACAACTACAAGTGGCAAGTAGTCTGTGAAGAACCTAAGTTGGCTCTCTCTAAATATTCAATATCAACTTTGAAATTTTTGCAATTACATCATAATATTGCTCCAAACAATAATTATAATAAATATTTATGCTTAAACTTGAAAAATCAAATTTCAATCTTTATTATATCCTCCGAATAGATTATAAATTATTCAGCATTTACCAGAGAAACAATCATATAAAATTTACTATTGGTGACCAAACAAGAGCACCTGCGGTTTGTAGAATAAACACCAGCTGTCACGATAATTGTTTAGTAGCCTCCATAGGAAAGCCAGCTCACATGCTTGCAGGAAATGGCACGTGTGGGAGTCTAACTTTGATGCCGTGCCAAGAAAACAGTTGGTGGCTAGTATATGAAGCTAAAACATGGCCTCAAACTTCCACGTGAATCCCAGATTGCATTGAACTGCCCCAGTCTAAAACGCGTGGCAGGAAATTGTAACGCCCGCTCTATATTTTTAGCCTCACGTCACCAATTAAGGGTTCCAGGAACCACTAGGAAAAGGAGATGACAACAGATTTCAATCTCCTAAATATTTCAATACTCCCTTATCACAATTTCGATGATAATGAACATCCCCAGAATATCAAATCCGTAACCTTGAAGTTTATTAAAAACTCATCACAAATTCATCAACAAATTCCAATTCAGAATTGTAAATCTATTCCAAATTCAATATACAACAGCATCGAATTGATTATCACAATGATCAGTTGTAAAATTCACCACCAACAAGAGATGGCTCAAATTACGAGATGAGGAATCAGTCCTCGAAACCCTAGCCAGAGCTATTCTTCACGAACTTCAATAAAATAATGATTGCATAATGAATGCCAAAAGTGCTTTTTCGAGTAGAATATATAGGCTTTTTTTTTTTAAAAAACACTTTATAATATCTTCACTTAATTGGCTTAATAAAATATCTCCACTTTATAATATAATATTATAAAGTCATTAGTTATTAAATTAAATCAAGATAATTTAATTTAATAACACATTTAAAATATAAGCCACTGAACCATCTAACTGCAATCAACGAACTTCTGACAAAGCACCAGAACCAACTGCCCAGCCAAGAATAGACACTACCCTGCCAGAAATAGCCACTGCTAAAAATAGACTTACTAAAAATAGTAAGTCTTTTAAACTGGAGATTCTCTGAAACCCAATCCTGAGATGTCTGATGCTCCGTGCAGACACCCTGCCAATCCTAGCCATACCCAAAACCCCACTTACTAAAAATAGTAAGTTGGCCAAAATGACCCGAACGAAGAGCAGACTTGATAATTTGAACCTCCAGAATGGAATCCCAATGTTGGCTCCACAATTTGACCCCCTCTGAACAGTCGATTAGCTTGCGAAGGTCGCCAACCAAGCTAATCCCAAAGGCCTGAAAAACGGGGACATTATAGTCCTCCCTTCCCAAGATTGCTTGTCCTCAAGCAATCAGGAAAAACAAGCAGCATCATAAACCACCCGGATCCCAAGGATGGTCATAAGTAATGTCCCGATCCTCACTAAACTCCAGTGAAGAAAGAACCAACATCAACAGAACAGATAGCACTGAAAACCACATCTGTAAACCAACTATAGATGTCGATGCTGAAAACAACCCAACGGAACTCAACCCATCTGAAACAACTCTGTCGAAACCTGAGTCCCTGTCAATCCGGCACTCACACCCAACTACACTGAGAAAACAACAGTGACCAAATGTGCCTGAATCACTGTTACCAACTCCGCCCTCTGATAAACAATCCTGAATGTGTGAACACTGCAAGTAATCTAACTTGCAACTGCTAAATCCATCTGCAAACGATGGTGCTAATCCATCCCATAATGGATGGTAGGATACTGGAGCCGGTTTACCTCTGCGTGAAAACAAATCTTCCACCTGAGGGTCAAAAGAAAAATGATGAGCATATCCCACCGTGAAATGCTCGAAAGAAACCCCAATCTCTATCAATCGCTCATCATAGCCAAACCAGGAATCAGGAGATGGCTCCAATCTTTGACTTCGTATAACTACAGGCTGGGTAGGGTCCTGAGCAACCCTCTCAACGAACCCAACCTCAAAATCCCTGTGGGGAAGCATAGTAGAAAGAGTCTCCACAATCTTCCTGACCAACCTCCAAATAGTAAAAGAGCCACAGATGAGAGTACCCTCGGACACTCTGTAGGAATCCTCTCGCACATCTGCACTCTCAAGTAGATACTCCATAAATGACTCAGTGCAGTAGAAATTATACGTGGAAGCATCAACTCGCTCCCCCGCAATCCACAGCCGATCCCCCCGCAAATGTGGCACAGCCAACTATCCCGCGCTATCAGCTATGTGAGATGATGAAGTAGATACACTCCCAGCTAAAGGAAGCAAATCAACTTGAGAGCCTGTCTCATCTGGTACTCCTACCTCATCCGTACCAAATGCTCCCATATCCGGAACAGATGTGTCTGCCACAACATCATGTTCTTCAACACCAACTGTAGGAGCAAACTCACCACCAACCACCATGTGTAATCGAACTGGGTCTGGGGCTGGTGTGGACCGCAAATGCTCCAACTCCACGGTCACCTCCTCTAACCGGATCTGCGACTCCTGAAGGGCCTACTGAGTGTCCTCCAAAACCTCAGTAGTCGCTGTGAGCTCCTGGGTAAGCTCACTCACCTCCTCCTCTCTGTTCATCAGTGCCTCATATGCTGTACTCCCCCACTCAACCAAGTGATCTCTGTCAGCTACCATCTGTAAATAGTTCTGTCTCAAAATCTTGACAGCCTCACGCAAAGAGTGAATCTCTGTCAATGAAAGGTAACCACAACTGGGCGCATCTGTCATAGGAGTACTCCAACCATAAATAGCCAGTAACTGACGAGCGGCATCAAAATGCTCGAGAGTAGAAGAAATATCCCTCTCATCAACTCGCAATTGGCTAGTCATATGATGACTCTGCACAACCAGCCTCCTATGTACAACCTCAAATGCATTGTCCACACTATGAGAGGAAGTTGTATACAACAAACTCCCCTCAAGATCACTCTCTCTTTGTGTACTTACATCTAAGTACACCTCTATACTCTGAGTACAGGCATCAAACATGTCCTCATCTAACCCCGAGGAAGTTGTTGCTGAATCTGACTCCACACAATCTCCAACTACCTCGTCCTCTGCAACCATCTGACAGTCCAGACCCTGAGACACATCCTCATGAGTTACTGACAAAGTAACCCTCTCTCCCAAAGTGGAATCCCTAGCTGAAACAAACTCCTGCCACTCATAAGCTTCCCTGTCCTCATCTGTGGATCCCTGTAACACAGAATCGTGGAACCCACTACCATCATATGACAACGCTAAATCTACACCCAAAGTCAGATATAGAAAGCCGGAAACACTACAGCACTCATCATCCTCGCTCTCAACATCGGAGATATCTGCAATGCTAGTATACACATCATCTATCTGCATCTCCTCTACTAACTCTGATTGTAAACACGACTCAATGTCGTCATGTGAATCAACTAAACTATAGCATGAAACTATGTCGCCCAAATCAGCTGCAACACTCCCATCCTGAGTGTCATCTCTAGAAAGCTCCATGCTCACATCCTCAACACAGGAATAAACCACTGTCTCCTATGCTGATCCCACACTGTGACTGCTATCAGAGCTCATATGCTCCTCGCAGTCAACACCCAACAACTCACAGGGAGTGTCATCTCCCATGCAACTCACAGCATCCTCAAAAGTATCATTAGATGTGTCAGCTCCTACATCTCCTGCTGAAATCTCAACTGCTGACACATGACTCTGCACACATGACTCCACGTCAGGCTGTGCACCAATAATGCTGGAGCACGAACTATCACCAACTGACCCCGCTATAATGCCCAAATCTCCAACCTCACCACTAGGAGACTCCGTACATGCCTCAGTCTCAATCGAGGAAGCAACTGCCCCCTAAACTGGAGCAACACTACTACAGCTGACATAAACATCTCTGATAATAACTCCCTCCACGGAAGAATCTGGATGCTCAGTGATAATTGCAACATCAGCTGACTCTGTACAATCTGTAGTGACTACTCTGGGAGCCTCAACCCGGTGATCCTCAGCACTGTTGTCAACCAATGGCACTGAAATATCCACTGGCTCCTGGGCAATAAATCCATCATCAGCACTGCGGATGGGAATAGCAGGTGCTGAACTCGATGTAGGGACATCAGCATCATCGATTACTGTCGGAGAAAACTCCAGTCTTCTCCCTTGCAAACTAGATGTCGGCCTTCTAAAAGCGGAGGCCATATATCTCGCTGCCCTATCTACTGTAGCTGGATCCGACAACCTTTCTGTCAATCTCTGCTGATGCAATCTAAGTCTCTTCATGCTTTCTGCCAAAGCATTTAATTCCGCTCTATTTCCCTTACCGCTATGACGACTTCTGGAATTGGATCTCCTGTATTTATCCATGGCTAGAAAAAATAGAAGTGCTGATCACTTTAAAAACTTATGAATAAAAATAAGTCCAGACCCCATAAGATGGCAGGAAAAGAGCTCTGATACCACTGTGAAGAACCTAAGTTGGCTCTCTCTAAATATTCAATATCAACCTTGAAATTTTTGCAATTACATCATAATATTGCTCCAAACAATAATTATAATAAATATTTATGCTTAAACTTGAAAAATCAAATTTCAATCTTTATTATATCCTCCAAACACATCATAAATTATTCAGCATTTACCAGAGAAACAATCATATAAAATTTACTATTGGTGACCAAACAAGAGCACCTGCGGTTTGTAGAATAAACACCAGCTGTCACGATAATTGTTTAGTAGCCTCCACAGGAAAGCCAGCTCATGTGCTTGCAGGAAATGGCACGTGTGGGAGTCTACCTTTGATGCCGTGCCAAGAAAACAGTTGGCGGCTAGTATATGAAGCTAAAACGTGGCCTCAAACTTCCACGTGAATCCCAGATTGCATTGAACTGCCCCAGTCTGAAACGCGTGGCAGGAAATTGTAACGCCAGCTCTGTATTTGCAGCCTCACATCACCAATTAAGGGTTCCAGGAACCACTAGGAAAAGGAGATGACAGCAGATTTCAATCTCCTAAATATTTCAATACTCCCTTATCACAATTTTGATGATAATGAACAGCCCCAAAATATCAAATCCGTAACCTTGAAGTTTATTAAAAACTCATCACAAATTCATCAACAAATTCCAATTCAGAATTGTAAATCTATTCCAAATTCGATATACAACAGCATCGAATTGATTATCACAATGATCAGTTGTAAAATTCACCACCAACAGGAGATGGCTCAAATTACGAGATGAGGAATCAATCCTCGAAACCCTAGCCAGAGCTATTCTTCACGAACTTCAATAAAATAATGATTGCATAATGAATGCCAAAAGTGCTTTTTCGAGTAGAATATATAGGCTTTTTTTTTTGGAAAAAGCACTTTATAATATCTTCACTTAATTGGCTTAATAAAATATCTCCACTTTATAATATAGTATTATAAAGTCATTAGTTATTAAATTAAATCAAGATAATTTAATTTAATAACACATTTAAAATAGAAGTCATTGAACCATCTAACTGCAATCAACGAACTTTTGACAAAGCACCAGAACCAACTGCCCAGCCAAGAATAGACACTACCCTGCCAGAAATAGCCACTGCTAAAAATAGACTTACTAAAAATAGTAAGTCTCTCAAACTGGAGATTCTCTAAAACCCAATCCTGAGATGTTTGACACTCCGTGCAGACACCCTGCCAATCCTGGCCATACCCGAAACCCCACTGACTAAAAATAGTAAGTTGGCCAAAATGACCCGACCGAAGAGTAGACCTGATAATCTGAACCTCCAGAATGGAATCCCAGCGTTGGCTCCACAATCTGACCCCGTCTGAACACCCGATTAGCTTGCAAAGGTCCCCAACCAAACTAATCCCAAAGGCCTGAAAAATGGGGACATTACATAGTCTGAAGACAAGAACATCAAATTTTGATACATTCTTGCAAGATCTGTCAGAAAAATCAACAAAGGCCTTAGAGGAGATTAGAGCCTTGTTCTCTCAGTTTGACATTAAGAACGAAACTGCAACAAATTACAGCAAAGAACTAACAAGTCTGCCTCTTGTCAAAAGGAAGACTACAGAAGAGGAAAATAAAAGAATTCAGGACATTGTTGGTTTTCAGATGTTTTTGGCACCAACACTTGACATCATGCACCAAACAACAACTTCTACAAAAGCTCTGATCAATGAACCAACTTATAAAACTGTGGAAGATATGGAGAACATCATTGTTTCTCTGAAAGCAGCCCAAAAGAATGTTGAACATGTAACCAATCAGTGGGCACCTTTTCTTCACTCTGCCAAAACAATATATAAGGATATCTTCACAAAACTACAAATGTGAAGAGAAGCACAACCCTTTGTCCTATGGAGGCAAAAAGGGGAAGAAGTGCAGACAGAGGAAAGCAGAAGAAGAGTAGAACAAGGAAAGCAGGAGAGAAGAAGGGTTGACAGAGGAAAGAAGAAGAGCAGAACAGAAGACCAAAAGACTTCATTGGAGCACTTAGACAGGGGAAGTGTTCTACAGGAAAGAAAGAAAGTATGGTTTGTGTATGGTTTTTCCACCAATGACAAAGGGGAAGATTGTTAGCAATTTAAGTTGTCATTAGTGTAAATTCACAAACACCATACACCGGTAAACACTCATCGGTCACTCACATTACTTAGAAGACACCGATAGAGCAAAGACAAAGTGTATGCACCGATAGTTGAAGCAAAGGAGATACACTGGTAGACCGATCTAAGAACACCGTACCGGTCTCTCAGTGTATAAAGGGATAAACCGAGTATAAGATATACCAGTCTAACTATTTAAAGATCCGCACCAAATTTTGCGATCCAATTTGAGTTAAAACCGGATAATACGGGACATCCACCGCTCTGAAGTGGAGTTATCTTTTTAACAGGAGTTAGCTTTATTTCTACAGATGTTTTGCAAGGTAAACTCCAGATCAGATTGCATAACTTTTTGTTAGTTGCATGATTTTTCGGTGAGTTTACAGCCTAGTAGTTCTATGAGTTAATGGTTTCATTATGGTGAACTCTTGTATAAATACAGGTCATAGGATGCAAGATAAAGTGTTGTTGATAATTGGTGAATGCACAAAGTAGAGGAGAGATACCTTCCGAGAGAAGCGCTACAGTCACAAAGGTAAAAGGCAATTGAGATCAACAACTAGGCAAACCGGGAAAGATCAACAGGTATGATCTGATCAGACAATCAGTGTCATAGAAGATCATTGCTTTTGTAAAGTGTGAAAGCAAGTTAAAATCCTTATATCAGGGTGGACCTAATCGGTTCATTGTAAAATCCCCTAACAGGGTAACATCTTTATTGGTGTTGAAAGACCTCTAACCAGATGACTCTTAACAGGGTTAAGATCTTAACCGATCTTTTGTAAAATCCCTTAACCGGGTAGCACCTTAGCCAGTGCTTTGTAAGCTTCTAATAGGGCGCCTTCATTCTGCAGTAGTGAAGTTGTGAGCTCTGTCTCGCTGTGGTTTTTTCCTACTAACCGAGGGTTTCCACGTATATATCTTGTGTTATTCTGTGTACTTCTTTTACAGTTATGATTGTTTGATTCTCACTTTGCTTAGATTTCAAGAAGTATTAAACAAGATAAAAAAAAATAAGGGTAGAAAATAGTTCTTACTGATTCACCCCCCCCTCTCAGTAACCGGTTGGTATTAACAATATGATTCATCAATCTTATCAAATTTGCTTCATTATCTGCTCATAAAATTCAATTTCTAACTCCTTTAGATCTGCTCATGTATGGAAAGATATAACATTAAATTATTGCATCTTACACCTCAAGTGTTCCTTCTTTCATACCCCACATATGCACTCGTCCCCCAAGAGAAGTGACTCTCCAAGCAAGTCGGCCATATGTGCAAAAGAAAATAAATTTGTTTTATTTAACATTCTTCCAAATTAGAGTGACCATATCAAGAGGGGTTGCCCCCAATAACAGCAATAAATTTTAATTTGATTTCATTCCCCAAGAGGGGTGAATCTCCTTGCAAGGTCAGCCCAATCAAGGTAGGGGAATCTCCGAATGTAGGCACTATGATTTCAAACAATAAATGTGTATGCCAAAGATACATAAGGTGGCCAGCCCAATACACCTGAAAATTATGTTTAAAATTCAGTAAGTATTTTCTTCTCTTTTTATTTGTCTTGCATTTAATTTCAACATCACTCCTCCTTTATAGCAGCAATACGATAGCATCAATTGCATTCACCTCTCCTTTGACAGGAATGACAACAAATTTTCCAATGCCCAGCTGTCATTGATGACAACCGTACAAAGAAATAATCTGTGAAAGAACATGCTATTCTCCTTATCAATAATGCACTCTCTCATTGCAACACTCCCTTTCTCTACTTTTCCCCCTTTGACATTGATGGAAAAGGAATCCTCGGAGCTGTAAGATAATGCAGTGATGACCTGCCCTTGAATTACACATCTCCTTAATGATTAGATGAGGAGGATCTCAACCCCAAATTATGTCTAGGATACTCAAAAGTCTCTTTTGGAAGAGGCTTTGTGAAGATGTCAACAATCTACTACTATGTAGTAATATACTCTAATTTCACCTATTGATCTGCCACCTGCCCCCATAAGAAATGATATTTGATTGGAATATGTCTGGTTCAGAATGCATTACAAGATTCTTTGATACATTGGTTGCATTTGTGTTATCAGAAAATATGGATATTGGATTATCATATTCTACCTTGATGTCCCTCAATGCTTGCTTCATCCAAAGGACCTGGGTACAACAACGGGCTACTGCTATATACTTTGCTTCTATGATTGATAAGGAAACTAAAGCTTGTTTCTTACTTGACCATGATACAAGACTATTGCCTAGAAAGAATGCACCTCCACTTTTGTTTTTTCTGTCATCAAAGTTACTGGCCCAATCTGCATTAGTGCAAGCTACTAAGGTGAAATCTTCACCTCCTGGATACCATAAGCCAAAATGCAAAGCACCTCTGTAATATACCTTTCTAGACACCTCAATTAATTCTACCATACAATGTTCATTTTTGAATTTCTTCAACTTCCAATGCTGCTGTGTTTGTTCAAAGATACAGATTTTCCATACCTTGTTGTTTAATGCATTTCAGGTATATTCGACAATGATAATAATTTCATTTAGGAAAAGAAACACAGAATATAATTACAGAGGATAAATTCTAGAACCATGTAAACTCTGACCTTCATTAATAACTGGATGGAATCAGATGGAATAGCAATTCAATATTTTAGAGTCAGCTTAATGAATACATACCATACAAGTTCACATGCCTGATACTGAGAACCATGCACTGGTCAGAAGTAAGAAATAATTAGATTGAATGGGAACAAGAAACACCTGTCTTCTTATTCATAGCAATCAGCTTTTATTGACAAATCAACAATAGAACAAGAAACTCCAGAAATGACTTTAAATGCCAGAATTGACCTCCTACAATCACCTTCATGACCTCACGCTAAAGAGTGAAAAGAATCTGCAATGCTTGAGCACTATAACATTTCCAAATATTATTCCACCTAGTGTATAATTATTTCCTTTGTCCACTGTGGCTGTGACATTCATAATCTCCATCCACCAAGTATACTTTGAACCAAATAGGATATTTAAGTGTTTGCTTCTGGTTTAAAGAATACATTAATGGTGCAATAGTCTGCAACCTTAATATCATTTCAAACAGCCTAGTGGTTAATATGAATAAGAGGCTTCCTTAATGTTTCATGGCAAATCTCAACACTCGGAAATATTAATGTGAGCCTTAGGATCCTTTAATTATTAATTTTCTTTTTCCATAGCCCATAAAACAATGACTTCAATAATTATCCCCAAAAATAATCAGCCACAACTTTAATAATAATTGCCGAGATAACCACCCCTTGGCTTCAAAATATCAATTTACCAATCTTTACCATGGCTTCAGCACAAATTATTGAAAACACAATATAGACTCTAGAGCATACTCACGGCAATATCCTAAAAGATTATATGCACCGAACTTCAAACAATAGCAATAGAATCATATCCCAAATATTTAGCTGTCCATTCCAAAAATGTAACCATCTAATAAAATCTCCATTTTTTTAAATTTCTGAAACAACCCTTACAAATTTGTCTTCTAAGTGTAAGGAAGTTATGTAGCGGAACAACTTCCTATACTAATCTTGAGGAGAGGATAATGTAAAAACTTTCTAAGATCTTTATAACAATTACAAAAACTTTAACAAAAGTAACAAAAATAACATGCATACTTCAACATAGTGATTTACATGGGAAAAACCCTTTCAGGAGAAAAACCCCACTCCAAAAGTCGTTCAATATTTTATTTAGAAATCAACAACAAATTACAATATACTTGCAAAACAAGCTTCTCGTAGGAGTATCACCAAACAGAAATCTAAAGGTAATTGAATAGCTATAAGACTCTTACACACACCCTCCATCTCACACACCTAATATATAAGAGAAACAATACAAGAAACCATCAAACGGTATTACAAAACCATGGGCTACAAAACAATTATAAAGAAGTGCCCATCTTATCTTCAATAAAAAATGCCCTATGATGTGTCAATACACACACCAACATGTGTAACTCCCTTTTAAAGCTCATTTATGTGTTTACAACGTTTTTGCATTTCTTATTTTGGAAGACCCAACTTCTAGAGGCCATAACTTTCAAACTAGGTATATGATTGACAAGCTATTTGAAGTGCCAGAAAGCTCTCAACATGCTCTATCACCCTCTAAATGGCTACACCTTTAGCCACATTTTCAGCTTGTTTCAGTGCCTCTAAGCTACCAAAATCAAATTCAAAACATTTTTTCAGCAATTAGAAAAAACAAAAACTATAATATCTTCAAAACTAAACATGGCCTTGCAATGAAAATTTACTAGCATGCTTATCCAACCCAATTAAACCTTTGGGAAAAGAATAGGGAAAATTTGTGCTCAAATGAAAAACTTACTAAAAATAGTAACCCTGTGTAAATGCAAGGTTGAGACATTTTCCTAACACTAAGAAGACTTCACAAATTTGCCCAATTGTGAACTCCATCATGAATCCACCCAAGAGAGAGTCAAGTTTTCGTCCAACCCTTATTGATTGACCGAAGGTCTTTGTCCTTAACTTCTCATCATCATATATATTCATCAAGTCAAATCCATAAGCATGCTTACTTTCTCCATCTATTCCTCCTTATAAAGAACTCCAAGAAGCATCTAGAGTATTAGTCCAACTTAGCAGACTTAATTTTAAATCTTATTTGAAGAACTTTATTTAATAAGTATCACCTTAAACAATTTGAGATATTACAATCCTCCTAGCCCAAACATTGCTTATCCTCGAGCAATTCTTTGCAACACCACCAAGCTCCCAAACCTACCATATGAAGAACACTATATCACTTTGCTGCTCCAAATTGATGCAATCAACATTATTGAAACCTACAACACTGAAATGTGAAATTATTCGTATGGTTATGCTTATCCACTCTCCTTCCAACAAAAGTCTCATCATAATCCCACCACTCCATGCTCATGCTGTAGACTGAAATATGATTAACAACTTGCTGCATACTAATAAATGTTTGTATACTCGTCCATTCTACATACTCCAATCTGCCCACCATAGCTGCATAATAGATTAAGAACTCATCATAGAATGTCATACCTGAAAATTCTCTTTCACCAACATCATATTCACTCCAGAAAATCAACTAGTAAGGCTATTTCCTCATCCACTTTTGTGATTATTCATTGCTGTGATCAACCTTGCTGCTGCTACCTGTGGTACTTCATCCACCATGAATTCCAACTCCATCTGCTCGAAGCTCTAAATGTATCATCCAAGAGAATCTGACCATTGGATTCCCAATATGATATTGGAATCAACAACCTCAATCATATAGAAATCATCGATGATTGGGTGGTGTTGGCATCAAGTGATGGTAACCGGTAAGCCTTCTACTGGTACAAGTATTGTCATTGATTGGCAAAAGAGTATAGAGACTTGTCATCTCTATAAAGTCTAATGATCCAAGGAGATCTGTATGAAAGAAGGATGCTTTGGCCGATGGTGCCAATATACAAGACATATGTGACTGTATGCAAATACCACCGGTCACTATACAAAGTCTTTAGCAACCGGGCATTGTACAAAGTTAAGGAAAAGAGGATTCTAGCATCAATCGAGGACAGGGCTACAACCGGTGTAGACAAGTATAGATAAAGCAATCGCTAACCAGTGTCAACAATGCAACCGAGGATGGTGCAACCGGTAAGACAAGGGAGAGACAGTAACAGGCCAAAGACTCTTACTTGTTCACAGCATGAAGATCTCAACCGATATATTAATGACTCCAGTATGAACCGAGGAAGTCATAGTCATACTATCTGTTCCAACTAACTCTTTGACCAAGATTTTCTGCTCTAAATTCGGAAGTCTCCGAGTTATACCGGTGATCGGTTTGAGGCACATCTGGAGGTTTTAAAGTCGGAATCTATGGCTTTAAAACAAAGCGTTATCTCTCTTGAAAGAAAGTTGCTTGACACGCAACTACTGCTTTCCTTTTATTGCAGATAAAGCAAGGGCATGCATCGGATGTTTCCTCAGTGAACTGGTACTCCACTGAGTAATGAATCCGATAAGGATCTGTAATTAGGTCATGCATAAGGAGTGCAATTAGGGCTTGGGCTCTATATATTCTTCTATCTGTGGAGAGAAGAGGTTGCCTTCATTCTACCGAGTAAAAGAGTGAACCCATATGCTAAAAATAAGCCAGGGGTGAAAAGAAGAAAGAAGAAGTGAGAAAGAAGATTGTACAGAGAAGCACAACAGTAGAGGAGAACACACCTGCAACGACCGGTGATGCTTCTCAGTTGAGCACAAACAGAGATCTTATTAGGCTATGCAAAGCCATTTGTAAAAGGTCAATCCTTCTGTTGTTCTATAACAATTACAATAGTTAAATCTCAGTATTTGGGTGGACTCTAACAGGTCCCTTCTATCATATCCCCTAACCGGGTGGCATCTTGAAAGGTGTTCTAAAGTCCTTTAACCAGGCAGGACTAACCGGCCTCATTGTAACAAATCCTTTAACCAGGTCGCATCTAACAAATGCGTTTTGATCCTTTAACCGGGAAGACTCCTAACAAGGCGTACTCTAGAAGAGTACAAAATTTGTGAGGTCTCCTCACATCGTGGTTTTCACCCTAATCGGGCTTCCACGTGATAAATTTGGTGTCATTGTGTGAATGTTTGCTTACTGCTGTTATATGCTTAAATTTGTTTGCCTTTCAACTGTAAGTTTACTTCACCGGATTTAAAGAGAAAAAGGTTTTGGAGGTGCTGATTCACCCCTCCCTCTAGAAGAGTACAAAATTTGTGAGGTCTCCTCACATCGTGGTTTTCACCCTAATCGGGCTTCCACGTGATAAATTTGGTGTCATTGTGTGAATGTTTGCTTACTGCTGTTATATGCTTAAATTTGTTTGCCTTTCAACTGTAAGTTTACTTCACCGGATTTAAAGAGAAAAAGGTTTTGGAGGTGCTGATTCACCCCTCCCCTCTCAGCACTGGTTTGGGGCTATCAATTGGTATCAGAGCTAAGTCTTGTTTTCTTTACCGCTTAACAGCATAAAGAAAAAGTCAAGATGATGAGAAAGGAAGGACCAAAGTTTTCAAAGGAAAACATTACTCTGTGGTGCAGCAGAATGAAGCTGTACATGAAGACCACTGGAGATCAGTATTGGAATCATGTTACCACCGATTACAGTGAACCTGCTAGCACTTTGACACTTGATGAACTGAAGATCAAAACCGAGCACACGGCTACTATGGATATGATAGCTAGCACGCTACCTGATCATGTCTATGCTGAGATCCAACATCTTGATTCTGCCTTCAAGATGTGGGGCACGTTGCAAACGGTTTATGGAGGAGATCCAAATGTTCAAAGAGCCAAGGTTGAAAGCCTTAGAGGAAAATATGATGACATGAGGATGAATGAAGGAGAAGACATCGAGCAATATATCAACCAGATCAAAGAGGTGATCAACTCCATCAGAAGCGTTGGAGGAAAGCTCAGTGAAGAGGAGGTGGTTAGCAAAATACTGAGAACTCTTAGACCTCAGTATGCCATCAAGATCTCTGTCATTCAAGAGCTTAGATCAGTGACCAAAGATCAAGTCACCCTAGACTCCCTAATTGGTAAGCTAGCTGCCTTTGAATTAAGTAATTTTGATAATAGCTTACCCATTCAGGAAGAAGCTTTTAAGTCCTCTGTCAATATATCTTCCACCAAAAAGGGAAGAGAAACCGGTAACTGCTCTACCGGTAAGATTAGCAACCTTCTTGAGAATCTGCTCTCAGAGGAGATGGAGCAAGATGAGTTTGAAGCACTCATCGCTAGGAGATTCCCCAGAGGAAAAGGGAAGTACAAGAGAAAGCTCCCTTTGAAATGCTTCTCTTGCAACAAGATAGGACATATTGCTACAAGGTGCCTTGACAATAAACATAAAGATAAAAGAGACTAGTTCAAGAGCAAAGCAAAGAAGGAATGCTATCTTGCAGAGGAAGGAGTCACCGACAATGAGTCTGAAGACTCTGAAGATCCTGAAATTTCATTTGTTGCAATAAAGGAGGAGAGTCCAGTGATAGATGAAGTAGAACTCATATCTAGATCTCATCAGCTTGATGATTGGATCATTAATAGCAGCTGCACTCACCACATGACTGGTGACAAGAACAAGTTTATCAACTTGGAGCTCAATGACAGTGGATCAATTACCTTTGGAAACAATGCCCCTTGTGCCATCAAAGGTAAAGGTTCTATTGCTCTCTGCAACAATGTTGTCTGTGAAGATGTGTACTGGGTTGAAGGACTCAAGTACAACCTAATGAGTGTTGCATAGCTGAACAACAAAGGATTCCTGTTGGAATTCGGACAAGGTTCCTGTATAGTCAAAAATCAGTCTGGAACCCATGTTGCAACCGGTAGACAGAGCAAAGGCAATCTGTTCTACCTAGACTCAATGGAAGGAGCTTGTTTCATAGCTTTAGTCAGAGGAGAATCAAGTAAAATCTGTCTTGTCTCCAAGGGAGACAATAGCTGGCTATGGCACAAGAGACTCTGCCACATAAACTTTGACAGTATCGTCAAAGCGAGCAAAAAGAAATCGGTTAGAGGACTCCCTGAGATTACAAAACCCATCAGTGGGGTTTGTAAAGACTGTTAGTTAGGAAAACTGACCGGAACAAGCTTCAACAGTAAGACGTTTACTGCTGAAAATGTTCTAGACCTTGTGCACACACATCTGTGTGGACCAATAAAGACAAAGAGCTATCATGGAGACTAGTACTTCATGATCTTTGTAGATGACTTCTCAAGAATGATGTGGACACTCTTTCTTAGAGAGAAATCAGAGGCCTTCCACATGTTCAAAATCTACAAGGCTAGAGTAGAAAAGGAAACCGGTAAAAGCTTGAAGTGCCTGAGGTCAGACAGAGGAGGTGAATACACCTCTCAGGAGTTCACTCATTACTGTGAGGAAAATGGAATAAAGAGACAGTTTTCTGCACCAAGGACTCCTCAGTAAAATGGAGTAGCAAAAAGAAGAAATAGGACGTTGATAGACTATGCAAGAACCCTATTGACTCAGAAGGATCTGCCTCATCACTTCTGGAGAGAAGCTGTCAGTACTGCTGTCTACACACTGAACCGAGTTCAAGTCAAAAAGGGAACCGGTAAGACTCCTTATGAACTATGGTTCAAGCACACTCCTAGTGTAGGTTACTTCAAAATCTTTGGTAGTAAATGTTACATCAAAAGAGATATGTACTCTGGGAAGTTTGATCCCAAGAGCGACGAAGGAACCTTTTTGGGTTACTCTACCAAAAGTAAGGCCTATCGGTGTCTAAACATTAGAACGGGAAAGATAGTTGAAAGCATCAATGTAAAGGTTGATGAATCTTCAGAACCGGATAAGAAGACTAGTCATGATGATCATGACAGTCTTGGAGGCTTGAATGAAGGAAATGCCTTTGAGTTCAATGAAGCAACAATTGAAGATGAAGGAGAAATACACATAAACAGACATCCAGAGTGGGAGACTCTACCTAAAGCCAACAGGTTAACTCAGGATGGTGAACAAGATGATGCCCAGAACCACGATAAAGATAATGCTCAACCAGAAGATCCAGACCGGGAACAGAGACCGGTTCTTCCAAGGTATGTCACATATCACTCCACTGACAATATTATTGGTGACAAACATGCTAATGTCTTAACCAGGAAAAAGGCCAGAGAGAATATCTGTCTACTTTCTTGTATAGAGCCTAAATCCACTAGGGAAGCTCTAGAAGATTAAAACTAGGTCAAGGCCATGGAGGAAGAAATTGAGAAAATTGAGAAAAAAGACACATGGGACCTTGTGCCAAGACCAAAGGACAAGAATGTCATAGGGACCAAGTGGGTCTACCGGAACAAGCTGAATGAGGATGGGAAAGTAATAAGAAATAAGGCAAGACTGGTCTGCAAAGGATATGCCCAGGAGGCTAGACTGGACTATGGAGAAACCTTTGCACCGGTAGCAAGACTGGGAGTGAGAATTCTTCTTGCTTTGTTGCACACAAGAAGTTTAAAGTGTATCAGATGGATGTCAAGTCTGCATTCTTGAATGGAATTCTGGAAGAAGTCTGCATTGAACAACCGGAAGGCTTCACATCTGCTCATGATGATGGTATGGTCTGTAAGTTGAAAAAGGCTCTTTATGGACTTAAGCAAGCCCCAAGGGCATGGTATGAAAGGCTACATTCATATCTTCTGACCATAGGATTCACAAGAACCGGGGACGACAGCAACATGTATCTAAAGATCAGAAAAGATGGAAATCTGATTGTTGAGATCTTTGTGGATGATATCATCTTCAGAGGTGATGAAAGAATGAGCAAAGCCTTTTCTAAAGAGATGAAAGAATTCAAGATGTTTACGATAGGCGCAATAAAGTTCTTCATTGGTCTCTAGGTTCATCAACTGAAATAAATAATTTTTATCTCTCAGTCCAAGTATACAAATAAATTCTTAAGACCTTTGGACTTGAAGAATCTAAACCGGTTGGAACTCCAATGATAACTACCCTCAAGTTATCAAATGAGGATGATGCAAAAAAGGTAAATAAAACAATGTATCAGTCCATGATAGGAAAACTACAGTATGATGTTCACAGTAGACCGGACATTGCACAAGCGGTTGCATAGTGGCTAGATTCTCTGCAAATCCCAAAGAGACACATCAAATAGTAGTAAAGAGAATCTTCAGATATCTAAGGGGCACTGAGGATTATGGATTATGGTTTCCACACAAGGGAGGATTTGAAGTAAAAGTGTACACTGATGCAGACTGGGCAGGCAACATTGATGACATAACTGCATTTCACAATCTACTGCAGATGCTGAATATGTTGCTACAGCAATCAATTGCACACAGGTAATCTAGATCAAACAACTGCTAGAAGGAATCAAAGAACAGATACCTGAACCAATAGCCATCTATTGTGATAGCACCAATGCAATTAACATATCCAAGAACCCTGTCATGCACTCCAAGACAAAACACATTGCAATTAAGTATCATTACCTAAGAGAGTTGGTACAAGACAAGGAGGTGAGATTGGACTATGTTCCTACCAAGGAACAAATTGTTGATATCTTCACCAAGCCTTTACCAAAGAGTACTTTTGAGTATCTCTGAGGTAAACTAGGGGTGATACCCCTTCATGATCTTCAGTAAAACTAGAAAGGTGATCATCAGTTCATTGTGCTTCAACAGAGTGTTACACCTCATCTTTTCTGGACTGATGAAAAGGAATTTGCTCATAGGGGGAGCAGATTAGATAAAGGTAGCCTTTCTGACTAGCCTTTGGCATTATTGTCAAAAAGGGGGAGAGTTTGGCAATAACCGAAAGACTGTAGCAGTAGAAATGGTATAGAGATTGAGATACAAGCACAGTAACACGGTGATATTGTGATCGCCCAATCAAGGTTTTGCCATCAATGTCAAAGGGGGAGATTGTTGGCATCAAGTGATGGTAACCGATAAGCCTTCTACCAGTACAAGTATTGTCATTGATTGGCAAAAGAGTATAGAGACTTGTCATCTCTACAAAGTCTAAAGATCCAAGAAGATCTGTATGAAAGAAGGATGGTTTGGCTGATGGTGCCAATATACAAGACAGATGTGATTGTATGCAAATACCACCGGTCACTATACAAAGTCTTTAGCAACCGGGCATTGTACACAGTTAAGGAAAAGAGGATTCTAGCATCAATCGAGGACGGGACTACAACCGGTGTAGACAAGTACAGATAAAGCAATAGCTAACCAGTGTCAACAATGCAACCGAGGACGGTGCAACCGGTAAGCCAAGGGAGAGACAGTAACAGGTCAAAGACTCTTACCTATTCACAGAATGAAGATCTCAACCGATATATTAATGACTCTGGTATGAACCGAGCAAGTCATAGCCATACTATCTGTTCCAACTAACTCTTTGACCAAGATTTTCTGCTCTAAATTTGGAAGTCTTTGAGTTATACTGGTGAGCGGTTTGAGGAGCGTCTGAAGGTTTTAAAGCCGAAATCTATGGCTTTAAAACAAAGCGTTATCTCTCTTGAAGGAAAGTTGCTTGACACACAACTACTACTTTCCTTTTATTGGAGATAAAGCAAGGACATGCATTGGATGTTTCCTCAGTGAACTAGTACTCCACTGAGTAATGAATCCGATAAGGATTTGTAATTGGGTCATGCATAAGGAGCGCAATTAGGGCTAGGGCTCTATATATTCTTCTATCTGTGGAGAGTAGAGGTTGCCTTCATTCTGCCAAGTAAAAGAGTAAACCCGTATGCTGAAAATAAGTCAAGGGTGAAAAGAAGAAAGAAGAAGTGAGAAAGAAGATTGTACAGAAAAGCACAACAGTAGAGGAGAACACACCTGCAGTGATCGGTGATGCTTCTTAGTTGAGCACAAACAGAGATCTTATGAGGCTATGCAAAACCATTTGTAAAAGGTCAATCCTTCTATTGTGCTCTAACAATTACAATAGTTAAATCTCAGTATTTGGGTGGACTCTAGCACATCCCTTGTATCAAATCTCCTAACCGAGTGGCATCTTGAAAGGTGTTCTAAAGTCCTTTAACCAGGTAGGCACTAACCGGCCTCATTGTAACAAATCTCTTAACCGGGTCGCATCTAACAAGTGTGTTTTGATCCTTTAACTGGGAGGGCTCCTAACAAGGCGTACTCCAGAAGAGTACAAAATTTGTGAGGTCTCCTCACACCGTGGTTTTCACCCTAATTGAGTTTCCACGTGATAAATCTGGTGTCATTGTGTGAATGTTTGCTTACTGTTTTTATATGCTTAAATCTGTTTGCCTTTCAACTATAAGTTTATTTCATCGGATTTAAAGAGAAAAGGGTTTTGGAGGTGCTGATTCACCCCTCCCCTCTCAGCATCGGTTTGGGACTGTCAAGTAGTCCTCAAACTCAATGCTCATTTGTCGCCATTATCACAAAGAATCCTGGAAAATCCTCCAATGCCAATTCTTTTCTTGCCACCAAGCTACCACTCACTAAATTGTGAGTTGCATTGTTGTCCGCCAAATATGTCACTTGCAGCCCATTTACAAATCCTCTTACTCTAAATGGTTGATACTTAGGAATATTAGGAAGTAAAGCAAGAGTTCCATGTCGGATGTGACTTTTGAAAAACAAAAAATGTTGAGAGGGGGAGGGGGTGAATTAGTATTTTACGTTGTGTTTAAAATGCTAAGAAAGCAAATAGTAAAGAACACCCAGACAAGGAGACAGCACACACAAATTATCTCATGGAAACCCAAGGCCAGTAAAAACCACGACATCACTAATCAGAAGGGCTACAACCCATTACAACTGAGAGCTCCAACTCTCTTTAAACATATTGAAGATCAGGTTCCAACCTGACTTAGAAGGCTACAACCTTCCATGAGAGAAATATGAAGAAACTTGAACAAACATATGTGTTGTGTCTTCACAGAAACATGAAGACTCTTAGACTCCAAATCATCAATTTGCAACCTCCCTGGAATACTGTTGTTCAATATAACTTGACTTCATTACCATTAATTGTTTCACAGATTTGAACGCTCTCCTTTTGGGCTTCCTATTGATTCTTAGCCACATTCTTCTTTTCACCTCAGCTAAGTTGAGTAATTCATCTTTGTGAATATGAGTGACCAGACACGCTATTGAAAGTGTGCAATCCTTTTTATTTACGAAGTGTTTCTTCTTTGTTATGGACCTGACAATCACCTTTTAAAAATGCTGATCCAGTACACATGCTGCTCCATTTTTAGAATCATTTATATCCCTGTTTCTTGCCAAATGATATCCTCCTTCACGTTTTTCACAGACTCTTCTCTCTGATTTTTCTACCTCTACCGGTCCCTTTTTTATATTTACTATTCAATCCCGTTTTTTATTCACTGTTGTGGCCTTTTTATGAAATACATACTACCCGATTTTTAATGCATGCTGCTATATCCTTTTTGAAATACTCTCCGATATTTTTTAATAAAAAACTTTCATCAAATCAAATACCCGTTTTTCTCAATCTAGTCTTCTCTATTTTTAGGACACCAGTCTCAGTCCTGTTTTTAATCTCCCGCACACCTCCTGATTTCCGTTGTTTTTTTATATGCAACATGCACTACTCATTAAGAGTTGTTCGTTCTTCTTTTTCATAAAGTGAAAAAGAGAACCTCTGCTTTTCGCGACCTCAGTCCAAACTTCCTATCACTCCATTTCAGTACACGTTTTTGGTCTTCTCACGATGGTTTTTGGATAACTCTTGAATCTCTACCGATGTTCGTTACGCACACACCTTTCGCCTTGTTACCATCCATTTTTATGACTGCCGATACAAAAAAACGTTTTTCCGGTCAACCGCGATTTCCATTATCAGCTCTCACTGTAGAGATTTTAACACACGGCACGAGCCCAGTCACAGCACACGGCAAGAAGGAAGAAAAAAACGTTTTTCATGATAGGCACATGCACAGACTTCATATAAGAAGATGACAAAGAGATATATTGTCGATCATTCAATGAGGAGATATACTATCGTAGCTTGCCAGCACTTTAACAACTGCTTCCAGCCTGGCGGAAGAGCCAAACAAGCAGCATGGAGAACGGTTACCACAGACGGAATGTAAGAATTTCCCTTAAAAAGGAACATGCATCCGAACAAAACACATGGCAGGAGAGTGCTTGACAGTGCCAGCCGATCTAAAAGACTTAGGACTTGGATCTGAATGAATAGGATGAAGGATGCAATTTCCAGAGGGGAACAACACAAATAAATATGCATTCATCACTGACAAAAACTTAATAACTTTGACATAATACATTTTACCTTTCTCAAGAGGTCTATGACTAGGCACCAATGGTTCATGACAATGGAAACACAACTTCTTACGCAGCTCATTCTTTCTCACAAAATCCATTCTTATCATCTTCCTTACTTGGTTTGAATGGAACACTTGACTCCTTTTGAGATGATTTCTTTTGCTTGGCATGTGTATGCTCTTGATTGTGCTTACTCTTAGGAGCAGAAAATTCCATGTGGTGTGCTCTCTTAATGGCATCGACAAGAGTATGAGGATCAAAAGCTTTGACCCAACCCTTGAGAGGCTACGACATACCCTCTATGAGCCAAGAATCCAATCTCTTCTTGGTCTCATCAGAAACCATTACTGACAATCACTGAAATTCTAAAATGTATGCATCAAGTATCCCAACCTGTCTCAACAAAGCCAACTCTCCTGAGTATACTTCTAAATCCTTGTGGTGAAACTACCTTATCAATGAAATGCAAAACCAATCATAATAAACAACGAACCATTACCCTGAGTCCCTAAACCATGATACCACCATTTGTGTGCAACTTCTTCAAGTTGAAGGGTCGCAAATTTGATGGCCCCACTCTCCTTCATTTGATTTAGGGCGAGGTAAGTATACAATTTTTGAATCCAAACTCTGGTTGTAGCCTTGGATGATCCATCAAAACTAGGTAAGGATAGATTTCCCAACCATTTTTGCGGCCCATTATTCTACTTCCCTTGAATCTATTGTTTTTTCTTTGGCTTTTTTAGTTTAGTGACCTTCTAGCAGTCTCTAAAAGTGATCGTTGAATGAAAATCTTTCCCCAATGCTTGATACTTAGCCAAAATCTCAACATCCTCGTTATCATCCATTGGTTCTTGTGTAGGCTCATCCTATAAAAGTAGGCAAGAAAGGTATGGACTTTGATGAACTCATAGGTTTGCTGGTAGAATGCTCATTATTTGTTGTAACTTTGCTAGTTTCCTCTCTTTGTACGCACCAAATTTCTTCCATTTGTTGTGTTACAAACCATCTGATTCAAATAAAGATTGGTATTATTCAATAGTCTTATCATGTCTAAAAGTATTTGTTTTGCTTCTTCATCACCTGATGACGATGGCTAATGTAATGTCCCCCCTTCTCCGATTGGTTTTCAATTGGATGAACCTGCAACAACAAAGTTAGTAGAGACAAAGAAAGTATGAAACAAATATGAAATTAATCAATTAGATCTACATATTCCTAAATCCTAACAATTCCCAAGAGTGTCAGGTCGGGTTTCCTAACCCTTGAGAAAGATCCGCTTCCTTGAATGATATAAGATCAACTCTAAGCGATCCCTAGGTTATTCCACTACCTTCTCTGGGGCGCGTCCTCTAGGGTCTTAGGAAGGCCAATATCTGGACCATTCCCCTTCTTGGGAGAGATATCCTCTGCCCAAGGCTTTACATATGCATATGTGGGTCATCAGTATATACTAGCTATTGAGGATTATATCAATCCTTGGAGATTATATCAATCTCAATTTGGCAACGAGACTATAACAATCTCGAATTGTCGTTCCTTTGGAGTTTATACCAAACTCATAATTAATGTTGTATAAGAATAGTATCCATATGAATATATGAATCATATTGGGAAATTCATTGTTAGTATGCAGTATAAAATTTTATGTTTCAGAAAAATATCAATGTTAATATATCACAGATGAACATAATAATTCATATTTTTGAAGCATGAGTATCAGTGCTAATATCCACGTTGTAGATGAATATAACATTCATATATCAGGATTCTAGATATTAATGGTAAGATTCATATTACAAATGAGTAATGTGTATGCCTCATATTCCCCATTATGATAATAAGTTATTAACATTAATATTCATATTTTGGATGAATATAGAATTTATACTTCCGAAATATGGATAGTAACGATGATACTAGGGTGTGGAGATTTATTATAAATATCATATTGGAAGATCCCAAAAGGATCCTTTCACTGAACTTCTGTAAATTTTAATTAAAATAATAGATTTTCCTGTGCTTTCTTTGTGGTCTTAGAGAATTAGACAGAAGTTGCAAAAGGATTGTTTCTTTTTTGTATTTTTCTAGATATAAGTAAAACAATAAATAACAACAGCAACAAATATGAAATAGGCTGGAAACAACGTGCAATAATATAATATTCAGTCAACCAAAATAGCTACAAATTGTACCAGGCAAGATATGCAATCAGTATGCTAGTAAAGGTGTTTACAAACAAGGAATGATGACGCCAGCTGCAAGAATGGCCAACGACACACCAAAGGGTAGAGATGGCTGACGTAAGCCAAACATCAAACCACGTGCCAGCTGAAAGGCAGTCATACGGCTGCTATAGTCACGCCAAGGCAGCAAGAAGATCCCAACGTGCCAAACAAGACCCCCAACGTGCAATGCACAAGCACTCTCAAACGCTGAACTTAATAATCTTTGTCAACTGCTCAAACAATATTGTAGAATGTTGCTCAAACCATCTATTGCAGTTTGCGTCCCAATAGCCAAGCTCTGGGATTTGCGTCTCAATCTTCTAGAATCGCTCCTCCGAGCAAAATCTCAAATACCAAGAATGAAGATGTAAAAGATAATGAAAGAATGAGCCAACTTCTCCTTTTATCTCCCTCTCAAAGCCAATCGAACCCTAAAGGGAGAATATGCCTTTCCCTTTATTATAAAATGGCATCTTCTCAATTAAAAGGCCTTTATGTATAGGAAAAACACCTATTTCCTCAAATAACATAACTCAAGGTGCCAGAAGGTCTCCGGATGATGAAAATAAGTTATAATAATTCAAGACCTTTCCAACGAGCTATAACACATAGGCCTGCCTGACCAAATGAAGCCAAAATCCCCTTATTACTCCAATTAGCTATATAAATAGCTTTATTTTAATTTATTTAAACGCAAACTTAGGAAATATTAAACTGGAAAGCCAAACCAACCAAATAATCAGTGAACTGGTCCTGTCACCTGTCTGTGACTGATGCCGGGCAATGTGGGCCAGCTGGCAGTCCCATCCCTAAAAACTAGGGATGCTCCTAGAAACTAGGGAATATACCCTGTCACCCTGAAACTGAAACCGTATATTGGTCCCAAGGAGCCTCAAATCTAGTCACTGCCACAACCTCCTAAATTTTAGGAAAATCCCTAAAATTAAGGAACTACCCCAACTGGCTCTCAAATTGACTGTAGAACCAACTCTGGTCACTGTGTATCTAGTATGAGTCTCTATCCACCATTGCTAGCCTATGAGACTCCAATAATAGGCCAACTCTCATGACTCTGCTAGTCAGACAAGAGAGGGGACGTGACAGTCCTCCCGTCTTAGAGATGCTTGCCCACAAGCAACTTGCAATGCTGGATGCTACAAAATGGACTCCCCCTCCCATGTGGCGTCCTCTATGGGTAGACCTCTCCAGCTCACCAAGTACTCTCGAATCACCCTACTCCTCAATGTCTCTCCTTGACCTCCAGAATCTCCTTAGGGACCAAAGTCAATTTACTCTCTTCATCCAAAGGAGGTAAATTGTGTGATGCTGTAATATGTTGCCTCAGTGCCTTCTTCAAGCATGACACGTGGAACACATTATGAACCCTACCATCTGGTGGTAATTCGATCTCATTGGCCACCTCTCCAACTCGCCCGAGTACTCTGTAAGGTCCATAAAAATGAGGCTTGAGCTTCTTAGCTCCTCCCCGTTTAAGGGTGCTCTATCTATAAGGCTGTAGTCGAAGGAAAACCATGTCACCCACCTCAAATGCTCTCTCCGTCTTGTGCCGATCAGCATACATCTTCTACTGATTCTGAGCATGCTACAAGTTCTCCCTAAGAGATCTCATGATATCTTGGTTCTCCTACAACCAATCCTGTGCCAAGGGAACTCTGTTGTCACTGAAAGCCAAATCAACAAAAGATAATGCCTCGTAGCCATAAAGAGCTCTGAACGGAGTCATGTCAATGGACATGTGGTGCGTAGTATTATAACAATATTCGCCCAAATACAACCAACACACCCATGCCTTCTGCTGCCCTGACACATAGTTGCGCAGATACCCCTCCACCCACTTATTAACTACCTCAGTCTGTCCATCCATTTGAGGATGGTAGCTAGTGCTGGGGATCAACTCTGTGCCTACTAGCCTGAAAAGTTCCTGCCAAAAGGAACTCATGAACCTGTTGTCCCTGTCACTCACTATGGTCTTGGGGAGACCATGGAGCCTAAATAGCTCTTTGAAAAACAGCTCGGCTACCTGTGAAGTTATGAAGTCCGCTGCAATAGGAAAGAAGTGGGCATACTTAGTCAACCTGTCCACCACAACCTAAATACAATCCTTCCCCTGAACTTGAGGAAGACCTGTAATGAAGTCCATAGATATCCATGTCCACTTCTGCTCCGATATAGGCAAAAGCTGCAACAATCCAGCCGGCTGACAAGTCATGCATTCACGAACATGGCGTAAGACATCATCCTTGAGACCCTTCCAAAAGAATCTCTCCCGTACTGCCCTATAGGTCTTACCATAACCCGGATGTCCTGCTGTAGGAGTATCATGGTAAGCATGCAAAACGTGCTCCTTCAACTGTGATTCAGGAACAAGGTAGACCCTGCCTTTGTAGTAGATGACATCATCCACTACACTATATCCGTCATCCTGTGTCAACCCATCCATGATCTCACAAGCATGCTGATTTTCGGAATACTCAACTAAAGGTTGAGCCTTCCAATCTGCTGAAATCTCACTCAATGAACATAGGGCAGCAAGTGATGGCTTCCTGGAAAGTGCATCAGCAACAGTATTGTTCTTCCCCTTGATGAACTCTAAGTCAAAATCATACACCTGCACCTTGCTTACCCACTTTTGTTACCTATCATTAAACTCTGTCTGATCAAGGAAATATTTTAGACTATTATGGTCCGTCCTCACCACAAATTTGTTGCCAACAAGATACTATCTAAATTTGGCTAATGCATGCATGATAGCCAACATTTCCTTGTCATATGTGGAATACAACCTCTCATTATCCCGCAGCTTCCTACTCTCGTAGGCAATGGGGTGTCTGTTCTGCATCAACACCACCCCTATCCCTTCACTTGAAGCATCACACTCAAGTACAAATGGCTGCAAGAAATCAGGGAGTGCCAAAACTGGACAAGTGCTCATAACCTCCTTGAGTCTCTCAAAGACTCCTTGTGCCTGCTCTGTCCATCTGAAGGCTCCCTTCTTCGTGAGATCTGTTAAAGGTGCTGCTAACTGAGAGAATCCCCTCACAAATCTCCTATAATAGGCACATAAACCAAGGAACCCATGCAACTCAGTAATGTTCCTGGGAAAGGGGCAATCGCGAATCGCCTAAATCTTCTCCTCATGCACTTTCACCCCCTCTGCACTGATCACGTGACTCAAGTATAAAATCTCTCTGAGTCCAAATTCACATTTGGACAACTTAGCAAATAGAGATTGACTCTCCATGATGCTAAGCACCTTCTCAATGTGTCTGAGATGATCCTCCCATGTCTGACTGTAAATCAATATGTCATCAAAAAACACCAGAACCAATTTCCTCAATTGCTTGTTGAAGATGTGGTTCATACAGGACTAGAAGGTGGCAGGTGCATTAGTGAGGACAAAAGGCATCACCAGAAACTCATAGTGCCCATAGTGACAACAGAAAGAACTCTTGTGCACATCCTCATCCTGCACACGAATCTGATGATAGCCTGAACGGAGATCAATCTTCGAGAAGTAGATAGTTCCATGTAGCTCATCTAACAACTCATCAATGCGTGGAATGGGGTATCTATTCTTGATTGTCTTTTTGTTCAAGGCTCTGTAATCAATACACATCCACAAAGTCCCATCCTTCTTCTTAACAAGCACCACAAAAGAAGCAAAAGGGCTAGAGCTAGGGCAAATGAATCCCATATCTAGTAACTCATGGATGGTCCTCTCAATCTCATCCTTGTATGCTCTAGGATGACGATATGGGGTAGTAATCACGGGCTTAGCCCCATCCTCCATCTCTATCCCATGCTCAAAACCTCTATCAGGAGGTACACCAGGAGGTATGTCACCAAAGACTCGACCATGTCGGTCCATCACTGACTGTATGTCTACATGAAAGGCCTTGCCATCCTGAGGTGTAGGTATTTTGGACTTCACAAAACAACGTGTAGCCCAAAGTATGCCATCATGACGAATGATAGTCTCCGTCTTGCGGGAAGTTACCTCCTTAGGACCACCATCTGAAGTTGCGCTCAAGATAGTCTTCTTCCCTCCAGAAAGAAACTCCAACTGCATGCGGTGGTGGTCAATGATGTATCGTCCAATACCCTGTAACCATTGCATGCCCAAAACTACATCATAATCCTCCAGCGGTAGCACATAAAAATCATCTGTCAGAGTATAGTCCCCCATCTGGATGCTAAGTCGAGGAATCCTTCGAGTACAGCTCAAAACGACATCGTCTACAACCTTCACTCCAAAACCAACAAACTCCTCGGACTGGAACCCACGCCTGTCAACTAGCTTCTGGTCAATAAAGTTGTGCGTGGCACTAGTGTCTACTAAGCTCATAACCAGCTAGCCTCTCAATGTACCTTTCAAACAAAAGGCATGAAATTTGGGATAACTAGAGAGAGTAGCCATAGTCACTTTAGCTGATGCCAAAGGCTCCGAAGTGTCTAGCTCTAACTGTGGGTGTCACTGCTCAACCTCCTCCGAACTGTCCTCAATATCAGTATTAGGTATCTCCTCATCGCCTATCTCAAATGTCACCTCTATCAAATGAACCTTCCCTTTACCAAGGCAACGATGTCCAGGCTCCCATGGCTCCTTACAAGAGAAGCATAGTTTCTTCCTCCTCAGCTCATTCCTCGACTCTTGGTCCATCCTGGGTGGTCTAGAAGGTGGTCTCCCTCTGCCTTGGGAAGTGTTGGCCTTCTGGGGAGGCCGAGAATCCCTGAAAGGTTTCTTATCTGCCTGATAAGTAGGAGGGGTGTCTAGTCTAAATGTAACATCAATGGCCTCCTTGAGGGTTGCTGGCCTAAATGCTCGTACCAGTCCCTTAAGCCTGTCCTGCAAACCCTCTATGAACAGCATCACACAACGACTCTGAGACATGTCAGGAACCATGACTGCAATACGCTGGAACTCATTCACAAAAGACTCCACGTTCCCTGTCTGCCTAATGTGTGCCAACTCCCAGTAGTAAAGCTCTGTGTCTTTACGATCTAACCTAGCAATGAACCGCTTAGTGAACTGAGCATAGGAGTGAACCATGGCGTGATCCTGGGTGACCAATCCATGGTGCCACCAATCATAGGCAACCCCGTCTAAATGCAAAACCGCAAACTGTATAGCCTCTCTCTCAGGCATAGGTCTCAATGATAAATAGATATCCAGCTTGTGCCCAAGCTTGTGCACTCGTATCACCCGTGCCATCATAGGTAGCCAGTGTGATCTTCCCAGTGGCTCTACTGAGGTCATTGTTCTGTTGTGGTCTGTAGCCCCTATCTCCTCTGAACCTGGTGTTATCCCTACGCTGTGCACAATACTGTGGAAAAGGAAAAACATCCCTAACCTCTGGGGGTAGGGCTCTCCACTCAACTGTAGCTGCCATGACTGAATCCTAGAATCCAACCTCAGGTGGCTCCACCTGTGCCGGCTGCTCACTTGCCCAAACTGAGGCAATAATGGTCTATCTAGAGCAGGAACACGTGGACGTTCCTGCCTATGGGAATGAAGGGAGCTCCCTGCTGAGACATAAGATCGATGACTGCACTGGCTTCCTGCAATGGAAACCAACTTGCTCCTTCCCTGTCTTTCCTACCTACCTCCATGCCTATCCAATTCCATTTGCTCCAGGGTATCCTGTAATCTGTCAAGTGTCTGGACTATCCTGGGCTGCGTAGCAATCAAAGTTCTCATGAACTCTCTCTCCTCTGCCTCTGTAGTCATGCCGTCACTAGCAGCACCCTGTGCCTCACCCATAGCTGGTGTCTCTGTGTCTCTGGCGGCCTCTGCTCGCCATTGGTTTCTCCTGCACTCGTAGAACCTGTCTATTTCTCCACCAAGATGCATAGAAGATATATAAAAATAGATGCCAATTGCTGAAATGAATTATCAAACCCTTGTCTGTAACCTGTTGTGATAATTCACTGAAACCCTACAGGCTGGCAGTATTCAGGCTTTGATACCACTGAAAGATCCCAAAAGGATCCTTTCACTAAACTTCTGTAAATTTTAATTAAAATAATAGATTTTCCTGTGCTTTCTTTGTGGTCTTAGAGAATTAGACAGAAGTTGTAGAAGGATTGTTTCTTTTTTGTATTTTTCCAAATATAAGTAAAACAATAAATAACAATAGCAGCAAATATGAAATAGGTTGGAAACAGCGTGCAATAACATAATATTCAATCAACCAAAATAGCTACAAATCGTACCAGGCAAGATATGCAATTAGGATGGTAGTAAAGGTGTTTACAAACAAGAAATGATGACGCCAGCTGCAAGAATGGCCAGCCACACACCAAAGGGTAGAGATGGCTGACGTAAGCCAACCGGCAAACCACGTGCCAGTTGAAAGGCAGCCCTACGGCTGCTATAGTCACGCCAAGGCAGCAAGAAGATCCCAACACGCCAAACAAGACCCCCAATGTGCAATGCACGAGTCCCAAATGTTGAACTTAACAATCTTTGTCAACTACTAAAACAATATTGTAGAATGCTACTGGAACCATCTATTGGGGTTTGCGTCCCAATAGCCAGGCTCTGGGGTTTGCGTCCCAGTCCTTTAGAATTGCTCCTCAGAGAAAAATCGCAAATACCAAGAATGAAGATGTAAAAGATAATGAAAGAATGAGCCAACATCTCCTTTTATATCCCTCTCAAAGCCAATCGAATCCTAAAGGGAGAATATGCCTTTCCCTTTATTATAAAATGGCATCTTCTCAATTAAAAGGCCTTTATGTATAGGAAAAACACCTTTTCCTCAAATAACATAACTCAAGGTGCCAGAAGGTCTTCGGATGATGAAAATAAGTTATAATAATTCAAGACCTTTCCAACGAGCTATAACACATAGGCCTGCCTCACTAGATGAAACCAAAATCCCCTTATTACTCCAATTAGCTATATAAATAGCTTTATTTTAATTTATTTAAACGCAAACTTAGGAAATATTAAACATATTTCCTTTTATTGATGTTGGGCAATGTCGGCCAACTGCCAGTCCCATCCCTAAAAACTAGGGATGCTCCTAGAAACTAGGGAATATACCCTGTCACCTTGAAACTGAAACTATATACTGGTCCCGAGGAGCCTCAAATCTGGTCACTGCCACAACCTCCTAAATTTTAGGAAAATCCCTAAAATTAAGGAACTGCCCCAACTGGCTCTCAAACTGACTGTAGAACCAACTCCGGTCACTGAGTATTCAGTATGAGTCTGTATCCACCACTGCTAGCCGACGAGACTCCAATAATGGGCCAACTCTCATGACTCTGCTAGTCAGACTAGAGAGGGGACATGACACATATTTACCATCTATACCTCAATTCCTTCAGCGTATCATTCTGAAATACAGGTCAACACTGCCACATTACTGTCTCAGTAATGTGCGATGCTATCTCTATGTAATTCGTTCTTGATTCCCTTGACGCTTTGTATTTGCAGTAAGGTTTTTTTTCTGTCCCAATCCTATCGAAAAGCTAAGTCAAAAACACTGTATTTTCCCCCCTTGCTACGTGTTAATTCCGGCTTATATATGCCGAGGATAGGAGGAGAAATCGCACGAGAATGACAAGGAGTCGCAACCAAAGACAGGTCACGACTTAATAGCCGCTAACTTTTATTTGGCTAAGTATTATTCAGTCCTTATAATTATGATATATGTTTATTATTTAATTAGTAATATAAAATATATTTTTATATATTATATTTGAGATTTGTACATTTTGTTATATTTATATGAATATAAATATATAATATATGTTTTATTTAATTAATAATGATAAATATACATTTAGATATGAAAAATCATTCTAATTTAATATTTTTATTACTTTCACCATTGTGTACATTAATCGAGGGCCATTGCAGTCCCTCCATCCCGAGTTTGCTTGTCCTCAAGCATTTTAAGGACTTCTTCTTTCTCCCAAGTGGCATCCATTTCAGGTAGATTTTTCCTCTCGATCAAAAACTCAGTGATAGTTATATTCCTTAGTTTCCTTTCTCAAGTGTCTAGGATAACCTCGGGTACCAAGGTAAGTTGACGTTCATCATCTAGAGGAGGTAATTCGGTACAAGGGGTCACTTGTTGTCCCAAAACCTTCTTGAGTTGAGAAACGTGGAACACATTATGAATCTTACTGTCTTCAGGAAGATCGGGGCTTGGTCTTCTCCGTCCCATTTTTCTTGATTGAAGACTGCTTATATGGTTGCAATCATTAAAATACTAGATCTCCCACTACAAAAGATCTTTCTATGTGTTTCTTGTCTGCATATACTTTTTGTTGATTCTAAGCTTGGTGTAAATTCTCTTTTAGGGTCATGATGATGTCTGTTCTTTGCCTTATGAAATCCTATGCACTTGGTACCTTTCTTTCCGGGGTGGTCAAACTCATGAAGGATGTAGCCACATATCCATATAGTGCCTTAAACGGGCTCATTCCTATTGACATATGATGAGTGGTATTGTAGCAATACTCTCCTAAGTGTAACCACTTAATCCAGGTATTTTGTTGTCTAATGACATAGTTCCTTAGGTATCCTTCTAACCATTTGTTTACCACTTATGTTTGTCCATCATTTTGAGGGTGGTAACTTGTACTAGGGGTTAAAGCTATTCCTGCTAGATGGAAGAGTTCTTGCCAAAATTTGCTAAGGAATTTTCTATCTCTATCACTTACAATATTTTGAGGGAGTCCATGGAGTTGGAAAATCTCCCTGAAAAATAACTCAGCTATCTAGTGTGCCTTGTACTCTATGGAGATAGCAAAGAAATGAGCATATTGTGTGAGTCTATCTACTACCATGAAGATACTGTCCTTCCCATGGACCCTTGGTAACCCTGTTATGAAATCCATGGATATGCTTTCCCATTCCTGGTTGGGGTTAGGTAATGGCTGCAGTAACCCTGTTGGGTGTGTTAATTTTGCCTTATTTCGTTGACAAGTCATGCATTCTTGCACATATATTTGTATATCTTTCTTCAATTCCTTCCAGAAATATTTCTCTCTAATGTGTTTATATGTTTTATGGTATCTCTTTAGCCTAGGAGTCCCTGACATACTCTGCTATGATTTCTCACTTCCAATCTTTTGAGATGTTGGTGATAGTGTTGAGGTGGGGCCGCTTAGATAGAGCATTAACAGCTCCATTATTTACCCCTTTAACATATTCTATATCAAAATCATAGGTTTGTATTTTTCTCACCCATTTTTGCTACCTATCATTAAGATCCTTTTGATTCAAAAAGAATCGTAAGCTATTATGATCTATTTTCAGAATAAATCTCCTACAAACCAAGTATTGTCAAAATTTTACTAAGGCATGCATTATGGCTAACATCTCCTTATTGTATATGGAATAATGTTTTTTGGACTCCGTTAGGTTATGACTTTCAAAGGCTATTGGATGTTTCGCCTACATAAGGATTGCCCCAATCCCTTCTCCTGAAGCAACACAATGTAAATCAAAAGGCATAGTGAAATCTAGAATAGCTAGGATTGGACAAGAACTCATGGCCTCCTTAAGATTCTCAAAAGCTTGTTGGGCAGTGTTATTCCATGTAAAAGCTCCTTTCTTTGTTAGATCTGTGTGTGGGCCACAATCTTTGAGAACCCTTTTACAAATCGCCAATGGTAGCTACATAGGCCCACAAACCCCCTGAGTTGGGTTAAGGTTTTGGGTCTTGGCCACTCTTTGATGCCTTTGATTTTCTCCTCATCCACACTTACTCCTCAAGCGCTAATTTTGTGACCCAAATATATAATCTCTTCTAGCCCGAATTCACATTTTGAGATTTTGGCATATAATGATTCTGTTTCCAAAATCTTCAAAACCTCTTCAATATGTCGTAGATGTTCTTCTCATGTTTTACTGTAGATAAGTATGTCATCGAGAAATATGAGTAAAAACTTCCTTAGCTGTTGTCTGAATATATGGTTCATACATGATTGAAAAGTTGTTGGGGGCGTTGGTGAGACCAAAAGGAAGGACTAGAAATTCAAAATATTTGAAGTGGCACCTAAAGGATGTCTTTGGTACATCTTCTTTCCTCATTCTAATTTGATGATACCCCGATCGAAAATCGATTTTGAAAAATAGCATGCTTCATGCAACTCATCCATTAATTCATCAATCCTAAGGATAGGATACCTTATTTTTATAGTTTTCTTATTTAGGGCTCTATAATCAATGCACATTCTCATAGTGCCATCTTTCTTTTTGACTAGTACTATCGCTGATGCAAATGGACGGCTGCTAGGTTGAATGTGCCCCATCTCTAATAACTCTTTTATTGTTTTTTCTCTCTTCTTTAACTTTTTGGGGATGCCTATAAGAAGTGGTTATCACCGGCTTTGCCCCTTCCTCCAACTCTATAGAATGTTCAAATCCTCTTTTTGGGGGCAGACCAAGGGGCATGTCTTCAAAAACGTTTTTGTATCTCTTCAAGACGGGCTGAATTTCTACATGAATGGTCTATCCTTGTGTTGATTTGTCTAAAATCATACACTGTGCTATCCATTCTCCTTGATCATGTCTGAGTATTTTTTCTATTCTATCACAAGAAACTACCTTTGGAGAGTCATCTAGTAATCCCTTTAATGTAATTTGCTCTCCCTTATGTTTGAAGCAAATTTCAGAATTTGGACTATTTATTGTGAAGCGTCCTAAAAAATTTATCCATGGCATACCTAGGATAATATCATTGTTTAAATTCACAACATAAAAATTTATATTGATGGTGTGTCCTAAAGTAACTTCCAGTTGGGGAATAATTTTTGTACATTGGTCCACGGAGCCATTTGTTAAGGCTAGCTTGAATCCTATAAAATCTTAGGTTTCTAATTTTCCCCTTGTGACTATATGTTTACTAATGAAATCATGGGAGGCTCCTATATCTACCAATGCAATTACTTTTTGCCCCTAAAGTGTTCCCTTGATTCGGAAAGGTCTATTCTCATTTGCTTGAGTAATGATGGCTAGTGATCCATGTTCTTGGCCATCCATCCTTGTCCTTTTGTTTAGATTTTCATCTTCATGTGTTTCTTCGACTCGGTTCATTTGTCCTCTTTTACATCAGTGATCACGACTCCAAGGTGCCTTACACCTAAAGCATAGCTTTTTCTCGATCAATTCCACTCTTTTTTGACATTGGTGATCCTTGCTCCATGGTTCCTTGCATAAGTAAAAAGGTCTTCCTTGGCTGTCCCTCTTGGGCCCTACATTCCGATGGGGAGTTCTGGATGTGAAGCTCTTGGGTTTTTCCTTAGATGCATTAGATTGTCTTTCTTACCTTTTTGATAGCTTCATCCAAGGTTTGTGGTTCAAGGGGATTCACCAAGGCTTTGATATGATCTTCAAGCCCTTCAATGAACATGTAAACAAGCCTCTTTTGGGATATATTCGGAACCATGATGGACAAACTTTGAAATTGGTTGGCATAATCTTCAATAGATCATGTTTGTTTGAGATGGGTTAATTCTTGAAAGTACCATTCAGGGTCTTTTTGATTAATCCTATCAATAAATTTTTGGGTGAATTCACTAGAGGAGTTAATGTTTTTATGCCCAAGAGTAATGAGACTGTGGTGCCACCAATTGTGGGCTGCCCCGGTTAAATGGATTACAACAAACTTAATGGCATTCTCTTCAGTCATGGGGCTGAGGGATAAATAAGTATCTAGCTTTTGGACCCATGACCCATGCTTGAGCAATGTCATTCCCTGACCCATCAAAACATGGTAGGGTCATCTTACCTAATTTTTCTTTAATGTCCTTGTCTCCATGATTTTTTCTTCTACCATGGTTGGCCAAAGTTTTGGTCTCATAGTATTCTTTAAAGGGGGTGAGCCATTGGATTTCTAGTTCTAATCTTGCATACATTTGGGCAATTTCTTCTACGGCATTCGTGGATGGTTCTTCTTCTTCTTCTTCCATAATGGGTTCTTCCCTTGGAAAGAAACATGGCATAGAGGGCCTGATAGTGGAGCTTTGAGTCGAGTGATCATTTACAGAGTGATTGGAATGGATGTCTCTTCCATGATTGGAGACGGGTCTATCATTATGGTTATTATTATTGCTCATGTTTTGGATGGCTTGTAGAATTAGTTGATTTGTCCTTTCAAATCTCTCATTGGTTTGTTCCATGAAGTTCCTTAGTTCTTGGGCCAATTATTCTGCCATGGCCGGTGCACCTTTCTTACATTGATAAGTTTGCATGTACTTCCCTGATACGTTGGCATGATGATGCTCTGAAGCCATTGTAATGTCCCCCCTTCTCAAATTGGTTTTCAATTGGATGAACCTACAACAACAAAGTTCGTAGAGAGAAAGAAAGTATGAAACAAATATAAAATTAAACAATTAGATCTACATATTCCTAAATCCTAACAATTCTCAAGAGTAAGTCTGTCAGATCGGGCTTCCTAACCCTTGAGAAGGATCTCCTTCCTTGAATGATATAAGATCAATTCTAAGCGATCCCTAGGTTATTCCACCGTCTTCTCTGGAGCACGTCCTCTAGAGTCTTAGGAAGGCCAATATTTGGACCATTCCCCTTCTTGGGAGAGATATCCTCTGCCCAAGGCTTTACATATGCATATGTAGGTTATCAGTATATACTAGCTATTGAGGATTTTATCAATCCTTGGAGATTATATCAATCTTGATTTGGCAACGGGACTATAACAATCTTGAATTGTCGTTCCTTCGGAGTTTATACCAAAATCATAATTAATGTTGTATAAGAATAGTATCCATATCAGTGTTCCGGGACTATGCAAGTCCTGGCAGGACTTTGCTAGTCCCGAGTTGAGCCAGGCTCGCCGAGGCCAGCTGCCCCGGCTCAAGGACTCAGCCGAGTCCTAGGCGAGTCTGCAGGGCTCGCCGAGTCCTTGGACTCTGCAAACTCGCAGAGTCCCATGGTCTGGACTCTGTGCGTCTAGCCACGTAAAAAAACATAAAAACATAAAAAAGTAAAAGCTTTTAATCATTCTTTTTTGCATATATGTCTTCTATTCAACCTAAAAAGGTCATTCTATCACTTTCAAAGGACTCGGCACGTCTAAAAGAAAAAACTAATTTTTTTTTACTGATTTTAAGAGTTTTGTTGGTAAGATGTTGTCATATACGGTCATTTTTTGATTCTGGGGCAGGAGGATTTATATAAATATAACATTTAAGTATAAGTGACATTTATTTATTTCTTATACTTTAAGTTATATTTGTATAAATACATTCCAGGATATTTGAGCTAGGTTTCAACTTCATAGGAGTTAAAATGTAGATTCTAGATTTTCAAAAAATTCTAGACTTAGCCAAATTTCAAGATTCAGCATGCCTTCAGCAATGTTATCTCCCACAACCACTCCTGGCTTTTTGAGGGCAAATTGAAGCTGGAACAAGGACTTTCTAATGATTCTAAGACCTAAGAAAGTCATTCCATCATTTGCAAAGACTTAGAAGAGAGGAAAAAGGCTTGGGAGAAGAATATAGGGGTTTTAGAAAATAGATTAGCAAATCGATTGGCTAGAGCGCGAGGAGACCCAGTGGAGGACCCTGAGGCTAAGAGTGAGGGGTCTGAGGATGATGATGATTATAAGGAGGATGAGGATGATGAGGATGCCACTGAGGTTGAGCCTAAGACATAGGGACAGAAGATGGCTGCAAAATATTCCATGACCTATCTTAGGCGTACACGTAGGAAGACATAGGGCCTTAGTCTTCTAGGCTCTAGCTTTTATTTTGATATATGTTTTGAACTTTTCATTCCATGGATTTCATATTCCATGAATATTGTAGACTTTTGACAATGACACTATTTATATTTCAGATTTCTAGTGTGTTATTTAGTAACTAGTTTAACAGTTAACTTATTTCCTTCAGAAATTCGCATTTATACTTATGCGATCACTGTAAACTTGTTTATGTGTGCAAAGTAGCTTCTATTTATCTCAATTATTGTGTCTTTGATGTTAATTGACTGAATCATGCATGAAAAAAGTTTTAAATCCTTAAAAATCTTTGAATTTCTTGGGTTTTCCAATTTGCCAAGTCCTTGCCGAGTCCGGGTGCCGAGTTCGAGTCCGAGCTCAAATCCAGCTTGCCGAGTCCGAGGCGAGTCCGAGTCTTGTAACACTGATCCATATGAATATACGAATCATATTGGGAGATTCAATGTTAGTATGCAGTATAAAATTTTATGTTTCAAAAAAATATCAATGTTAATATATCACAGATGAACATAATAATTCATATTTCTGAAAGATAAGTATCAATGTTAATATCCACGTTGTAGATTAATATAACATTCATATATCAGGATTCTAGATATTAATGGTAATATTCAGATTACAGATGAATAATGTGTACGATTCATATTCCCCATTATGATATTAACATTAATATTCATATTTTAAATGAATATATAATTTATACTTCCAAAATATGGATAGTAACGATGATACCAAGGTGTGGAGATTTTAGTTCAAAACATCGTTATCGGCAACTTATCGCCGAGAGCAAAAAAAAATATAGGGAAATATCAGAGATAAGTCGTAAACTTCTCAGGGAACTTCTCAGGAACTTAAAAATGGCTTAAATTTAATTAGAAATGCATTTTTTTACAAAATTCAATAAGGAGATGCATCTAATGAGTTAGTAAATGGGTAAACAAACCAAACAAGCTGATCTAGATATATATAAATGCAACTATGTAACCAAATCGCATCCTCATGTGGAATGTTGATGGCTGGTAGCCATAGTTAGATAGTTTGAACTCTGAAGCAAACTTAAAATAGAAAATTGTCTTTGTAAAACTATAAGCAAATACAAATGTCAAGTACAATATCAAACTAGCCAACATCTTCCTCTTCCCCTTCCCACTAGCTCTAGTAAGAACTACGAGAGTGGGAGGGGGTCTAGCCCTAGTAGTCCGCTATGGTTGTGCCACCTCCCTCTGTACAACTGGCTGTGATTAGACCTCCACCCTAGATGTAGATGGTGTTGACACTGGAAATGACTCATCATCTGTATCCTCCTCACTCCCAGTGCTCTCATGATCATCCTCTTGAATGTCATCCAATCCTGTTGCAAATCCATCCTCCTCCATAGCCTGCCTCTCCAAATCATAGATGTCATCGTCTATGAACAATGGAGGCTTCTCCTATGATGTCCAATCATAGTACGAATCTATGTCATCCAAATCAAGTGGACCAGCTGGTGCTAACTCTACCTTTCTTATGCGCAACTTAAAGTTATATTGCACATAAACAAGGTCATTGAGGCGTTTTTGTGCTAACTTGTTGCTCTTCTTAATGTGAATGGCTCTTCTTCATGTGAATGGCCTCAAATAAGCTCCAATTTCGCTCACAACTAGATGAGCTACATGGCTGACATAAGATGCGCAAGGCATGTTTTTGTAGATTTGGGACATTCCCACCCCAATTTCGCCACCAAACATCTGCAAGATAAATATTAAAGAGTTAGAAAACAAGATGAAAATATATTTTAGTCACTTCGATTTTATACTTTTCATGCATGTGATAGACACCAAAAATCCAAATATTGTACCTAGTAGAATATCTTCTTGCCAAGTCTGAGAAGAATAGCTTGCCCATTGCATTTTGATTCACTTCCATCTCGGCCAAATGAGGACTCTCACCTCAACCTCAGGTACCATCCTCTGCATGCATTCAGTGAAGCCCTCCATGACCTCTCCATTGGGATCCTCGTAGGATGGAGAGAAGCAAAAAGAAGGGTTAAGGAAGTACCCTACCGTATGAATGGGTTGGTGGAGCTGATTGTTCCACCTCCTATCAATAATTGCCCATATGGGATCAAATTTTAGCCTGTCCCCCTTGTAGTTATTTTGAATAGCCTCTTTGACCCTATCCATGGCCTCATAAAGATACCCCATTGAGGTTTGATCCCAATCTACCAAGCGGAGAACTCTAACCAAGGGCTCCGTCACCTGCAATTGAAAAGTAGAAGATTATCATTAATCATAGACTAGGGTTAAAAATTAATAATAAAAGATTTGATTCTTGAATACAAAAAAATTAAATATTCAACTTTTGAAGTTTCCAAGATACCTTCACAATTTTTGTAGCATCATCAAAAAAGTGGTTGTCAAAGATGACGTATGCAACACTTTGTCCATCAAGCTTCTTTGAATAACTTGAGTCTAACCATGGTTGACTCACAAACATCTGCTTCAAAGAAGTCAACGAACTAATAACACTTTGCAACGTTAAAAAATTCTTCCAAACCTTGTGGCCGCAGGTCTAACCAACTCCTTCCCATGGGTAAATTCTCTCATCAAGCAGAGAACCCAAGGGTGATTGTAAATATATTTTGTTATCTTTCTTGCATCCTCTACAATCGATTTCATGCAATCCAATTTTCCTATGTCCTCCAAAGGAAGGTCAAGGACATGCGTTGCACAAGGAGACCAAAAAAGTGTGCTATACTTATCTTGGAGGATCCTACCCGTTGCCACATATGCCGCTACATTGTCAATTATTATTTGCACCACATTAGCAGCCCCCACCTCCATCACAACTTGCTCTAACATTAGAGCCAAAGTTTCAATTGTCTTTATCTTGTTTGAGGCATCCAAGGATTTCATAAAGACCACTTGATCCTTGCAAGAAACTAAAAAATTGATGATGGTACAGTTTCTTCCATCCATCCATCCATCTGAAAGTATAGAGCAGCCAAATTGTTTCTATTGTAATGTTTGGTCTTCGACCATATCATTAGCCCTAGAAACATCATCTCTGAGCAAACTGCAAGCAGAAGATAAAAATAACATTAAGTACACAACTTTGATTAAAAAAATTTACATTCAACAAAAATAAGTAAATTGTAAAACTATAAAACATTTAAAAATTAAAACAAGTGAACTAACCTCTCACTCAAGTCTGCTGGAGTAGGTGCCTTGTAGCCCTTTCCCGCTACAGTGATTCTCGTCACAAAATTCAACCAATAGGGACTTGCTGAAACATTGAAGGGGATGTTGTTAAAATACCAAAAATCAACACATTGAATGTCAACTTGTCGATGCACATCGCTGTTCCACCCACTACCCTCTAGTGATGGTTTTGCTCCAAGTGTGTTTTTGTGCACTAAAAAATTATCTATAGAAGATGTGCATGGTGGTGGTCTACTAGAACTAGCGGAAATGGAAGCCGAGGAGATGGTAGATTTGCGGATCCGTGGGCCACGATGAGAGCCCACAATGCCTTCAAGTGCTGCTTCTTCTTTGTTGTCTTGCATTTTGTCATCACAAAATATAGATAACAGTCCGAAACTTTTTAACCCAGTTTCGTGTTTCTCTATGATTGATTCACTATTTAGTTAGCCAATAATGATCGATCAGTTGATCTCAATTTGATTAGTGAATACTTATGCTGAAGGTTTTTGTCAAGTCTTTTCCATTTTTTCAATTTGTCTTCCTATACTTGATTTTTGAATCCTTCGGCGTCCTTTGGTGTGTTCTCGAGTGTGTTTTTGATTTTTTTTGGTCTTTTTGTTTTGTCCAATCTCTTGCTTTCGATTTTCCCTTCGATTTGATCTATCGTAGGGCTTAATCGGACTTATCAATCAAAAGTTATGGTCATTTAAGTGTCCAAAAAGTGGACTCCAAGCTCAATTGCATATTTTTTTTTTTAAAAATTATTTTCTGTAGTTGAGTTGCACTTTTTGAAAAAATAACATAAAATCACTTTATATTATATTTTTAAGTTACTTTATCACTTAAATTTATAGCTTAAGTGATTAAAGTACACTTTATGATATATTTTTATGTTGAGTTGCTTTTTAATTTTTCACTTAAGTGACTATATTACTTTATTATTCTATTTAAATGTTGAGATTTACGTTATGTTTTAAATAACATATAAGTTAATATCACTTTATAAAATAGTATTTGCACAATATGTATTTATATATTTTGTGTTATATTTATTTTGGACTCTTTAAGTGATATTACATTCAACATTTTAAATAGACATGTGCTTAATTATTTACTTAAGTTGTGTATAACATGTCAACAATCTCCTACATTCCATGTAAATGCATCTAGAGAGTCCACTTTGCATGTAAAGTATAAAATAAAACATGCATTTGCATCTAGAGAGTGAGCTTTGCATGTAAAAGAGGTAAAACTTGTTTAAAATATGCTTTTGCATATATGTAATGCCTTTCGAAGAGTCCATTTTACATGTAAATGTCTTCAACATGTCTTTCACTTTACATGTAAATGCCTCTAGAAAGTGCATTTTACGCTTGGGATGCGTTTAAGTGTTTGAAGTCAAAAAATAAAACATGTCTTTACACCTGTAGAGTGAGATTTGTTTTTAAAGACAACTTGAGTTAAAAAGCATGTAAATGCAGGTTTTAAAATACATGTAATGGCACTTCTCGAGTGCACTTTACATGTAAAAGACATTTTCTTTCAAATGCAACTCATGCAAATGCCTTCCTAGAATCCGTTTTGCATATCCAAGACAAATGCATTAAAAAATAAAACATGTCTTTGCATGTCTAGAACCCATTTTTGCTTGAGAAGGGATTTTTATGCTTAAAACGTGACATGCATATGCATGTGTAGAACCCGTTTTGGCTGGGAATGCATTTAGGAAGTCAAAAACATGCAAAACTTCACATGTGCATGCACTCTTAGAGTGTGTTTTGGGCTGGGAAAGCTTGAAACATGTTTTTCATTCAAAAATAATAAATGCGCATGCACTCTAAAAGTGTGTTTTGGCTGGGAATGGTCTTTCTTAGTCAATAACATGCAAAATAACATATGTAAATACATTCCAAGGGTCCGTTTTTGCTTTGAAAGTCCAATGCAACCAAAATAACACATTCATTTGCACTTGAAGAGTGCGTTTTGGACTTAGGGCATCATCCCATGCCAAAAACGTAACATGTAATAGCATGTGTAGAACTCGTTTTTGCTTGGAAGAGTTATTTAAGTCAAATGCATTAAAAAATAACACATGTTATTACATCTTTAGAATGCGTTTTGGCTGGAGGTCTCCATTCATGCTCAAAACATTCACAAACTTTACACGTAAATGCATCTAGATGCTGCGTTTTTGCTCAAGAGACATTTATATGCAAAATAACTCATGCATTTGCGTCCCAAGAGTCCGTTTTACTTCCAAATGCATGTGTTCTTCATCCAAGAGCAGATTTTTGCATTCTCATCCCAAAATGATTTGTGCAAGGGCATCATTTGAATGCATTTCCATTAAAAACACCCAACAAGATGTATTGGAAGGGTTTGTAAACTTGTTTTTGGTCAAATGCAAAGTTTGTTGTTGCATGTTGAGAGCATTCTTCGTAACTTGGAAATGGTCAAAGATCTTTGAGTTGTTGGATGTAAATACATCTCTAGAATCCGTTTTTGGAGAAGACAAAGTTATTTCAACTTCTCTTTCTTCCATTTTTGGCTCATTGAGCTCCAAGTAAGTATATGTATTTGATTTTGCTTTTGTTTTTCTCTTATTTTCCTACAATGTTGCATTTTATGGCTCATTTGTTTCCATTTGTTCAAATGCAGCCCATGTATTATGCATTTTTGTGTTTAAATAAGTTAAAATCTTCACTTTGTCAATGCATAAACTCACCCTACACTCAAAAACGAAATTGCATGTGGAGATTAGTCTCAAGTTTTTGACATGTTTGAGTCAATAGCAAGAGGTTTGTTTTGTGTTTTTCTTTTTTGTTTGCTTGCTTGTTTGTTGTTTGTTTTTGAAGAAAGTTGAAATCATTTCCTCAAAGAATGCAAGTGCATCCACTCATGTCAATTCATCCCCCACTTTCCAACACATGTAATTACATTTCCCAAGTCCATTACATGAGAAAACATGTCTTTCTCCACTACATGTAATCACCTTCCAAGAGTCTATTTTTGGTAAAAGGTCACTCTTTTAATACAAAATTACCATTTACATATTTTCATGTACTTCCAACTTGCATTCTTGGTCACACAAACAAAGCCCCACATGTAATTCATCTTCACAAGTCCGGTTTTACTCCTATTTGTCCATATACATGCGCCTTTGAATTCATTTTCAGCCAACATTTGTGTTCTATGAGTATCTAATCAATACTCCAAATACCTTGTTCTTCATAGATCCATCATTGCAAGCCAAAGCCTAATCCTCTCATGGATCCAATCTCTTCAGATGACGTATTTACCCTTTGGAATTTTCATGTTGCAACACAGGATATGTCAGCACCAACAAAAGCTAAAGGAAAAATGAAATATCAATATGATAAGGAGCTGGCTCATTCTACAGCCTCACTCGTTTCATCATCTTTGGATCAAATTACAGATACAAGAATTAGGTATGTTGACATGACCAATTTCTTGCAAAGGCTTGAAAATCCTGCCAACAAGGAACTACGCCGCATCAAGAGGAGTAACATTCACTTGATTTCTACTTTCCCTATGGCTGCTCTAGAACCTGAATTTGTCTTTGAGTGTGCGCGTTATTTCAATCCCAAGAGCAAAACAGTCAAAGATGCAAATGGAAAGGTGATTTTCAGCCTGGATCCAGATGTCATTGAACAAATTTTCAAGATTCCTGCAAACCCTAAATGTGCATACTTGTCCAAGGATATATCCATATAGCTGTGGAACCAGAATAAGTCAGATTATCAGAGATACATGAATGACCAATGGCTGGTTAATAAGAGGTCGAATTTCTCTAGATGGCCAAAGACAATACAACAATCTGACTTCTCTCCAGAAGTTAATGATCTTGAGGGATTCTCTTGTGGATGATTACAAGGTTGTGAAATCAGTAAGTACGAGTGCAATCAGAATTGAAGCCATTTCAGAGACTATGAAGATTTCAGATATTTCTCTTATTCACGATTGTATTGTCAAATATAAGGCTTTCCTTGATAATTTCAAAGATTAATTCTCCTTTCTTCATCTTTCTTCTTTAGTTTTCATGCTTTGTAGATTGGAGAAGATGAATTGCATGCAATGCAATTACATGTAAATTCGATTACATATCCTTATGACATGTAATCCAATAATTCTTCTCACCTAGTTTTACCGGGTCAAAGTGGTTGAGTTGCTCCCACTTTTTCCTCCTTTTTCTCATTTCTTTTCCTATAAAAGGAATGAGCCTCTCATTGTAAATTTCATCTTTATTTTATGCAAGAGAGCTCTGCCAAACTTGTGCAAGCATAACTATGATTGTGTAGTACTATTTTGGAGAAAAATAAATAGAAAGAAACAATTGGAGCTGAAGTTGTGACTAAGTGCAATTGTGGTGAATCAAATTGGAAGCTGTGACTGCAATTTGGTTTTACTGTCTTTTTGTTTATGTGATTCTTGTGTTTTGTTAAGAGCAAATTGAAAATTAGAAACAATCGGAGCCGAAGCTATGACTAGGAGCGATTGTGGTAATATAAAACTAGAAGTTGTGACTGTAGGTTATATTACCATTTTATTTTCATACTTAGTTAGAATACTTAGAAAATCTCTACTTTTAGAAGTCCGTGTGCCCCAATGGTAGAAATATTTCTTATAGAGAAGATAAATAGGTCTTAGAGCCAAGCCGGTACGCTTTTCAATCAGCCTATGAGTTGGTGTTGGTTTATCGGTATCACTGTTTCCAGCTTTTAGATAGAAGTGTAGTTTAGAGATTAAAGCTTTGCCCATTCCTCGTTCTTCGGGTAAGTGGATTCCATCTTGAAAGATAAGAAGGAATATTTGTAGCATCCTATTTTGATAATCTCTTAACTTCTTGCTTACCTTGAGTTGATCCAAGGAATGTTGAGAAGGGGGAGCCTTCCCTTTAAGGTAGGAGAGACATTGTCTCATACGCTGTGGCTGATATCCCTATTTTGTAACTGGATTTTTCTTCAAAACTGTCAGCTGCAAAATATCTACCCAACATTCTTCAAGGGTGGATGTGATACCTGGTCACAAATCACAACCCACATTATTTCATTATGATCATTGTTTTAGCAAAATCTAAACTAATAAGGTGATTATAAAATAATAAATGATTCTTAAAAAGGAGACAATGTGAGATACCTTGCGATTCAAAAATAGCTGCCCTCATGGCCAATTTTGCCCTTTCTCTTTGCAACTTTTTCTCTTCTCCAACAGCGAGAAAGGCATTCATCAATCTCGTTATTTTTGGTGTGGTGTGGTCACAAACCCTTGTGTCACACTTTGTGATCCCTCCAAGGTGGTATTTCAAACGATATATGCCTCCACTAACTAGTTTTTCACATTTTATGTATATCACATTATTAGATTCGGGTCCTTCAAAAGTATATGCCCATGCCTTCTCTCTAGCACCTTTAGGGCACGTTCCTACATATCCCAATGGACATGCGTCTAGTGGGGCACTAGCAGACCCTACAGCTGACCTAGTTGTAGAGGTATCCCTATTTGCCATTTTGATGAAGAATCAACCTACACATGTCACATACAAAATGAGGGCACAAATATAGAAATTTAAAAAGAAATTTAGAAACAAACTAAGTGTAAAACTTTAAATAAGTTTAAACATAGCTAAAACTTGAAGGAAAAAAACAAAAAAAGTGTTAGGTGATAATTTTTTAAGAAAATATGAAATTTTTGAGAAAACTATGAAAAATTTTGCAAAAATTGCTAAAAAATGGTGTTAGATCTTATTCATTACGTTCTAAAACAAGTTAGAGTAGATTGGAAATGATATTATATAGTTTGTATAAACTTGGATGCAACTAATACAAGACAAAATGATTTTAAAACAAAAGGGAAAGAATTCTGAAAACTTACTTGTGAATCTGAATTTGCTTGAAAAATCTCTTCGAATCCACTTCAAATCGACAAGAAATCGATCTAAAATGCTGCAAATATTGACCTTTATCCTTCAAAACCTTTCTAACCTCTCCAAACCTCAACTAGCATTAAAAAATTTATTTTGGCCCTTTGCTGGGCCATCCTTGTTTTATCCTACCGCGGGCGAGATAGGTTTGTTACTTATTGCCGATATTTGGCGATAAGTCCCCATTTTTCGGCAATATTTTCTAGCATATCAGTCGGCGATATTTGTTTGCAGATTATCACGGCCCATTACTTATCGCGATAAGTCTGCATATCGCCTATATATCGACTATATTTTGATCTATGATATTTACCATCTATACCTTAATTCCTTCAGCGTATCGTTCTGAAATACCAGTCAGCACTGCCACGTCACTATCTCAATAATGTGTGAAGCTATCTCTATGTAATGCATTCTTGATTCCCTTGACGAACTATATCTGCAATAAGGTTTTTTTTCCCATCCCAATCCTATCAATAAGCTAAGTCAAAAACACTCTATATTTTCCCCCCTTGCTAAGTGTTAATTCCGACTTATATATGCCAAGGACGGGAGGAGTAGTTGCGCAAGAATGATGAGGTGTCGCGACCAAAGACAAATTGCGACTTAATAGCCACTAACTTTTGTTTGGCTAAGTATTATTCAATCCTTATAAGTATGATATATGTTTATTATTTAATTAGTAATATAATATATATTTTTATACATTATATTTAAGATTTGTACATTTTGTTATATTTATATAAATATAAATATATACTATATGTTTTGTTTAATTAATAATGATAAATATACATTTAGATATGAAAAATCATTCTAATTAAATATTTTTATTACTTTCACCATTGTGTACATTAATCGAGGGCTAGTGGAGCTAATCTTTACCCGCCATTAGTCCCTTTTGTTTTTCCAAGCTATGACCACCCTCTCCACACATGCAATCAACCCAAATAGGCTTCCAAGACTTGCAGCTCTAATACCATTGTAATATACCTTTCTAGACACCTTAGTAATTTTTAGCATACAATGTTCATCTTGAGTTTCTTCTAACATCCAATGTTGCTGATTTTTACCATACAATGTTCATTCTTGAATTTCTTCTAACTTCCAATGTTGTTGTGTTTGTTCAAAGATACATTTTTTTCTATATCTTGTTTAATGCATTTCAGGTCAATTTGACAATGATAATAATTTCATTTAGGAACAGAAACACATAATATAATCATAGAGGATAAATTCTAGAACAATGTAAACTCTAACCTTCATTAATAACTGGATAGAATTAGATGGAATGGTGATTCAATATATTAGTGTCATTGTAATGAATCCATACCATACAAGCTCTCATGCCTAATACAAAGAACCATGCACTGGCCAGAACTAAAGGAAATAAATATATTGTTTTAAGTCCAACACGGTCAATTCTTACTTGCAGCTATTTGAGAATGGGAACAAGAAACATCGGCCTTCTCATTCATAGTAATCAGGTTCTATTGACAAATCAACAATAGAACAGGAAACTCCAGAAATACAGTACCCATAAATGACTTCAAATGCTAAAACTTGTTGATGTGAGTTTTGTACCACTACATAACATATAGCAATTGAAATACTTGATACAGCGTACCAAACACTCAACCCTCTCTTGAAAAGTATATAAGATACTCCAAGGTTCCTTACACCTGTGGATACTAACTCAGTTATAAAATGTGATCTGCTGGTAATCTCTTCGGCGGGCTTATGTTGTTCATTCCAAAAAACTTGGTGGTGCTTTGCTTTTCAAACATTCTCAAATGATTTTCTATTTATATCACTTCCAACTTTGCTCTTCAAACTTTTCAAACTTCAACTACTAAGCTATTGATTACTTCTACTACTACTCCTATTGAATGGAAAGATTGGCAAATGGACGAAGATCAAACCGAATGAAAGCTTACCAGCGGCACTACTTCCATCGATGCAATGATTCTAAGGGAATATTCTTATGATTTTCACACTAACACCTATCTTCCAACCCAACTTGAAGTACAAGTGGAAAGATAAAATGCAAGTAGAACTTGGGAGCAATTGACTAGATTACCACACAAGGCTCCTTGACAAGCCGCCAAGATGCTAGTGGCCTAGTATAAGATCCTCATCAAACATTCACCAACATCACCATTACAACTAATCATCTACTTCTATTCTTACTTTAACAACATGAAATGAAATCCTACTTTAATTTGAGAGATGAGAAGAAACATGCAATACACCAAAATGATCATGTATATCCACCATGCAAGTCACAACAATGAATAGAGAACAATTTTGATAGTATTTTGGCAACAATTCTTCAACATAACTCCCCTTTTACAAATGAGAACAAATGGCCTTATATAGAGGCTCAAAATTACGAGTGGCCAAGATTAAGAGGCAAAATCAAGGGCCAAGATTAAACCTTACAAACCCTAATTAGGGTTACCATAGTTCAACCAATTACATGAGGGCACCAACTTTGTGGGCCAATGAGAAAATTACAATAATCTGTCAACCAATGAGAACATAGGACATTTGGCATGATTTGATTGCATGCACATGAAATTGCCACCTCATCAACCTTGTCTTATAAAGTTCATTAATCCTTGAGATGAGATGAAGCCTTGGATGCTTGAGCTTGTCCTTACCACCACTTGAACTTGCTTGTACTTGATGTCCTGACCTCGAAAGGGTGAGGTCTCCATGCACTTGGGGTAATCTTGCCTTGACCTTGGTGGCTTGCCTGGATGTGAACTTTGTGCAATTTAAGAGCCTTGCTCTTAGCCACCGCCTTGAAATCAAACTTGACCCTCTCAACCTTTCAATCACTTAGCATAAGTACTTGCCTCAACCATAGTGGTGCAATGCATCTCCCCAAGATTAGATTTGGTTCGACTGGAAAAGCATCACTAGTAGTCTTGCACCCGAATTGAAGAAGTAGGACCCCATGTAGATTTGCCCCCGATTTTGTACTCTTTAAGTTGCAACTCTAAATTCATGCTAGTGATCCTAATCCAATCAATTTTCCTTAACCATTCTCAATCTCTTCAATAAAATAAAACATCCAAGGATCAAACTATGTACCTTTAGTAGAGCCCAGAATTTGACTGAGAAGCACGATGAAGGCGCTGCACTCTGATTTGCAATCTGACTTTGTGAGCCTTGATGACTTGATGTAACCAATTCTGTCGTATCATGTCTGCTGCTGGGGTAGACTGAACACTTCCTTGCACAAATCCATACTATTTGATCCTCTTTGCCACAGGGGACTAGCTGTCTCTCAACCTCTCTCTTAATTGAATCATATCAAAGGTACCAATGTTGGTGTCTCCAACGTATTTCAATTTTGAGCAGAAGTTGGAATTGGGTATCATGACTTCCTTGTCTCCTATTTCAGCATTAATTCCTTTGGGTCGCTTGCTTGCATTAACATCAGCCATCCTAAACAATTATCACTCCCCGCCTTTTCTACAATGCTGGTGAAACTACACTTATCACTCCAATCTTCGCCTAGGGGTGGAATACTACACTTATCACTCCCTACCGATACCTTAAGATGGACTACACTTATCACTCCAATCTTCTCCCTAAAATGAAATGCAATAATGCAATCTACACTTATCACTCCCCGCCTTTGCCTTAAGATGGACTACACTTATCACTCCAATCTTCGCCTAGGGGTGGAATACTACACTTATCACTCCCCGCCGTTACCTTAAGATGGACTACACTTATCACTCCGAATCTTCCTCCTAAGGTGAAATGCAATGATAAAATGCAAGCAAGAACTTGGGGAAAAAAGCCAATCAAGACAATCGAGTAATCAACTTAATATCCAAACTTCTAGCTCTACTCTTGAAATTAGTTTTCAACACCTAGCACTAGCACCAATGAAATGAAAGCAATTAAAGCGAGAGGAAAAGATAGGCCACTCACCCAAGTACAAAGCTAGGAGTTCCTTCTCAATGCAGTTGCCTTGGCTTGATAACTTCCTCTTGTCAAAACTCAAACTTGATATCACACTTTATACTTGTTAAGATTTTGAAAATATGGCCCTCAAATATAGATCAAATCCACCTTCAAACTATCCTCTTTAAATTTCTGGAATATGAAGCTTCAAACAATCTATCCACCCTTTGATTAATCTGGAAATGATGTGCCAACTTGCCAAGCTTCTAAACCTCAAATTCTGGAAAATGAGATCACAACCACTGATTTTCGGATTTGCAATAATTCTGGAAAAAAAATGCCCTTAGAATTTCGATTTTGGGATGCTAAAATGGATGGAAAGAGGTCTTCAAATCACCACTTGTATATCTCTGCTCTTTCCATGACTGAGAATGCTGATCTTGGGCCCTAAATCTGCCCTCAAACATCTTCAAATCTGCCTCTAAACACCCAGGCCTGCTACTAAAACAAGGACGCCCCCTATTCAATCCTGATTGCCTGCTACAACAGTGATCCCAGGGCTTGAATCTGCCCTACAAACTGCCCCCAAACAATGATATCCACCATCCAACTGAGATCGCTGCCCAGAATTGAAGAAGCCTGTCGCCAAATTTTGAAAAAAGAACGCTGCCAAAGTCTGATTTTCGGGTTTGGGACAAAATGCTAATATTCTGTCTCTAAAAGCCAGAATTTGGGAGCCTAGACATGTGAAATGAGGCCCTCTAAGGGTCTGAAATTAATCGTGATCTCTTTGCATTCGAAAATCTCTGCTAAACATGCTCCAAATCGTTGCCAAAGTGGTGAGAAAACAGCTGACAACACCCTCTAATTTTCGCTGTATAAGCAGAGCTGGAGAACCAAATTGTTGTGTTTGAAATGAAGGGAGACGCTCCCTTTTTATATCTCACGCTCTGCCCTAATTTCAGGGCCGACCCAGGCCTACAAGTTTCCAAAAAAAAAACAAATAAATTAAATGCTTATTGGGGCCGACTTGGCCTAAAGGCCAAATAAATTTCGAAAAAAAAACTTTCAAATTAACTTCGAAATTGCAAACTAGGGCTGGGCTATTTTGAAATTCAATGCCAATTTCGACTTTGCAAAATACAAACTCCCAAATCTTAATTAACATGCCTCCAATGAAATTTCGAAAATGTAAAAGGATTAGAAAATTGAAAATAACAATGCCATTTCCAGATTTCAAATTTTGTTTGCCCAATCAATTTGAGAGATAAAAAAAATTATAAAAAAAATGTTCTTATTATTTGCAAATTGATCAAAGATAAAATATGCTTGTATTGCCCAATGAAAATTTAACATTTGATGCATGGAATTTCGAATTTGAACATTCAGATTTTCGAAATTATCAACTCCAAATAGCAATTAAAACAAAAATCGAAAAACCATGTCTCCTATGCAAATTACCATGAAAACCTCATTATCTCAATTGCCCAAAAATTTCGAAATTGCAAGCATTTAAAAATTTGAAAATAATAGTGAATCTCAGATTTAACTTGCTTATTGCCCAAAGAAGATTTGAATTTAGAAGTAAAAATCAAGGCAAATAACAAGAGATACATTTCAGATTGAAAACAAAGAGACTCATCCAAAAATCTCAAATTCGATTACAAGGCAAAACAAAATCCCAAAACAAATCTCAATGCAAGGCAAAAATTGATTTTCAAATTATCATCACGATCTTTGCAATTGAAATTCATCCTCACTCAAAAATCAAGCCATGTTTATCACTCCATCTTCAAAATTTCGAAACCATGGACGAGCCATGAATGCAAAGCAAACTATCAATGCCATCAGGATCTACGAATTATCAGCTCAAGTCGGGAGGCAAGATAAAGGCCCAAAGTTTAAAACGGGGGTCCCCAAGAATTTTGGGGCCATGGTGTGAAAACCTCACAACAAAATTGACCTCCTCTACAGTCACCTTGAGGAGCTCATACGAAAGAGAAAAATATCCATGACGCTAGAACTCTATAACATTTCCAAATATTCTTCTACACAATGTATAATTATTACCCATCTGTTGTGGCTGCGACCTTCATAATCTCCACGCACCAATTATACTTCGGGCCAAATAGGATATCTAATTGTTTGCTCCTAGCTTAAAGAAAACATTCACAGCACAATAGTCCACAACCTTAATATTATCACAAATACTCTAACAGTTAATATGAGTACAAGACTTCCTCAATGTTTCACGACAAATTGTAATGTCCCTTTTCGTGAGTGTCATCTTTCAGAGGATTAGCCTATTTCCTGACCCTCATAAGCTAATGGAGTTGTTTAGAGGGTCTAGTTCGCAAAGTTGGAGGCCAATTCCCACTCTCAAGGTCAGGGATGCTCAAGATTGCTCTTCGTTTGAGTCAGATCGACACACTTACTATTTATAGTATCTATTTTGGGTAAGTCAAAGTTTCTATCATTAGTAGGGCACCTGGACAATTTGCTAGCTGTATGGAGTTGTGGTGACATTGACAGAGCTTCCAGCTTGGGACTTACTATATATAGTAAGTCAAATTATGGTCAAAACTATTTCTGGCCCGGGTACCTGGACTCATGGTATGCACAGTAATTAACTCATTCGTCAATTGCCTCAGTTTCAAGGACTTACTAGTTATAGTAAGCCAGTGGATGTTTGAGAGGGACCCTTACTATTTTTAGTAATGCAGTTGGATGCACAATGGATACAATGGTTAACTTCCAAGCTCAGTTGGAATTGAGAAATAATGATTAATGATGGAGTTATAATGTTATAATTAATATTAAAGTTATACTTTAATAATAATTGATTATTAAGCATATCATTTATAAATTAAGTGCACTCTATTTAAAAGGGAGATATAAGTGTTAATAAAGTATACTTTATATTGTGTTCCAAAAGAGGGGTTATAATTGAATTGCAACAAAAGCAAATGGTATCAAAAGCTAAGTAATTTTTAAGTTATGAGAAGAGTACTTATGAAGATATCTCTTGGAGAGTAATAAAAAAGCCAAGGCAAGGGAAAAGGGATTCATTCATGACTTGGTATTTGCTTTGTTGTGTGAAGAGAAATTTGGAACAAGGGTTTCAGTATTTCAGACTTGGAGAATTGTGAATTCTTTAGAGTTTTACAAGCATTTGAGTGTTGGCATTAATCGGTAAGAATGTAACCGGTACATGGAAACTGGTATTGTCATTGATTGGCAAAAAGGTGATGTTTCCTCAGTTATGACTAGGGAGGTCCACAGTGTTTAGTCAGGAACCAAGGACAGGTCAAGTATAGCTAACAATAATAAGCGCAGGGAGACCGGTGACACATAGTAAGAAAGAGGAGGCACTGTCTCTGTTACTAATAAAGCTCTAACTAATCATCAGAGCAACCGGTCACCGAGGAAGGTGCAACCGGTAACCAGTAACAGGAACCGAGAAACCTAGGATGCAACCGATATAGCCAGAGGAAGGTATGGTGATAGGTTAAGATTCTTACCTGTGCACAACCTAAGGATATAAACCGATCAATGAAGATTTCATCAAGACTGATGAACCGGGGAAAGTCACAGTCGACAAACGGTTGTGTGACTCTTTGACCGGGATTTGTTACACAAAATCCGGAAGACTTTGTGTTATCAAGACAATCGGTGCAAGGCGCAATTGGGGGTTTTAATGCCGGAGTTTGTGGCATTAAAACATGTAGAAAACTCTAGTGAAGGAAAACTTGTGACACACATTTGTCTTTTCCTTCATAAACCAGAAAAAGCACATGGCATGCATTGGATGTTTCCTCAGTGAACTGAGACTCCACTGGGTGATGGATCCGAAGGTGATCTTTGAACAGGCCGTGCATGTAAAACGCAGATAGGGAAAAAAGACTATATATTCTTCAGCCTGTGAAGAATATTGCTTGCCTTCATTCTGCCAAAGAAAAGAGTGAACCTGTAAGCTGAAAGAAGCTACGAAAAGGTGAAGAGAAGAAGAGCGTGCAAGGAGGCACAACACTCGAAAGAAGAGCATACTTGCAGTGACTGGTGATGACTCTCGATTGAAAAGCACAACGATCTTATCAGGCTCAACAAAGCCATTTCTAAAAGATCAAAACCTATTTTGCTCTCTGACAATGCAATAGCTAAATCCCATTATTTTGGGTGGACATTAACAGGTCTCTTGTATTAAATTCCTTAACCGGGTGACATCTGTTTAGGTGTTCTAAGACCTCTAACCAGGCAAGTTCTAATAGGCCTTATTTCCTAAATCCCTTAACCGGGTGGCATCTAACAGTGCGTTTGTAATCCTTTAACAGGAAGGCTCCTTACAAGGCGCACTTCAAAAGAGTGCAAAATTTGTGAGGTTTCCTCACACCGTGGTTTTCTCCCGATTTGGGTTTCCACATGATAAATCTGGTGTTCATTATTGTTTGATTGTGTTATAGCTAATTCTGAGATAGAATCTATTCTGCTTAAAAGTTTAAGTTACATTATATCAGATTTTGTTTTAATGGGTGTTGATTCACCCCTCCCCTCTCAGCATCGGTTGAGACCATCATTGAGGTGTTGAAAGACATTGATATTTGCTAATTGGGTGACTCATTTCAAGGTTAACTATTGTGCTTAATTGTAAGAGAATTTAATTGGATTGCAGCCATACAAGGGTTTGAAATCCAAGTGTATAAATCAGATTATTTGCAGAGGTCGGAGGCTCACAATTAACACTAATTGCAGCCATTAGAAGCCAGCGTGTGAAGTATTAAAGGCAGTTGTAGGGTTTAAAGAATGTCACATGAGTCACTAGAAGGTGACGTTAGTGTTCTAGAGAGCATGTTTGAGGGTTTTTGAATGTCATTGGCTCATTTCTACATTGGAGTTTATGGATATTAATTTTCAGACAGATCTGCAATGAATTTAAGACAATATTTCAAGCTACGATCCATTGCTAGGTTTTCTATATTATGTGCTTAGTAGTTTCAGATTTCAATATTTGCAAATAGTTTTATTGTAAGTTGTTTGTAATCAAAATATGGAGTAATAAGGCTGCACAACAATTGTTTGTTGAATTGTCTTTCCTGTAGCTATTCATTTCAGTTCATATTGATTCTTTAGTATGCATGCCAAATGTTTGTGAAAATGTCCATTGGCTGTCGGTGCACATTTTACATGTAGAAATCATATGTATGCATTCAAAAAGACAAAAAGGATTGCATTTGCAATTTAGTTCTTTACCTAGATATATTAGTAATCATTTGCAAGCATTTAAACTTAATCTAAAACCATTCCAAGCAAACAAAACCAACCTGAAAATAAAAGACAGCAAGATAGAGGTTTCATGACAAGTGTTCGACGAAATTCCTTCAGATTCAAATTTGTGCAAAGAATAGTAAGAGATGTTATAGAGGTGAAGTTAAAACCCGTTGGGGTTCTTACAATGGTATCAGAGCTTGTATGCAAAGTGTTTAACAAAATGCCAAACATTCAAATTTCAAAACAATATCTATCATTGGTTTAGCAATCCAGTGTTTGTCAGAGTTAGAACTCGTAGCTCTTACACAAATATTAATACTCAGAAATATTAATGCGAACCTTAAGATCCTTTGATTATTAATTACCTTTCTTTGTAATCTACAAAACAATGACTTCAATAATTCTCGCCAAAAATAATGAGACACGAATTCAATAATAATCACTGATATAATGTGACCTATCTTGTAAATGAAAAAAACTTCGAAGTATTATTAAAAAAAATGGTGATTTGCTCGGGAAGCAAAAAAAAGTAGAAAGAAACAAGGGCATGGAATGTGAATCATACAAACCCTAACTGGGAGAAAAATGGCAATTTGCAAAAATCAACAAAAATGGAAGAGTCGATTGATTCTAACGACACCCTAATATTCAATGTAACTAAGGAATTAGAAGATGTGGAGGCATTAAAAAGACTTGGGATAATCTACAGATTCATTGGAGTGCGGTTGGACAGGAAAACAATATTGGATTGGATAGATAAATCATGGGCAACCCCGCACATAACCAAATTTCTCTAGCGTGGTTTCTTCACAGTGATCTTCGCAACAGGAAGAGCACGAGAGGATTTTGCAAGATGTATGGTTAATGGACTCCAAACCCTTATATATGCAAAAATGGAGACAAAACTTCAATCCCGTTGAAACTAAACCGTACGACAGTCTTGTTTGGATTCACCTCTATTGCCTCCTTAGGGAATATTGGATGGAAGATGCGCTGGAAAAAATCGATAGCTCCTTGGGCACGCTATTGGACTTGGATGTAGAAATGCAAACGGTGATTTGTACATATATGCAAAAATGAAAATTGCGGAAATAAGGAAAATTCTGGAAAAAATCAAACTGAGGGCTATGGGGAAAGAATGGATTCAACCTATTGAAATTGAGGAAAAAAGCACTTCTGTTTTTAGTGTGGTAGGAGGAATCACTCATCAAAGATGTGCAGAATACCACAAAAGAAAAAAGAGATGGGTCCCCAAAACACGGATTGAGAAGGAAACGCAAGTTGTTTGCAAATTTGAGCATTTGGAAGGATCAAAGGGGAATTATAACATCCCTCCCATGGTGACAAATGCTTTGGATGTAAATAAGGACCGTTGTCCTGCCAATCTTATGATGACACCGGGTAAAGAGGACATACAAGGGTGTAGAGTTGAAAATTGTGATGGTAATCATTTGATAGAAGAGGAAGAATTTGAAGATGAGGTGGTGGACAACGAATTGGGTGTGATTGACACTAGGTGTATTAGTCAAACCACCTTGGATTTACTTGATAGAGGTAAGAGTAGAAGGGGCGGGAAATTAAACAAGTAGAAGAGGGAGGTGGAATCTGCCGTAAAGGGATTCAAAAGTGTGCCAAAGTTTTTCAAGAAGACAAGTACCAAGGGAGTGGGTCTCTCCCTTGGGAAGCAATGAAGATTGCCACATGGAATGTAAGGGGCATGGCTGCCCCTCACAAGCACAGGATGGTAAAGCACCATCTTGGAAAACTATCTTGTGACATTGCGCTTCTACAAGAAACAAAATGTTGTGAAGAGGCTAGCGAAAAATTTGTTAAATTTTGCAAAGGCTGGATGGGAATCTTCCAAGGGGAGGTGGGTACTGCTGGTGGTCTTGGCATCTTATGGAAATCTAATGCAATTAGCTTTACTCCATCAAGCAAAGGAAAGCATTGGTTGGCTGGTTGGATCCAAAGCTGATTCAACAAGATGGAGTTCCCTCTATGGAATGTCTACGGTCCCATTCATACTACTGAAAAAGAGAAGGTCTAGGAGGATCTCTCCATGGACATTCTATCCACCAATAACGGAAAATTCATCATCGATGGAGATTTAATGCCATAATGGATTTGAACGAAAAAAGTGGTGGGATTAGAAAAATCTCCAAGGACATATTGGACTTCATAAATTTTATTCAGTAGATTGATGTTGTAGATTGCAAGCCAAGAGATGGTTGATTTACTTGGACAAATAGAAGGATTGGCTTCACAAGTGTTCCAGAAAGGCTCAACAGATTTTTGTATGGTTTGCAGTGGACATTAAAAAAAACTCCCATCAATGCTACAACACTTACCATTGGTGTCTTTGATCATTTCTCAGTGCAAATTGAGATTGGAACTAACTGTCATTAGGGCTGTGGATATTTTAAGGTCCAAAACATGTGGTGGAGGGAAAGCAATCTTTGGCCCTCTCTGGAAGAATGGTGGAATGAATATAAGATTAGTGGGACAGCTAGTTTTTGTTTTGTGAAAAAGCTTGCTTACATCAAAGAAAAATTAAGAGTATGGAACAAGGAAGTGTTCGGGAATATCTTTGAAGAAAAGAAGGCAATTGAGAAGCAATTAGAAGAACTCAATGAGAAAGTAATAAAGGATGGTATGAATCAGGCTGACTATCTTAAAGAAAAAGAATTAAAAGCAAAACTATCAGAGACCCTTGCCAAGGAAGAACTTTATTGGAAAGACAAGGCATGTGAGCTATGGATTTGTAAGAACCCCAAATCGGTCCTTAACTGCTGCAGATGTTTATCTCAATTTGTTGTTTGAAAGTTTATAATTTGTTTGGATTTTCAAAGGTTTTAGAAATAAAAAGCAAATGTGCAATAATCTGAAATTCTGAAACTATTCAATTAACTGCTGCAAATTCTATTTATTTTCCAAATGAAATACAAAAGGAAATCAAGACAATCCTTTATTGGGAAATGATTAACAAAGGCAACTACAAAATGCATAAAAACCTGGGAGAATACACCCGCTGCTGCAGGAACGTATTTATTTCAACTCTACAATGTTGTGGCTGTAAATCTGAAAGAGGATAATGGCTGCAACTTATTCCTCCATAAAGCTGCAATTAAATACTATCTTCTTCTTCCTGCTGCTGAAACTAATACTGCTAAAGCACAAATAGAGTATCTGGATGAAACTTTCTGAAATTCCAAATTCACTGCATATTTCACCAGCTCAAATGGATACAGACAGAAGAACTACGTTCTTCAATGGAAAAGTTGAAAGCCTTCTCAGAGCTCGAAATCGCAATGATCAATTTGCAAAATAACAATGGATGCCTTCCTTCTTTCCCCAGCAAGCATAAATAGGCTTTCCATCCCTAAATCGCAATTCCTTAAAAAGCTGCGATTTCTTTCTTTAAGGCATTAAAAATATAATCATTAAATAAATTTAATGATTTAGACTTAGGAAAACATGCCAATAAATTAATACATTAATTTGGCCCCCTTCATGATACTTAGACCCATCTCTTAAGTGATTTAATATAAAGTCAATTTACAACTTAATATTAAATCCTTTGCCATTTAATTAATATATAACCACTCAAAACTGAATAACTCCCTCAAAAATGAGAATCTGGTTTAACCGTCTGGAATTGGAGTTGGCATAATAATTTCCCATGTGATCAAATAATATTTTTAAAAATAGCAGGGGTCCATCTCTATGACTCTAAAAGTTGCTAAAAATAGCAAAAATCAAACAAAGTCTAAAACCTCTCCATACCAAATCAAGGGTGCTGAGCTCTGCAAAAGTCGAACCATCAGATAAGCATATCTGCTTTGTGCACAAATTGACCCTCTATCCATCTCTACTAGCCTACGAGGGTCCAATGATAGGCTAATCAATAGCTAGAATGATGTCTCTAGCTAGAAGGGGACATCACAGTCTGCCCATCCTGAAATTGCTTGTCCTCAAGCAATCTCAACTCTGGATGTTGTAAAATCTCCTCGCTCTCCCAAGTGGCATCCTCAACCGACATGTCCTTTAATTTCACCAAGTACTCCCTGATGGTACGCCTCCTCAAATTCCTTTTCCTGAACTCAATGATATCCTCTGGCACTAAAACCAACTTCCCCTCATCATCCAAGGGTGGAAGCACTATAGAAGGAACAATCTGGTGTCCTAACGCCTTTTTGAGACGTGACACATGAAAAACATTATGGACTCTCCTCTCTACCGGCAAATCCAACTCATAAGCCACCTCACCGACTCTCTTAAGCACCCTGAAGGGACCATAGTATCGTGGCTTAAGTTTCTCGGCACCACTCTTTTTGAGAGTGGACTGGCAAAACGGCTGCAGCATCAAATAGACCATATCCCCTACCTCGAAGATCTACTCAGTCCTCTTCTGATCCGCATATTGCTTCTGCTGATTTTGTACCTTAGTGATGTTCTCCTTAAGAGCCTTTACAATGTCTTGGCTCTCCTGTAACAAACCTCTAGCACTAGGCACTCTACTATTGGTCAACGACAAATCCAGGAAATTTGGTGCCTCATACCCATATAATGCCATGAAAGGTGACATATGGATGGACATGTGATAAGTGGAATTGTAGCAATACTCACACAGATAAATCCACTTAAACCAAGCCTTCTGCTGCCCTACTATGTAGTTCCTGAGGTATCCCTCCACCCATTTGTTGACTATCTCAGTCTGTCCATCCGTTTGGGGGTGGTAGCTAGTACTCGGAGTGAGCTCTATCCTGCACAATCTGAATAACTCCTGCCAAAAGTGACTCATAAATCTGTTGTCCCGATCACTGACTATGCTCTGGGGTAAGCCATGCAACCTGAATACCTCACGAAAGAACAACTCTGCCATTTGCGTAGTAGCGTATGTAGTCGTGATCGGAAAGAAGTGGGCAAACTTCGTGAGCTGATCAACAACAACATATATACAGTCTCTGCCCTGGGCTCTCAGCAATCCTGTGATGAAGTCCATGAACAAACACTCCCACTTCCTATCAAGAATCAGAAGCGGTTGTAATAAACCGGCTAGGTAAGAGTGTTCCTGTTTATTCTGCTGACAAGTAAGACACTCTCTAACATATTGTAACACCTCAGCTTTGAGCCCTTTCCAAGAAAAGCGCTCACGAATCTGCCGGTAGGTTTTATAAAAACCTGGATGTCCTGCCATAGGTGAATCATGATAAACTCTCAACACCATCCTCCTCACCTCTGACCCTGGCACCAAAGAATTGCGTCCTTTGTAAATGATGAGCTCATTCACAAGGGTGAAATCACTATCCTGAACCGATCCGTCTATGAATCCTGATGCCCATGTATCCTTTGCATACTCTGCAAGGATCAAATGTCTCCAGTCCTCTGATATATTTGTCATCACGCTCAAGTGGGGTCTTCGTGACAAGGCATCTGCTACTACATTATGTGTCTCCTTGAAATAGGTAATATCAAAGTCATATGCCTGTAATTTACTTATCCATTTCTATTGCCTGCCATTAAGATCTCGCTGCCCCAGGAAATGTTTCAGGCTATTGTGGTCTGTTTTTATGCTGAATTTGCTGCCCACTAAATACTGCCTGAATTTGACCAAAGCATGCATTATGGCCAACATTTCCTTATCATAAATGTTGAAGCTCCTCTCAGGTTCCCTGAGCTTCCTACTCTCATACACTATCGGGTGTTTGTCTTGCATAAGCACCGCTCCAACGCCCTCGCTAGATGCATCACAATGAAGCTCAAATGGTTTACTGAAACCTGGTAGTGCTAACACTGGACAAGAAGTCATCAACTCTTTGAATTTATCAAAACACTCTTGTGCCTTAGGAGTCCACAAGAAAGCCCCCTTCCTCATCAAATCCGTCAAGGATGCTACATGCCTGGAATATCCAGTAACAAACCTCTTGTAGAACCCACACAACCCCAAAAATCCTCTCAACTGTGTCAGGTTTACTGGAGTAGGCCACTCGACAATAGCACGAATCTTTTCAAGATCCATGCGTACTCCCTGTGCACTGATAATGTGACCCAGATATAATAACTCTAATAATCCCAAATCACATTTAGACTCCTTTGCATATAAGGATTCCCTGCTCAAAATGCTCAACACAGTGTCTAAGTGTCGCACATGCTCATCCCATGTCCTATTATACACCAGGATGTCATCAAAGAAGACTAACACAAATTTCCTCAACTGAGGCTGAAAGACCCTGTTCATCATGGACTAAAAAGTGGTTGGAGCATTAGTTAGCCCAAATGGCATAACTACAAACTCAAAATGGCCACAATGACACCGAAATGTTGTCTTCTCTATATCGTGCTCTCTGACTCGGATCTGATGATAACCTGATCTCAAATCAATTTTGGAGAAGAAGCATGCTCCGTGTAACTCATCTAATAACTCATCAATCTGTGATATGGGGTACCTGTTTTTTATAGTCTTTTTGCTCAGGACCTTGTAATCTATGCACATCCTAAGAGTACCATCCTTCTTCTTCACCAAAACCTCAGAAGAAGCAAAAGGAGACTTACTTGGTCTAATGTGCCCCATAGCAAGTAGTTCCTTGATGGTTTTCTCAATCTCATCCTTCAATCTCTTTGGATGTCTGTAGGATGTAATCATAATGGCTTTGGCACCCTCCTCCAACTCAATGATGTGCTCAATAACTCTATCAGGAGGACTACCTGGTGAAATGTCACTGAACACCTTACTATGCTTGATTCTCAGCGACTATATGTCTAGATGATACTCGAAATGTTGCTGCCCATGTGATGGCATCAAAGTGCAATGGGCTGCCCACTCAACCTGGTCTTGTCTCAGCAAGCTCCCCATGCGCCTGCAGGACATCATCCTAAACTCACTGTCACAAATGGCCTTAAGTATATGTGTCTTTCCATCCGATTGGAACTTCATCTCCATGTTTCCCAAGTCGAGAGTGAACACTCCAATGTCATGCAACCAAGTCATACCAAGTACTAGATCTGTGTCACCCATGTTTACAACATAAAAATCAGCTTTGAAGTCAAAGTTATTAATCCTCAAGGGTAGACCTGTAATCTTCCTATCACATTTGAGGACGTAGCCATCAGCTACCCTCACTCTCAGACCCTCAAACTGCTCTGTCTAAATCCCACATTTCTCAACCAGCCTGGAATCAATAAAATTATGAGTGGCACCCGTACCGAGCAAGGTGATAACTCGCTGCCCTGCCAATACTCCCCTCATTCTGAATGATCCCTCCTACTGCACACTGGTGAGTTAGGCCTCCTTAAGTCTACCCTCAGTCTTTTCATCACCTGTAGCCATTTGGTTCAGCTTTCCATCACCTGTACCTTCCTTTTCTTTAGTTGATTCCTCATTTTCAGATTGTTGGTCTGAATTTTCAAAATTGGAATCCTCATAATAAGCCCACATAACCCTGTTTGCTTTGCCTTTGGGTCTTAAAGGACAATCATGGTTCATGTCATAAGGTCCTTTGCAATAGAAACACAATTTCTTCTTCCGCAAATCATTAAGTATTTCCCTGTCAAGAGGTGCAAAAGATTTATCTCTATTTTCGGATTTAAATTCAGTCCTCTCTGGTTTCTTAAAGAATGGCTTATTGTCATTGTTGGAGGAAGTTGCCTTGGGCTGAAATTTATTTACTGGGGCTGCATGCTCCATGCTCCTAGCTTTCTTCATAGCATCATTCAATGTGGAAGGATCAAAAGCCTTTACCTAACCTCTGACTGGTTCGGATAAAACTTCAGTAAATAATACTATCAACCTCCTCTCTGATATGTCTGGCACCATAATTGAGAACCGTTGAAACTCATTAATAAAATGCTCTAAGCTCCCTATCTGTTTGAGCTATGCCAAGTCTCTTAAGTAGACCTCTAGATCTTTCCTGTCAAACCTCTCAACTAATCTATCCACGAAGTCCTCGTAAGAAGTCACCTAGTTGTGCTGAAGAGTGATCAAACCATGATACCACCAATCATGTGCTACTCCCTCCAAATGTAAGGTGCCATATTTTATTGCCTCAATCTATGTCATAGGCCTCAACGCTAAGAAGGTATCAAGCTTGTGGATCTAAGCTCGCGTTGTCAATTTACCACTACCATCAAAAGTGGACAAGAAAAGTTTGCCTATAGCACGCTTTAGTTCATTATTCTACCCCCTGGGTCTCCTGTCTTGTCTGACTACATGGTAGTGTTCTCTCATTTGATTCACAAACATTTCAAACGTCATCCTTTCTCGCACATGTGGGGCCAATACTTCCCACTCATCATTTGCAGCCATAAGGATGTCTGCAAACATCTCATCCCCAGCTTCCTCTACTGGATCCTGCACTGGTTCCTCCCTAACAAAGGTAGGACATGTGGGTCTATCTGCTGTCCTAGAGTGTGTCCTCTATGCCCGTGGAGAACCTATAGGACTCTTGCTATACTCCTATTCCCGATCCTATCTTGTTGGAGGGTTCATGCGCTCCATCATAGTGGTAAGAGCCTACAATGTCTGAGCTACTTGCTGATGCCGTGTAGCCATGGCTCTATAAAACTCCCTGGTTTCCGGATTCATTGTTCCTATTTATCCTAGGTGGGCTGCAATCATGCCTGTCGCTCATGGTGACCGGCTATGGCTCTAAAACCTAATCGCATTCAAGTAAGGCTCTCCTCCATGTATAATACCTATGTGAACCTATTGGCATTAAGTGATGGTAACCAGTAAAGCCTACTACCGGTACAAGTATTGTCATTGATTGACAAAAGAAGATAGAGTTTTGTCATCTCTATTAAGTTCAACAATTCAAGGCAATCTATATGAAAGGAGGCTGGTTTGGCAGATGGTGCCAACATACAAGACAGAAGTGACTTTTAGCAAATACAACCCGTCACTATACAAAACATCAACAATCGGGTATTGTATACAGTCAAGGAAAAGAGGATTCAACCCTCAACCGAGGACTTGGCTATAACCGGTGTAGCAAAGTACAGAGAAAGCACAACAAACCAGTGTCAACAAGGCAACCGAGGAAAGTATGACCGGTAAAACCAAGGAAGAGACAGTAACAGGTCAACGACCCTTACTTGTTCGCAGCATGAGGATCTCTACCGATCTAGTAATGACTTCAGTGTGAACTGAGGAAGTCATAGTCAACTACCTGTTCCAACCAACTCTTTGACCAAGATTTTCTGCACTAAATCCGAAAGACTTTGAGTTAAACTGGTGATCGGTTTGAGGCACGTCTAAAGGTTTTAAAGTCGGAATCAGTGACTTTAAAACAAAGCGCTCTCTTATGAAGGAAAGTTGCCTATCACGCAACTATTGTTTTCTTCATAAAGCAGATAAAGCGAGGGCATGCATGGGATGTTTCCTCAGTGAACTGGTACTGCACTGAGTGATGAATCTGATAAGGATTTGTAATTAGGTCATGCATGAGGATTGTAATTAGGGCTAGGGCTCTATATATACTTCTGCCCAAGGAGAACAGAAGTTGCCTTCATTCTGTCGAGTAAAAGAGTGAACTTGTATGCTGAAGTAATCAGGGGTGAAAAGAAGTGAGAAAGAAGATTGTGCAGAGAAGCACAATAGTAGAGGAGAACACACCTGTAGCGACCGATGATGCTTCTCAGTTGAGTACAAACAGAGATCTTATCAGGCTATGCATAGCCATCTGTAAAAGGTCAATTCCTTTATTGTTCTCTAGCAATTACAATAGTTAAATCTCAGTATTTGGGTGGACTCTAACAGGTCCCTTGTAACAAATCCCCTAACCGAGTGACATCTTGAAAGGTGTTCTAAGTCCTCTAAGCAAGCAGGCACTAGCCAGCCTCATTGTAACAAATCCCTTAACCGGGTCGCACCTAACAGTGTGTTGTAATACTTTAACCGGGAAGGCTCCTAACAGGGCGTACTCCGGAAGAGTACAGAATTGCCTTGATCCGGAGAATTACCAGGTTTCCACATGATAAATCTGGAGTCACTGTATGATTGTTTGCTTGCTGTCATTGTATGCTCAAATCTGTCTTAGCTTACAGTTACAAGTATACTTCACTAGATTTAAAGAGAAAAGTTTTGACGGTCTTGATTCACCCCTCCCCTCTCAGCACCGGTTGGGACTGTCAATTGGTATTAGAGCCAAGTCTTGTTTTCTTTACCGCTTAACAACATAAAGAAAAAGTCAAGATGATGAGAAAGGAAGGACCAAAGTTTTCAAAAGAAAACTTTACTCAATGGTGCAACAGAATGAAGCTCTACATGAAAACAACCGATGATCAGTACTAGAATCATGTTACCACTAATTACAGTGAACCCACTGGCACCCTGACACCCGATCAACTGAAAATCAAAACCGAGCACACAACTGCTATGGATATGATAGCTAGCATGCTACCCGATCATGTCTATGCTGAGATTGAACATATAGATTCTGCCTTCAAAATGTGGGGTAAGTTGCAAGTGGTTTATGGAGGAGACCCAAATGTTCAAAGAGCCAAGATCGAAAGTCTCAGAGGAAAGTATGATGACATGAGGATGAATGAAGGAGAAGACATCGAGCAATACAGCAACCGAATCAAAGAGGTGATCAGCTCCATCAGAAGCGCTGGAGGAAAGCTTAGTGAAGAGGAGGTGGTTAGCAAAATACTAAGAACTCTCAGACCTCAATATGCCATTAAGATCTCTACTATTCAAGAACTCAGATTGGTGACCAAAGATCAAATCACCCTAGACTCACTAATTGGTAACCTGGCTGCTTTTGAATTAAGTAATTTTGATAATAGCTTACCCATTCAAGAATGAGCTTTTAAGTCTTCTGTCAACATCTCTTCCACCAAAAAGGGAAGAGAAACCGGTAATTGCTCTACCGGTAAGATTGGTAACCTTATTGAGAATCTTCTCTCAGAGGAGATGCAACAAAATGAGTTTGAAGCACTCATCGCTAGGAGATTCCCCAGAGGGAAAGGGAAGTACAAAGGAAAGATTCCTCTGAAACGCTTCTCTTGCAACCAGATAGGACATATTGGTGTCAGATGTCCAGATAATGACAATAAAGATAAGAGAGACCGGTTCAAAAGCAAAGCAAAAAGGGAATGCTATCTTGCAGAGGAAGGAGTCACAGACAATGAATCTGAAGACTCTGAGGATCCAGAAATTGCATTTGTTGCAATAAATGAGAAGAGTCCAGTGGTAAATGAAGTAGCACTCATATCTAGATCTCATCAGCATGATGATTGGATCATTGACAGTGGCTGCACTCACCACAGGACCGGTGACAAGAACAAGTTTATCAACTTGGAGCTCAATGACAGCGGATCAGTTACCTTTGGAAACAATTCCCCCTGTGCCATCAAAGGTAAAGGTTCTATTGCTCTCTGCAACAATGTTGTTTGTGAAGATGTGTACTAGGTTGAAGGATTCAAATACAATTTAGTAAGTGTTGCATAGCTGAACAACAAAGGATTCCTGTTGGAATTCGCACAAGGTTCCTCTATAGTCAAAAATCAGTCTGGAACCCATGTTGCAACCGGTAGACAGAGCAAAGGCAATCTGTTCTACCTAGACTCAATGGAAGGAGCGTGTTTGATAGCTTCAGTCAGAGGAGAATCAAGTAAAATCTGTCTTGTCTCCAAAGAAGACAATAGTTGGCTGTGGCACAAGAGAGTCTGCCACATAAACTTTGACAGTATCGTCAAAGTGAGCAAAAAGAAATCGGTTAGAGGACTCCCTGAGATTACAAAACCCATCAGTGGTGTTTGCAAAGATTGTCAGTTAGGATAACTGACAGGAACAAGCTTCAACAGTAAGTATTTTACTGCTGAAAATGATCTAAATCTTGTGCACATAGATCTGTGTGGACCAATGAAGACAGAGAACTATTATGGAGACCAGTACTTCATGATCTTTGTAGATGACTTCTCAAGAATGATGTGGACACTTTTTCTTAGAGAGACATCAGAAGTCTTCCACATGTTTAAAATCTACAAAGCTAGAGTGGAAAAGGAAACCGGTAAAAACTTGAAGTGCCTGAGGTCAGATAGATGAGGTAAATACACCTCTCAAGAGTTCACTCACTATTGTGAGGAACAAGGAATAAAGAGATAGTTCTCTGCATCGAGGACTTCTTAGGAAAATGAAGTAGCAAAAAGAAGGAACATGACTCTGATCGATTGGGCAAGAACCTTGTTGATTCAGAAGGATCTCCTGGTGCAGGAGCACCTATGAAGACACCTAGGTCCACCATTAAGCCAGTCAAATACAAAGGACCAAAGTCATCCCTAAATGTGACTTGGAGTGTATTAGAGCCAATAATGGCAATTCACAATAAAAATTGTAATAAAATGTGTTTAAGTCCTATTGGTCCAAATTGAGGACTAGGACATCAAAAATATTGTAAGTTGGGTCAATAAGTACCCAAAAGATCTAATTAGGATTTAGAAGTGTCTAAGGGATTCAAATAGACCCTAGAAGTAGAATCAAATAAGTATTAAGCAATGAAAATAAAAAAAACACAAGTTAATAATTCAAATGTTTGAATATTAAGGGCTAGTTGTGTTTTGGTGGGAAAATATGTTTAGGAGTTTTAAAGAAATTGTAATCACTTCCAACCACTTGGGATTGGTTGTGGAAGTTATAAACTTTGTTATAAACACCCAGGAACGATTGGGAAAAGGCATGGTACGAATTGGTGAAGGAGAATGTGCAGATTTTCTCAGAAATGCAATAAAATTCCAGAATTTCATAACTTCCTTTGCATATTTTGATATCTTATTGTATTTCCTTCATTGTTTTGTTGTTGCAATGTATTGAAGGATGTATTTGAAGTTGTTTTGATTCATCTTAAGTGATTTTTTCATTGAAGTTTCAGTTACATAGCATAAGTGATGTAGATAGCCATTTTCACATTGTTTTTCTCATTCAAAATGGTGTAACCATCCCCTTTCTGTTCAAAATGTGACTTGGGGAGGGATTTATGATATGTATCATATGTAATTATGCATAATAATGCAGGAATAAGACAGAGAATGCAGTTGATCATCCATTTGGGCAAGTTGGAGTGCTTGGGTGCATGAAAATGCATGGAATTTGATGCCATAAGTGTAGCAGCGAGAGATCGGGCTTAAGAAGGGCATGTTTTTGTTTGAAACAGAAAAAGTACATTTCAAATAAGTGGTGAATCCTGAAGGAGGGGTTTTGGAAGTGAGTTTTGAGTTGCTTTCTAGAAGGCCCTAGTTTTTGGAGCCATTTGGTGAGGGATTTTGAGTTTGACCATATGGGAAGTTGCTGTGTGAAAACCAATACCATAATCCTTTGTTTTGGGGTATAAATAGGGACTGCTGAAAGTTATAGTGTCTGGAGATAAGTATTTTTGGTAGTTCCTTTGTAAAGTGGCCCAATTAGGCCTAGTGGCAATACTGGAGGCAGCAATTTTATGCACAGTTGGTCCAAAAGAGTAATACTCCATTTTAACATATGTTGTGTAACTTCCAAATGGGTATCTGAATTAACAATTTAATTTTCAAGTGTTTTGTAAAGTTTGGTCCAAAAGTCCAAAAATCAGGAAACACAAGGCTGATAGGCAGGATTGCTTGGGGTTAGTAACTCATTTTGAGATATCTGATCAAGTGGCTTAAAGGGAACTTGTAACCAGTCAAGACAAGTTGTTTTGGGTTTTTTGGGACCCTAGGAAGTCTTGTGGTTGGCCTTGTATCATTTGAAAGTCATTTGATCTCTTGGAGCAAGTGGATTCCCTTGGGTACACGGTGAGACCTTGGGATTGTTTTACAAGGTGTAGAGTCTTGTTGTCCAATTTGTGGAGTTCTTCAAGCCTTTGCATCAATTGTTATCAAAGCAAGTAAGAACCTTGGGAGGAAGGTTAGGTGTGTATGTCTGAGGAAGAGTTTGAAGATTTTGAAGAAGAGGTTGAAAACATGCCTCCAAAGATGACAAACACGGAGCTTGCTAAGATTGTGATGGAGCAAGCAGAAAAGAACAAGAGATTGGAAGAAGTCATTGAAAGGTTGACCAATCTTGTTGAGAAGAGGGCTTCAAACTCTTTTGATGATGAAGGTGAAGCAGAACAGGAACCTGTTGAAGAAAGGTTGGATCCTGAGGATGCTAGACTAGTAAAGATTCTGAAGGCAGTTAAAGGAGGAGAATCAAAAGTCAGAGCAGAAATCCCTATGTATGATGGGAAGATGGATGAGGAAGTGCTCTTTGATTGGTTCAATGCTGTTGAGAACCACTTTGACTGTGAGGACATTTAAGACAAGCATAAAGTGAAGATTGCAAAAGCAAGACTTAAGGGTCATGCATTGTTATGGTGGGATTGCCTACAAGCAAAAAGGTGCAAAAAAAACCTACCAAAGATCACATCATGGCCTAGAATGATGGAAAAAATAAGGGAGAAGTTTCTACCTGAGGACTACAAGGTTCAACTCTTCAAGAAGATTCAAGGGTTGAAGCAGAAAGACATGGATGTCCAAAGGTATACAGAGGAATTCCACAAGCTTGACATCAGAGCTTCTCATGATAAAGAAGTGGAAGAGAAAGTGGCTAGATATCTTGGAGGGCTGAGGTATAACATCCAGGATGAGATGAGCATGGCCACACCAAGGACTCTGAAGATTTCTACAAGTTGGCAATAAAAGCAGAAGACAAGCTTAAAAGAAGGTAAGAGATGCAAGGCAGTTCAAGAGGACAAAAAAACAAGGACAAAAGAGTGAATCCAAGCCAAGGACAGAATGAGAAGGGTAAAGAGAAAGTCTCAGATCAGAAAGGAGAACAAAGAAATGGTAGAGGAAAGAGCTTTCTTGGAAAGTGCTACAAGTGTGGTGAAGAAGGGCACCCATTCTACAAGTGTCCTCAAAGAGAAGCTAAGAAGAATGATAAGAGGGTCCATTTGACTCAAGGAGAAGAGGACAGCAAACATCAAGAGGAAGAAGAAGCAAACCATGATTATGCATATCCTGAAGAAGGTAAGTGTCTCTTGATGGGAAGGTCACCTATTCAACGTACACCCAAGGTATCTATTTTTAGAACAAATTGTAAATGCTATGGAAAAATATGCAAGGTTATCATAGATTCTGGTTCATTTGACAATATAGTGTCCTATGAGATGGTAAATAAGTTAAACTTACCTAAATTTCCTATTGGTAGACCATATTGGGCCTCTTGGGTTAGTAATGATCAGAATATTGTGATTAAGGAGCAAGCATATGTAGATTTTTCAATTGGGGGTTATGCTGATAGGGTTCTATGTGATATAGTTCCCATGACATGTTGTCACATCATCTTAGGAAGGCCATGGCAGGCTTCAAGGCAGACCATTCATTATGGTTTAAAAAATGAGTATGTGGTGCACAAGGACGGAAGAAAATTCACCCTTAAACCTCTTCCAAGCAAGGTAGAAGAAGTTGGTAGCATCATTATCTTTGGTGCAAAAACATATGTTGATTTGCAGGTTCCAAAGCATGAAAAGATGGTGACTAAAGAGCAGGATTCTAAGACCACTTTATTGGTCTTGAAAGACGAGTTTGTGGACAGTCATGAGGCATTGACTGTAAAACAGCAAACAGGGCATGGAGATGGTGTCCTCATTGGCACAATGTGGTGTCCTTTGGATCAAGCAATGAAGAAAATTGCAGAGGTGTCATTAAAAGACACAAGGAGGGGTCAATCTGATCCAAGGAGGCAGTTGCAAAGACAATTTGTAGACAAACAAGATCACTATTTGCAGCAGCATGATGATAGATTTGATCTTAGTTCTATTCCTTCTTTTGTTTCTCAATCTTTGTTTGCAGGTGTGAAGGGTAAGAGGACAGAATTGGAAGTTGAACAAAGGACTCACAAAGAGAAGAGAGAGCCACCTACAAGGAAGATGGGAGGCACAAAGACACAGTCCCTTAGTTCTTGGGACAAGAATTTTTTCCAAGGTGGGGTGTATGGTGCAGAAGCACCTATGAACACACCTAGGTCCACCATTAAGCCAGTCAAATACTGTGATGTCCCAAAGTGGGCCCCTAACGGAAGGTGACGTAGGTCTGTCCGTGCGGTTTGTCGCTACCACATGTCCGGGGTTCTCGCCTGTGAGGCTGTCCTGAGGTTGCCCCCTTAATGCGGGGAGGTGTCGTTTACTAACAGTCCGGGCTTTTGGTGCAACGGTTACTAACTTGGTATCAGAGCCGGAGGTCTCGAGGTCGAGACCCACGGAGCGTGGTGGGCTGTGATGTCCCAGAGTGGGACCCTAACGGAAGGTGACGTAGGTCTGTCCATGCGGTTTGTCGCTACCACATGTCCGGGGTTCTTGCCTGTGAGGCTGTCCTAGGGTTGCCCCCTTAACGCGGGGAGGTGCCGTTTACTAACAGTCCGGGCTTTTGGTGCAAGAGTTACTAACACAGCCTCACAGGCGGGAACCCCGGACATGTGGTAGTGACAAACCCCACGGACAGACCTACGTCACCTTCCGTTAGGGGCCCACTTTGGGACATCACAGTGGTATCAGAGCGGTTTCCTGCTAGCCTGATTGGGTTATCTCAGATTGAATTCAATTATCAGTACGGCTTTAACCAGAGACAAGGATTTGGAAGAAAGAATGCACAATGCAAAGAAGAAATTAGATCGTCCATCTCAGCGAATAGAGGACCTTCTAAGAACTTTGGAGGAGTTGGAAACTTATTTAGGCAAGCCTGATCAATCAGATTCCTATGCTATGAAAACAGCTTTATCTCCAGCATTTGGTTCGTTGGTTAAGCCCCGATTATTGAGACATCATGATGAGGTGGTAAGACTTGCAGCTCTCTCTTGCATTAGTGAAATCATGAGGATAATAGCTGGCCTTAATTCTTATGATGATCAGATTATGAGAGAGGTACTTCATGCCATGGTGAAAAGCTTTGAAAAGTTGGATGACATCAGGGACCCTTATTTCACAAAGAGGGCAAGATTACTTTAAGTATTTGCAAGGGGTAGATTCGAAAACATTATGCTGACGATAGGTTGTATTGGTGACATTCACAAGATGTTTAACACATTTTGGAATATTTTGGATGAGTTTCATCCCAGCGATGTATTAGCATCGATGCACTCTATCATGTTCTCAATCTTCTTTGAGGAGGAGGATGAAATTTCTAAACTTTTGGCAGAAGATTTATGGTATGTTGTGGACAGTGTTGAGGACTTAGTCTCTTCAGTAGGTTCCTTCGATACGGAGGTTTATGTTGATGCTTCAGTCACTCCGTTTGATGATACGAGTTCAGCAGTTGGTCTGCAGAATTTGGATGGCAGTATTACAGATGATAGCTAATGACCCTTACTAATAGGATCACTAAAATCTCTGATTTTGTGCTTATGAAATTTCGTCAAACACTTGGCATGCAATCTGAATTTATACTGCTGTAAGTAAAAACTGAATATGGAAATTGTTGAGCAACAAATCTACTCAACTCAATAATGCAAATCAGTGCCAATATATATATATTCATTCAATAAAGATATTGACTCCTTCACAACAGATTGCAACTTTCAGATTTTACAAATTATTTGGCTCCTTAGAATCTAAAATATGCTTGTGAGACACAAGGAATATTGTCAAACACTTCGTGTGCAACCTTCCAGCTTGCTGGTCTAATAATATCAGTCTGATATGTACTTTTAGATGACTATAGATAGCTTCCAATGCTTGAGAATCAACACATCAAAACACAAATTATCATCTAGATGCTTAAATGACACTTTGGACCCTTAACCAATGCATAGAGATGGATTTTCAATGTTACATATGCACTTACAGCCAAGTGACATTTTGACAAACATTTGTCATGCAACTCAAGAACATCACGTAATTAGAATGCAGCCTTATCTCTCTATGCAACTGAAGCATTAAACTAATTTCAAGAATATTTATCAAATGGCTTAGTCTCTTGACTTTCAACTACAAGTTTCAGAATTTTCCGAGTACAAAGACAGCCATGATTTCATACATAAACAACATTAAAACTTATTGAAATAAGTGCCAAATGAACCTGAAATGAAGCGCCTAGAAGTGTGAATGAAGAAGCAATCAATATCACTCCACTTTGAGCCTTCCTCTTGCCAAATTGAATTTTTTTTTCAAATTCGCCCCTGTTCTGATATGAATGCCAATAATAAATAAATGCAGCAATAAAAGGTCTCCAAATTCGTATAGAAATGATTGCCAATGCAATAGCAATTGATTCCTCAAATACCCATAACCAAAGGATGCCTCCAAGTGAAGTTGTGAACAAAAATGTGGGTCCAAGATGAAAATCGCAGTATGCTGGAAATGCCACAGAACTCTTGAAATGGTCTTCAAATAATGCCAATGCAATCCTCTTGATTAATGGATGAAAACAAGTCTTTTGACAACCCAAATTCCAAACCCTCAATAAAGTCTGAGGACTTCAAAATATATCAAGACTCAGTCCAAATCTGAATACTCAATAATGCCCAGCATGAAATGGTTGAATACCACTTCCAATGTGCAACCCTTCAGAAGATATTTCACCTCCTCAGTTATGCAAACCCTTAGGAGTTTTCGTTCCTAAAGATTAGTTGAAAATTTGCAGACCTAGATGGTGCCACAAATGCTCCAAGATGAAAATGTAGTAGAATCCTCAAATCAAGCATGTTCAAAATGAGAGGCCAAGCCCTTTATTTATTCACTTTTCTAAGAAGTTACTAAGAACTTCTAGAAACATCCATTATAAAATCCCATTATAATGCACTTTTATAATAAAAATAACTTTATAAAATAAAAAGTGCAACTCAACTTAAAATTATAACATGTGGCCCCGCATAACACATAATGATAAAAAATAGGCTCCAAAACATCTCTCCAAGAGCAAATAAGACCATCCAATCTCCAAATAATCACTAAGATGACTCTCTCACCAAAGCCATTTGCCTACGAGAGTCCATGATAGGCAAATCCACTGAAAAATAACATGTCACTAAAAAGGGGACATGACAAATACAAAGGACCAAAGTCATCCCTAAATGTGAATTGGGGTGTATTAGAGCCAACAATGGCAATTGACAATAAAAATTGTAATAAAATGTGTTTAAGTCCTATTGGTCCAAGTAGAGGACTAGGACATCAAAAATACCCAAAGTATCTAATTAGGATTTAGAAGTGTCTAAGGGATTCAAATAGACCCTAGAAGTAGAATCAAATAAGTATTAAGCAATGAAAATAACAAAACCACAAGTTAATAATTCAAATGTTTGAATATTAAGGGCTAGTTGTGTTTTGGTGGGAAAATATGTTTAGGAGTTTTAAAGAAATTGTAATCACTTCCAACCACTTGGGATTGGTTGTGGAAGTTATAAACTTTGTTATAAACACCCAGGAATGATTGGGAAAAGGCATGGTACGAATTGGTGAAGGAGAATGTGCAGATTTTCTCAGAAATGCAATAAAATTCCAGAATTTCATAACTTCCTTTGCATATTTTGATATCTTATTGTATTTCCTTCATTGTTTTGTTGTTGCAATGTATTGAAGGATGTATTTGAAGTTGTTTTAATTCATCTTAAGTGATTTTTTCATTGAAGTTTCAGTTACATAGCATAAGTGATGTAGATAGCCATTTTCACATTGTTTTTCTCATTCAAAATGGTGTAAACATCCCCTTTCTGTTCTAAATGTGACTTGGGGATGGATTTATGATATGTATCATATGTAATTATGCATAATAATGCAGGAATAAGACAGAGAATGCAGTTGATCATCCATTTGGGCAAGTTGGAGTGCTTGGGTGCATGAAAATGCATGGAATTTGATGCCATAAGTGTAGCAGCAAGAGATCAGGCTTAAGGAGGGCATGTTTTTGTTTGAAACAGAAAAAGTACATTTCAAATAAGTAGTGAATCCTGAAGGAAGGGTTTTGGAAGTGAGTTTTGGGTCATTTTCTAGAAGGCCCTAGTTTTTGGAGCCATTTGGTGAGGGATTTTGTGTTTGACCATATGGGAAGTTGCTGGGTGAAAACCAATACCATAATCTTTTGTTTTGGGGTATAAATAGGGACTGCTAAAAGTTATAGTGTCTAGGGATAAGTATTTTTGGTAGTTTTTTTGTAAAGTGGCCCAATTAGGCCTAGTGGCAATACTGGAGGCAGCAATTTTATGCATAGTTGGTCCAAAAGAGTAATACTCCATTTTAACATATGTTGTGTAACTTCCAAATGGGTATCTGGATCAACAATTTAAGTTTCAAGTGTTTTGTAAAGTCTGGTCCAAAAGTCCAAAAATCAGGAAACACAGGGCTACTAGGTAGGATTGCTTGCGGTTAGTAACTCATTTTGAGATATCTAATCAAGTGGCTTAAAGGGAACTTGTAACCAGTCAAGACAAGTTGTTTTGGGTTTTTTGGGACCCTAGGAAGTCTTGTGGTTGGCCTTGTATCATTTGGAAGTCATTTGACCTCTTGGAGCAAGTGGATTCCCTTGGGTACACGCTGAGACCTTGGGAGTGTTTTACAAGGTGTAGAGTCTTGTTGTCCAATTTGTAGAGTTCTTCAAGCCTCTGCATCATCTCCCTCATCACTTCTGGAGAGAAGCTGTCAGTACTGCTGTCTACACACTGAACCGAGTTCAAGTCAAAAAGGGAACCGGTAAGACTCCTTATGAACTATGGTTCAAGCATACTCCTAGTGTAGGCTACTTCAAAATCTTTGGTAGTAAATGTTACATCAAAAGAGATATGGACTCTAGGAATTTTGATCCCAAGAGCGATGAAGGAACCTTTTTGGGCTACTCTACCAAAAGTAAGGCCTATTGGTGTCTGAACAAGAGAACCGGCAAAATAATCGAAAGCATCAATGTAAAAGTTGATGAATCTTCAAAACCGATTAAGAAGACCGGTCATAGTGATCATGACAGTCTTGAAGGCCAGAATGAAGGAAATGCTTTTGAGTTCAATGAAGCAACAACTGAAGATGAAAGAGAAATACATATGAACATACATCTAGAGCAGGAGACTGCACCTGAAGCCAACAAGTCAACACAGGATGGTGAACAAGGAGATGTCCAGAACCATGATGAAGAGATTGCTCAACCGGAAGAGCCTGACGAGGAACAATGATTAGCTCTCCCAAGGTATGTCACATATCACTCCATTGACAACAATATTGGTGACAAACATGCTAATATCTTGACCAAGAAAAAGGCCAAAGAGAATATCTATTTATTTCCTATATAGAGCCCAAATCCACAAGGGAAGCTCTGGAAGATGACAATTGGGTCAAGACCATGCAGGAAGAAATTGAGTAAATTGAGAAGAATGACTTATGGGAGCTTGTGCCAAGACCAAAGGACAAGAATGTCATAGGGACCAAGTGGGTCTATAGGAACAAGCTGAATGAGGATGGGAAAATAATAAGAAATAAGGCAAGACTGGTCTGCAAAGGGTATGCCCAGGAAGCTAGACTGGACCATGGAGAAACTTTTGCACTGGTAGCCTGATTGGAAGGAGTGAGAATTCTTCTTGCCTATGCTGCACACAAGAAGTTTAAAGTATATTAGATGGATGTCAAGTTGGCATTCCTTAACGGTATACTAGAAGAGGAAGTCTACATTGAACAACCGGAAGGCTTCACATCTGCACAAAATGATGGTATGGTCTGTAAGTTGAAAAAGGCTCTTAATGGGCTTAAGCAAGCTCCAAGGGCATGGTATGAAAGGTTGCATTCATATCTTCTGACCATAGGATTCATAAGAACCGGGGACAACAACATGTATCTCAAGATTGGTAAAGATGGAAATCTGATTGCTGAGATCTTTGTGGATGGCATCATCTTTGGAGGTGATGAAAAGATGAGCAAAGCCTTTGCTGAAGAGATGAAGAGAGAATTTAAAATGTCTATGATAGACACCATAAAATTCTTCATTGGCCTTCAAGTACATCAGCTAAAAGAAGGTATCTTTATCTCTCAGTCCAAGTATATAAAAGAAATTCTTAAGACCTTTGGACTTGATGAATCTAAACCGGTTGGAACCCCAATGATAACCAACCTCAAGTTATCAAAGGAGGATGATGCAAAAGAAGTGAATGAAACAATGTATCGGTCCATGATAGGAAAATTGCAGTATGCTATTCACAGTAGACCAGACATTACACATGCAGTTGGCATTGTGGCAAGATTCTCTGCTAATCCCAAAGAGACACATCTGATAGTAGTAGAGAATCTTCAGGTATCTAAAGGGTACTGAGGAATATGGTTTGTGGTTTCCACATAAGGGAGGATTTGAGGTAAAAGTATACACTGATGCAGACTGGGCTCGCAACATTGATGACAAAAAGAGCACAAGTGGTGGTGCATTCTTTCTCGGTGGAAGAATTGTTTTTTGGACAAGTAAGAAATATAATTGTATTTCACAATCTACTGCAGAAGTTGAATATGTTGCTGCAGCAATCAATTGCACACAGGTAATCTGGATCAAACAACTGTTGGAAGGAATAAAAGAATAGATACCAACTGTTGGAAGGAATAAAAGAATAGATACCTAAATTGATAGCTATCTATTGTGATAGCACCAGTGCAATAAACATATCCAAGAACCCTATTATGTACTCCAAGACAAAGCACATTGCCATCAAGTATCATTACCTGAGAGAGTTGGTACAAGACAAGGAGGTGAGAGTGGAGTATGTTCCCACCAAGGAACAAATTGCTGATATCTTCACAAAAACATTACCGAAGAATACTTTTGAGTATCTCAGAGGAGAACTAGAGGTGATACCCCTTCATGATCTTCAGTAAACTTGCAAAGGTGATCATCAATTCATTATGCTTCAACAGAGGGTTCCACCTCATCTTTACTGGACTGATGAAAAGGAATGCTGCTCATAGGGGGAGCAGATTAGAAAAAGGTAGTCTCTCTGACTAGCCTTTGGCATTATTGTCAAAAAGGGGGAGAGTTTGGCAACAACCGATAAGCAGACTGTAAGCAGTAGCAATGTTACAATATTGTCATTGCCCATCAAGGTTTTGTCGTCAATGCCGAAGGGGGAGAATTTTGGCATTAAGTGATGGTAACTGGTAAAGCATACTACCGGTACAAGTATTGTCATTGATTGGCAAAAGAAGATAGAGTTTTGTCATCTCTATTAAGTCTAAAGATTCAAGGCAATCTGTATGAAAGGAGGGTGGTTTGGCAGATGGTGCCAACATACAAGATAGAAGTGACTGTAAGCAAATACAACCGGTCACTATACACAGCATCAGCAACCGAGTATTGTATACAGTCAAGGAAAGGAGGATTCAACCTTCAATCGAGGACCTGGCTATAACCGGTGTAGTCAAGTACAAAGAAAGCACAACAAACCGGTGTCAACAAGGAAATCAAGGAAAGTATGACCGGTAAAGCAAAGGAAGAGACAGTAACAGGTCAAAGACCCTTACCTGTTCGCAGCATGAGGATCTCTACCGATCTAGTAATGACTCCGGTGTGAACCGAGGAAGTCATAGTCAACTACCTTTTCCAACCAACTCTTTGACCAGAATTTTCTGCACTAAATCCGGAAGACTTTGAGTTAAACTGGTGATCGGTTTGAGGTGCGTCTAGAGGTTTTAAAGCCGGAATCAGTGACTTTAAAACAAAGCGTTATCTCTTATGAAGGAAAGTTGCCTGTCACGCAACTATTGCTTTCTTCATAAAGAAGATAAAGCAAGGGCATGCATGGGATGTTCCCTCAGTGAACCGGTACTCCACTGAGTGATGAATCCGATAAGGATCTGTAATTAGGTCACGCATGAGGATCGTAATTAGAGCTAGGGCTCTATATATACTTTTGCCTGAGGAGAATAAAAGTTGCCTTCATTCTACAGAGTAAAAGAGTGAACCTGTATGCTAAAGTAGCCAGGGGTGAAAAGAAGAAAGAAGAAGTGAGAAAGAAGATTGTGTAGAGAAGCACAATGTAATGTCCCCATTTTGAGCTAGCATTGGACTTAGTGGATTTAGCCTATCATTGGGTCCTTGTAGGCTAATACTGGTGATTAGAGGACCCTGTTGTGGGTTTTGGCCCCTTTTTGAGGGATTTACTATTTGTAGTAAGTCAACTTATGGTTCTACTGAGCTCAGAGGATTTAGAGGAGTTATATGATGCTTTCAGTTTTGATTCTGATGCTTCCTCAGTTGTTTTCGCAAGATGGGTGAATTATGATTATTATTTAATTAAATCGGCTAAGGTTGTCATTTTTATTGGGAATGTATTCTGGGCATCTTAGTGTTTTAGCTCGTTGGAACCGGGTTGAGAAGTTTTAAATCCTGAGCTCATAAAACAGGGACCCTATGTGTCAGAATAACATTATTTTAATAAAAGGGTCATTTTTAGCATTAAAGTAAAAAGAAATATAATAGTTTATTATATTTCAAACGTGCACATAGGGCAAAATCTTTTGTAAGTGAAAAGTGTGTGAGAGAAGACATCTTTTATTATAAAAGCAATGCTTTGGGCAAAAAGGAATTCATTCATGAACTTATGTTTTCTTTAAAAGATTGGAAGTGGAGAAATATGGCTAGGGTTTGAGGACTAATTCCTCACTTTGCAATTTGAATCATCACATGTTGATGGTTAACTTTGCTTTTGAAATTCTGAAAATTCAATTTTGACTCTGGAGGTACAATTTGGTGTTGTTATATACTGAATTGTGAAGAGTTCTTCAATTATAGTTGATTCACAGATATTCTTCAAAGGGGTTTGATTCTTCTTCATTCAAAGGCTGAAGTAATTAATTGGAAGGCTGTTGTATCTTCCTAGTTGACTGCTCATAGTTAATTGGAGAGCTGCAATTTAATTTTCAAGAAACAAGTAATTGTTTCAGGCTGCGATTTCATTCTCAACAGGCTGCGTCACCTTTTTATCTGGCTGCGTGACTAGTATTGGAGGCTGAGTACTATTTTTTAAGGGCTGCGTGAGTTTTCAACAGGGCTGCGTTGGAATAGTGAAGCTGCGTTCACATTCTTTAGCGTTGCAGAAGACTCCTTCAGGCTGCGTTGACATTCTTTGGATGTTATTTCAATTCTCCAGCACTCATACAATTGCCAGGTGCCAATAATTTGAATAATAATTTGATGTTTATAAACATTGTCACTTCAATAATTTAAATAATTAACGATCATTCAGAATTATTCAGTTTGATATTGTTTATGTTATTCAAATTCCGTGGGAAAATTCCATATGAAACAAGCATTAACAAAATACAAAGATACAAAATTTGCAAGTAATTCAGAAAGAGAAATTATATTTGAAGAGTCAGACAAGCTTATCACACACAATAGTAGAGAAGAACACACCTGCAGCGACCTGTGATGCTTCTCACTTGAGCACAAACAGAGATCTTATCAAGCTATGAATAGCCATCTAGAAAAGGTCAATTCCTCTATTGTTCTCTAGCAATTAATATAGTTAAATCCCAGTATTTGGGTGGACTCTAACAGGTCCCTTGTATCAAATCCCCTACCTGGGTGACATCTTGAAAGATGTTCTAAGTCCTCTAACCAGGCAGGCACTAACCGACCTCACTATAACAAATCTCTTAACCAGGTTGCACCTAACAGTGTGTTGTAATCCTTTAACCGGGAAGGCTCCTAACAGGGCATGCTCCAGAAGAGTACAAAATTTGCGAGGTTTCCTCACACCGTGGTTTTCACCGTAACTGGGTTTCCACGTGATAAATCTGGTGTCAATGTATCATTGTTTTGTTGTTGTCATTGTATGCTTAAATCTGTCTTAGCTTACAGTTACAAATATACTTCACTAGATTTAAAGAGAAGTTTTGAAGGTGCCGATTCACCCCTCCCCTCTCAGCACCGGTTGGGACTGTCAGAACCAACCTCCTCTAGCTACATGTAATAACTAAACCCTCAGGATGACAGGATTTAGCTCTGATACCACTGTAAGAACCCCAAATCGGTCCTTAACTGCTGCAGATGTTTATCTCAATTTGTTGTTTGAAAGTTTATGATTATTTTGGATTTTCAAGGGTTTTAGAAATAAAAAGCAAATGTGCAATAATCTGAAATTCTGAAACTATTCAATTAACTGCTGCAACTTCTATTTATTTTCCAAATGAAATACAAAAGGAAATCAAGACAATCTTTTATTGGGAAATGATTAACAAAGGCAACTACAAAATGCATAAAAACCTGGGAGAATACACCAGCTGCTACAGGAACTTTTTTATTTCAACTCTACAATGTTGTGGCTGTAACTCTGAATGAGGATAATGGCTGCGACTTATTTCTCCATAAACCTGCAATTAAATACTATCTTCTTCCTGCTGCTGAAGCACAAATAGAGTCTCTGGATGAAACTCTCTAAAATTCCAAATTCACTGGATATTTCACCAACTCAAATGGCAAAGCTAAAAGCCTTCTCAGAGTTCGAAATCACAATGATCAATTTGCAAAATAACAATGGATGCTTCCTTCTTTCCCCGGCAAGCATAAATAGGCTTTCCAACCCTAAATCGCAATTCCTTGAGAATCTGCGATTTCTTTCTTTAAGGCATTACAAATAAAATCATTAAATAAATTTAATGATTTAGACTTAGGAAAACATGTCAATAAATTAATACATTAATTTGGCCCCCTTCATGATACATAGACCCATCGCTTAAGTGATTTAATATAAAGTCAATTTACAACTTAATATTAAATCCTTTGCCATTTAATTAATATATAACCACTGAAAACTGAATAATTCCCTCAAAAATGAGAATCTGGCTTAATCGTCTGGAACTGAAGTTGGCATAATAATTTTCCATGTGATCAAATAATATTTCTAAAAATAGCAGGGGTCCATCTCTATGACTCTAAAAGTTGCTAAAAATAGCAAAACTCAAACAGAGTCTGAAACCTCTCCATACCAAATCAAGGGTACTGGGCTCTGCAAAAGTCGAACCATCAGATAAGCATATCTCCTCTTTTCACAAATTGACCCTCTATCCGTCTCTACAAGCCTACGAGGGTCCAATGATAGGCTAATCAATAGCTAGAATGATGTCTCTAGTTAGAAGGGGACATCACAGGATTAGAGAAGGCGATAGCAACACCAAATATTTTTATGCGTTTGTCAAAGCAAGAGGAATGCAAAATCAGATTAAATAAATTCAAGATGCTAGTGGTGGGGTGTTCAAGGACGGGGAGAGTATTGCAAAAACTGCTTTGGAATCTTACTAGGACATTCTAAATTCGGGAGAGATGGTGGATTCAAAGTCCAAATCAGAAATACTTGATGCTATCGTAGAACTGATATGTGAAGAAGAGAATAAAATGTTAATGGAACCTTTCACGAAGGAGGAAGCTAGAGCTGTTATATTTAGTCTAAATACAGACAAAGCACCTGGTCAAAATGGCTTTCCGGTAAAGCTTTTATCAGAAATGTTGGAGCTTTTTAAAATCAAATATTTGCAAGGTCATAGAGGATGTGCAGAGCAAGGGAAAATTTGTTAAGGAACTTAATAATATGATTGGTAATAATCCCTAAGAAGGCTAATTGTAGAACATAGAATGACTATAGGCCCATTGCCTTGTGCAATACGATATATAAAATTTTAACCAAACCAATGGAAAATAGATTAAAGAAAATCATGAACAACTGATACCAATGGAACAAAACGACTTCACACCTAGAAGAGAGATTACGAATAGCATAATCCTTACTTCTAAGACTATTCACTCCATGTCTTCAGCTAAGAAGGCTGGTATGGTAATCAAATTAGACATATCTAAAGCTTACGACAAAGTTTAGTGGGATTTTTTGAACAGCACATTGACCAAGTTCGGCTTTGACAAGAAATGGATCAGAATAATTGACGCATGCATTGAATCTCCTCATTTCTCAATTGCAATAAATGGTGCTTTGTTTGGTTTTTTCAAGAGTACCAATGGAATTAGACAAAGTGACCCCGTATTGCCTTTTCTATTCATCATTATAGCTGAGTCGCTAACTAGATATATATATAGAGAAAGAATCACTAGCGAATGGAAAGGCATAAGTTGTTGTCGGGAAAATGGGTAGTTAGACGGTTAGCCCGTCCAAGGAAGTTACACGGGTACGACGGTCCGCCTCGCATCCCCTCGGACATTATATGTATGTATTCTCCTCTTGGAGGAAGACACGGATATAGTGATGCAAATTTATACTTGTACTGGATGATTATGATATGAATATAATGTTGTTATGTTCTCTTTACATTTCTTGTTGAATACTTTACTTTCTGAATGCAATTAGTCTCTGTTACCCCACAAGGGTAAACATTTGGCGTCATTGCCTAGACATACTTGGGAAAGAGAAGGACTGAATGGCGTACGAGCACTATGGGCCTACCAGTTGGTGAGATTAACCCAGAGGCCGACAACGCATGTACGGAGCTCTACGAAGGAGAAGACGCCGCAACAACGGAATTCTCAATCTTGCTTCATGCGGCCATCGAAACCTACATCTGTCAGGAGGCCACAGAGGCTGCAGTGTCAACGGGTGTTGTGTGGAGCACACTGGGAGTAAGCCCTGCAATAAATCAGTTGATGAGCCACCTCCTCCGATTGCTCGCACAAGCGTCCTTGGCACAACAAACCCACCTGGAGGAGATTGCCCATAAGGAACGCCGATAGGAAGCTCTCCATGAATACCAGGAATGTACGAACATCTACCACCGGGAGGAACACGATGGCACCTCTCGGGAATTCTCAAATCTGAGATAGACTGAAGAAAGGAAGGACACTAAACAATTGAAATGAGGAAATCATTCAATTGATTGAAAAGTGTTGCAATAAAATGACTTGAATAAATAAAAGTGTTTTTTAAATGATGTGTTGATTATTGCTTGTGGAGAAGTGAGCAAAGAAATTATGCCCAATCAATTAAGTGAAAATAGAAATTTACAGAAGAAACTTGAAGGGGAGGAAGCCGCTAGAAAAGCTATAGTTGCACAACAGCAAGCGGAGCAAAGGGAAAGATTCTGACGACACACTAAGGGACTACCGAAGGGAGGAAGTGAAGGCGTGGGTGTGGGGAATCTAGCCACCACGGCGGCGGGTGCGACAAAGAGTTGTTAGAAGAAACAAGAAGCTTGTTGGGAAGCCTAACCTTAACCCCACAAATAGAAGAAGCCTGAAGGAAGGAGAGAGAAGCCGCGTGTAGGAAGGCTAAGGAGACAGTTGCCGCCAAGACTATCAATGTGATAGAGGGGCATGGGGATCGCAGTAACCTACCACGCTTTGACACTTCCAGCAGTTCGGAGACATCAAGTGGTGAGGTACCAAACACTTCCGAGACACCAAACTTGGTAGTACCATTACAACCTGCAGTACAACAAGTGACACAGCTAGCAACACAAGCCGCAGCACGTGTGCTACCAACACCGCCAGTGAAGGTGAACATGGCACAAAAGACAAAAATGCAAGTTCACGAGTGACGGGAAGGAAGACCCAACTCGGCATTGGAAAACCTGTGAAACAATTTGGACGGCCAACAGGGTGACCGACGTTGATGAATGGGTAAAGCAGTTCCCAGAAACGTTGCGGGGAGTGGCGATAGATTGGTTCTCAAACATGGACCGGTCAAAGATTGCTACATGGCAAAATCTAAAGAAGGAATTCCAAACCGAATTCAGATTGCTAAGGGACGATAACGAAATAGTGGCTGAGGTTTACACAACAAAACAAGGGAAAGAGGAAACCGTATGAGGCTATGGACGTAGGCTAAAGGAATTGGTCGGGAAAATAAAAAGCCAACCGACTGACGGACTTAAGAAATGGTCGTTTATCGAAGGGTTGAAGCCCACCCTCCAAAGGAAGATGAAGGTGGTCCCGCTAGCATCCTACAATGATGCCTACAATAGAGCCATGGACTTGGAGAGTGAAAACAAGACCTCCAAGAAGAAGAAGGCCAGATCCTCTGATGACGACAACGACTCCGAAGGAAGCAACGACGACGAAGCAAATAAAAAGGTACAAGCCCTTCAGAAGGATATGATGAGGATGATGAAAGAATTCAAAACTACTATGAAGGCGACCACAAGCAAGAGCGACAAAGCCAACCTGTGGTGTACTGACTGTAATGAGGAGGGTCACACAAAGGGGGCATGTCTAAAGAAACAATTTTGCGACATTTGCCAGATCGCGGGTCATTCCACGAGGGAATGCGCGTACAACATGAAATCTCGAAGCCACCAAGTCCTATTAACTCAGGAGGCATCCACCTCAACAGCGACGAGTACAAACAACCAGACCAACAACATAGCATCATCTAGCGGCTTTTGGAACAAGTGAGGGGGCAAGGGTAACGGAAACAACAATAATAACAATAATAGTGGAGGAGGCCGAAGTCGCCTTCAGTATGATACCTCCGGCCGACCCATGATACAATATCATACATGTAGTCAGTGGGGACATTTCGCGAGAGAATGTCCAAAGGAAGCACCACAATTCCTATCCTAATGGTGTGGTCCGAGAGACCACGATGAGACTAAGTGTCCTAAGCCTGGGGTGAACTTCCTTAGCATAGCAGAAGAGGAAATACTGATGCTAACCTGCGAACAAGCGAAGAAAAAACTATACCCCAACCCCGAGGCAGAGAAGGAGCAGCTACAAGAAACTAAGGCCGCCATAGAGAAGGAATTAACTAATGAAAGGAGGGAAATGCATGGGAAGGTCAGTACCTCCTCGAAAAGAAACTTGGAACAAAGCATAATCCAACAGATGTTGCACACGAAAATTCCGGTAAAAGTCAAAGACCTCCTTGTGGCTATGCCCCACCTGACGGCGACTCTTTTAAATACAACGGTCAACAGGGAGCTGGAGACAAGGGAACCAAGCAGCGAGAAGAAAAACTCCCTCGGGAAGGAAGACCCTCTTGGATCCTCACAGCACCCAATTGTGTTGGCACTTAACACAGGAAGGCATCCGGCTGTAGTAGAGATGAGAATCCTTGGAGCAGTCTTAACCGACACCATAGTAGATGAAGGGTTCAGGGTCAACATGTTACCAGAAGAAACTTGGAAAAGATTGGGGAAACCTACATTGTGGCCGCCGACCTTTCAACTTCTGGGAGTGGACCAGCACGGGATTAAACCCATCGACACGTTAATGGCGCAGCAAGTAATGGTCGGTACCCAAACATTCGTGCTCGATTTCATAGTGATTCCTCTGGAGAAAAAAGGGTACGACGCCATTCTCAGGAGAGGGTGGCTAGTGGAGGCTAAGGTCAAGCATGACTGGAAGAGAAATCCTCTTTCTATAGAAAAGAGTGGCTGAAGATTCACCATCTATCTGAAGATAGTTGGTTAGTGAGGACCTGGCATCATCCTCGAAGTCCGAAGGGGAGGAGGAAGATGCCGCAAGACAATGAATGGAACCCAATAAGGAAGGAGTCCTGGAAATTGAAACACACTCCGACGATGACTTGGATTCCCTAAATGGACTCTTTTACTAGCAGATGGAGGATTATGAGGTATTTTCATGCAACATGCTCCAGGTAGATGAAGGGGATGAAAAACAAACATTTCCGCCGTAATACACTGAGTACCAGGAGGGGGATGCCAAGGTGATGGAGGATCTGGCACACAAATTTCACAAAGACAAGACAATCAAATACGAGGAGCCATCATTAAAAATTGTGAACCTAGGGAATGAGGCCAATCCGAAGAACATCTTCGTTGGGAATGATTGGAATCTCATACTTAAAGCAGCGGCCTTCAAGATCTTTATGGAATATAAAGATGTTTTTGCGTGGACCTACAAGGACTTAAAGGGGGTACCTCCGGATTTGTGCATCCACAAAATAAAGTTGGTAGACGGAGCGGTACCCGTCCGGAAGCGTCCTTACCAAATCAACAAAAACTATGTCGCACGAGTAAATGAGGAGATCCAACGAATGCTAGATGCAGAAATTATATCCAGAGTACAAACGAGCGAATGGGTATCTCCAATAGTCATTTCATTGAAAAAGGAAGCCATCCAGATCACGATGTGTTGATTTCCGATGTTTGAACGCGGTAACTATTAAGGACCCATTCCCTATACCATTCACAGACAACATCCTAGAGTAAGTAGTGGGGCACGAAATTTATTCGTTTATGGATGGGTTTTCCAGGTATAACCAAATATCCATTGCCGAGGAAGATAAGCTGAAGACAACCTTCGTGGTGGAAGATGGGGTATATGCCTATAACAGGATTGCCTTCGGGCTGTGCAACGCCCCAACTACCTTTCAAAGAATAATTCTCCATATTTTTGACCAAATGTCTATGGGAAATTTTAAAGCCTTCTTGGATGATTGGTCCATCTACAGCGCCGAGGACAACCACATAGGAGTCCTTCAGGAGTGCATGGAAAGATGCAGAAGGGCACGACTGGCATTGAATCCAAAGAAGTGTCGCTTCATGGTACTGCAGAGAAAACTACTCAAACACATTGTGTGTCGAGCAGGACTTAAAACCGACCCTGACAAGGTGAGGGTGATCTTAGAAATGGAACCTCCCATGGATGTCAATGGCGTAAAACATTTCTCGGACATACTGGGTACTATCAAAGGTTCATCAAATGATATGCCCATGTGTGCGACCCGATGGACAAACTGACTCGGAAGACGAAACCCTACGTGTGGGGTACAAAACAAGGAGAGGCCTTTGAAGGACTGAAGGCAAGGCTGGTGGTAGCACCCATTTTGGCATATCCCAATTGGGATAAGGAATTTCATGTCCATGTGGACGCTTCAAACTTTGCTATTGGGGCGACACTGGCACAAACGGGGGATCACGGGTTGGATCAGCTAGTATACTTTGCAAGTAGACTTCTCTCGAAGGCAAAGAAGAATTACAGCACCACTGAAAGAGAAGCGCTGGGAATGGTCTATGGGGTGCAAAAGTTTTGGCACTACCTATTGGCGACCCCGTTCACCTTCTATGTGGATCATCAGGCTCTGATGGATCTCGTAAACAAACCCATAATCCAAGGTCGAGTGAGCAGGTGGCTACTATTGTTACAATAGTTCACTTTTAAAATCATAGTTAAACCTGGGAAGAGCCATGCAAGTGGGGATCATCTATCACGGATTAAATCGGGGGAACCACCCAAGGGGGTGGATGATGATTTTCCAGATGCCCACCTGTTCAGAATAGCAGTTTTACCTCCCTAGTATACAAGTATTGGGGAGTACTTATCTACAGGCCAATTTCCCCCGACAATGCAACTAGGCGAACAATGGAAGATAGTTTTGAAAAGCAAAACATTTCAATTAATCAATGGGCTTTTGTATAAGATGGCACCCGACCAGATCCTCCAGCAGTGTGTGATGGAAGAAGTTCCAAGAGTACTTCGAGAAGCCCATGAGGGTCCTGGGGGAGGACACATGGGTCCGAATACAACTGCTTGGAAGGTATTGCTTGCAAGACTATGGTGGCTGACCTTGTGCAATGAAGCGCAAGAATGGGTCACAAGATGCGACAAGTGCCAGAGGGCAGGAAAACCATTGAAGAGGGACTTCATGCCACTCAACCCCTCTCAAGCACAAGAATTATTTGAATGGTGGGGACTTGATTTTGTTGGACCCCTTAAGGCAAGCAAGGCACGAAGGTGTAGGTATATCGTGGTAGCCACGGAATACCAGACGAAGTGGGCTAAAGCACGGGACATACCGGACAACTTAGCTGTAAGTACCGCATGGTTTATTTATGAACAAATAATCACCAGGTACGGTATACCCGTCCAGCTTACGAGCGACCGAGGGGGACACTTCGTCAACCACATAATAAGGCTACTTACGACGGAGTTTAAAATATTTCATTCATTTTCAACTCCCTACTACCCACGGGTGAATGGTCAAGCGGAAGCAACTAACAAGGTACTAGTATCAGTCATCTACAAATCTTGTGGGGTGGAAGGGGAAGATTGGGAAGAAAGACTTCCCTCGGTGCTGTGGGCCTACCGTACAACATATAAAGCCACTACTGGACAAACCCCATTCCAACTAATGTATGGACAAGAGGCTGCCATGCCTGCTGAATTTATGGTCCCAAGTCTGACGATATCCGTTGAGAACAGATTAGGGGACATGGAAAGCTTGAAGGAACGATTGTATAACCACAATAAGCTCGATGAGAAACAATTGTTCGCACAATGGGCGGCGGAGATAGTCCAAGGACGAAGGAAGGTCTGGTATGACAAGCATCTAAAGTGGACACAGTTTACGCCAGGACTGTTGGTCCTGAAGTATAACAAAGGCAATGAAATTAAGCCCGGGAAATTTAAAGTCAAATGGCTGGGGCCATACAAGGTACGCAAAGTTGGTGATAATGGAGCCATTAAACTGTGGACGCTGGACAGACAAGTGATAACAAATCCTGTCAATGGCTCGAAATTGAAAATTTACCACGAGAGGGATGAACAGAGAGGAAACCCGCAGAGACAACACCACTTAGGCGAAAATTGAAAAAAAAAGGGACATCGTACGTCCGTACAGCCATACGGCTCAAAAGCCAACACTAAAATGAGACCCACTGTATGACACATAAAGTCCGTACGGCCAAGGCATCGTACGATTAAGAGAAGAAAAACGTGGGCCACCGTATGACACCAAAACATCATATGGTGCAAAGGAGATATAACATGGGAAAAAAACACCGTACGATGCAAAGAAGATATAACACGAAAAAAAACACCGTACGGCATGCGTGGAACAAAAGAAAGGTAAAGCACACGTGAAATAAACACTGTATGACACACACGTGCAGGAGCGAAAACACCACAGAAGGAGGAACAACACCGTAGGGAAGGAAGTCGCGAGGGGAGAAGACCGTACGGCTCATCTATTCTGCATACAACTGTCGTACGGCAAGCCAAAGTAAAAGCACGCGCCACTACACCGTATGGAATTGGCACGCAAAGGAGCAGACTAGAACCATTTTTCCATACGAATGTACGGTACCGTATATGTAAAGCGGAGGAAGGCGCCAGCAAAGCAAATTAATTGGTGACCATGGCAAGTGGAAGTGTGGTAAACACAAGGCAACCGTACAAAACCACCAGGCAATTAGGGATTTCTAAGAAGCTATATTTTCATACAAAAGAAGGCAAGCAGAGAGAAACGGTTAATGGACACAGGAAGAAAAAAATGAATTGGAGGAAGCAACTACAGGTATCCAGCACAGCCATGGAGAAGGACAAACGGATGTTGCCTTCTGGAGTAAAAGTTACAAGCAAAGAGAGATTGAGGCCCAGGGTGCAAATGTCGACCCAGAAAGCTATAGTCATTGCACAGACAGTAACATTTGAGGGATTAAATGGAGCCGAGTGCAGGCAATGGTGGCAGAACACGCCAGATGATGATTTCATGAAGGGGCAGCTCTATAAGGCCGAGGTACACTGGGCTATTCAGATACCAGTTTTCAATATCCGGGAATATGAGGGAGCTCTCAGAATCATGATCGACACCTTTGATAGATTCAGCTAGATGAGTACCTTCGACCGCCATGGCCATCTGATCACCATCGCATTTGTTGCTGCTAATTTTATGAGGGTTTTTGGTATTCCTGGCAGACATGGGAAACGAATAGAGATGAAACCGAAGATGGACAAGGATGAAAAAGTGAAATGGGTATCTCTGGTTTCGAAGGCATTGTCACTGGTGGAGTTAGACTCCATTGCCTCTGCCTCTAAGGGTCATGATATAAAAAGACCTTCATTGCACTAGGGGAATGGCGTGCAATAATGGATGTCGTGAAGAGTAGGTTGACAGGTCCTAGTCGAGCCTCGGACATCACCATTCCACAACTTCTACTTATGAACGATCTCCGGAATGGAATAGTATATGATTGGGCGACACTTCTGGCAGAGTGTATGTACGAGTTCCTCACATTGCAGTGTAAGACATTTTATATGCCAGACTACGCCATTGGATTCTTTCTTGAGGCCACCCGCCAGCAAGTCCCAGCAGACAAATGGGAGGTACAACCGCAGGCCACTTTGGTACCAAGTGAGCCTCTAATTTTCTATTGGTGACACTTGGATACCGGGGGTTCACAGTCAAGTCAGAAGCGGAAATCCCAGACAGTTGCCTTTGAGTCTGAGGGAGACGACGGCATGGGCAGTGATAGTGCGGAAGAATTAGAGGAGTCTTCGAGGGTGAGCGGCAGTGATAGTTTTCGCATGATTGACAGAGAGCCAGCTGGAGGGGTGGTGGCCCCTACCCCAGGAGTCACCTCGGAGGGGGGAGTTCTATTTGCGCCTTCACTCCTATCAGCGAGTGTGCCCACATCCGCTACCATACCAATACCCGGGTTTGGGTAGTTGCACACTCCAATTAGTCTTTCCCATTCCCCAGCGCAACCACCAATAGTGAAAGCAGAGCCCGCCACAAAAGTGGCACCCGTGGAGATCCAACCCAAGAGAGAGGTAGTGGTGGTTCTAGGAGGTGATGTGGATCTTGGTGGGACACAGGTCCTGGAGACTGGGTTGGAGTCAGTGGTGTCGGGAGATGCTCCAAATGTAGTTGTAGTAGACGCATAGCTCAACCAGTTCCAGATGATCCCTAGGCAGCTTATTGGACCTCCTTCCCCCTCGAGACGGAGACAGAGACAGTTGCCACCACTATGCGCCAAGGTACTTGAAATCGAGGAGTGCAATGCGGGCACTCAACATGTTCCGGTGGAGGTGAGGATGTGGGGCCACAAGGCCCAACCCCACCACAGTCAGAAGCTATACCTGCACAGGAGCCCGAGAGTAAGATAGTAGCCATGGGAGCATTCATGGCGGAGATCTACAAGATGGGGGACAAGATGCTTGAGATGGGACAGAGGCTGGCAACTTCTTTGCGAACTGCCGAGCTGGATGTGGCAACAGGGGCCGTGAGCCGTAGTCTTGATTTTCTCACTGGGAAATGTGAGGGAGAGTTTGTGAGGTGTTTTCTTTCTGAGGGGTGGCCTATTGTAGCGACTTTTGCAATGTTGTAGGCATGGCAGGCTTCGCGCCTACCCGAAGGACATCGATTGTATATGCTGCTCCAAGAGTTGGAGCAAGGCTTCTGAGTTGCATATTTGGAGATACAGAGGGCTCAGCATGTAGGAGGTGTCACCGAGGCAAAGAAGGGAGTAGCCGTTGCATCTTGGGAGGAGCTCGCAACTTGTCTTCAGGCTGTTGAAGCTGAGTTAGTCAGGGAGAGGGAGTCTCAGGTAGCCTTGCAGGTCAAGCAGGAGGAGCTAGTATACTTGGAGAGTCATCTGAGGGACGAGTTGTCTCAACTACAACAGTAGTTGATGGCTGCACAAGAGACAGTCGATCGGAAGGAGAAGCAGAATTTGGAGGCAACTCTCATGGTGAAGACTATGCGGGAACGACAGTTGCTTGCGGAGCGTGGTCTAAAGCACAGGACTGAGCAGCGTCTTGAGCTCCGGGCATGAACACCTACTACACTGGGCCCTTCTTCATCAGGGACGCTTCCTCCGCCCCCTCGATGATTTTTCTGTTAGTAGTCTATTCATCCCATTTTGTTCTGAGTCACGGACATTTTGTATGATGTCGTCCGGAGACAACTTTTTTTTGGGGGGGGGATGATATTGTCGGGAAAAATGGGTAGTTAGACGGTTAGCTCGTCCGAGGGAGTTACACCGATGCGACGGTTCGCCTCCCATCCCCACGGACATTATATGTATGTATTCTCGTCTTGGAGGAAGACACGGATATAGTGATGCGGATTTATACTTGTACTGGATGATTATGATATGAATATAATGCTGTTATGTTCTCTTTACATTTCCTGTTGAATACTTTACTTTTTGAATGCAATTAGTCTATGTTACCCCACGAGGGTAAACATAAGTATCCATGAGGAATTAAGCCTAGTTATCCATTCTCAGTTCTTGAATGACACCACGTTATTGGTGAAGCTACAATTAGAGAAGAAAACACTATTAAAGTTTCATTGGACTTATATGCCAGAGCTGCTGGCCAGAAAATTAATGACAAAAAAATAGAAATTTTCTTCTTTAATACCAAAAAGGCCACTCAAGTAAGGGTTGCATGTATCCTTGGATGGGAGATCAGGGCACTTCCATCCATATACTTGGGTGTCCCTATGTTCTCTGGAGCATCAAGGACAACATTGTGGGAGAAATTGATCTTGACACAAACAGAAAAAAAAAAAAAGACCTGGAAACACAAATCTGGTTATCGCTGTCAGGTAGGATTCTTCTTATTAAATCTGTCTTAGTTGCTACGCTTATATATGCAATGTCATGTTTTAAATTATCTTCCAAGGCTATTCATCCACTCAAAAAAAATTTCAAACAATTTTTTTGAGAAGGGGCCAAGGAAGCTAGAAGAATCCCCTTGATAAATTGGGACATTGCTTGCAATAAAAAGGAAAATGGTAGGGCAAGGCTTAGAAGGATAGAAGGAGAGAACATTGCATTGGGAGCTAAGCTAATATGGAATATGTACAGGGAACCAGATAAGCTATGGTGCAAAATTATGAAATGACCCTAATCGGCCATTTACTGATTCCGACCAATAAATCTTAAACAGATTTTAAATAAACACTAACATGCAAATAACCAACAGATACTCTCGAAAAACAAGCAGATTTATTCATAAAACCAGCAAATACAATCTCAAGAAATAACTCAGAAAAATGGTATATATTTTACATCAGCAATACAAAACCATAGATTATTACATTCCAATCTGAACTACAGGCAAATAACAGTAAGACTAGATGATAAGAACCTGATAAAAGCAATGCCGAACTCTGAATGAATCCGCACCAGGATGAATCGGGTTTCCATCCAATCTACCAAGAAATGCTGAAGGTTTCCGTCAGATTTCTGATTCGATAGCTGAAGCTTCTCGAATTCTCAAAGAGAAGTAATATCCATAAACTGAAGCATCCTAAAATGAGACTCCAAACCTCCTCTTATGGCTGCAGCTGTGACTCTTCAGTTTCCCCACTGTGACTCTTCGTATGCCCATTTCGTCTCTTTATAAACTCACTTTAGGTCACTTTAAATAAATGACCGTTGAGTTATAAAGTAAAATAATAAATAAGTGAGGAAATCATCCGGCATAAAAACGGAAGCCCAAACGAGCTCGGATGCCGTCGTGTGATATCTCGTCGGAAAGCTCTCGATGAGACGCTCCAAGTCCACTACTGAAAAGCCGAGAATTCTAAACCCCTACTAACTTACTATAAATAGTAAGTGCCCTGGAAACCTGCAGAAACTGCACCGATTGGCTTGAAACTGAAACCACCTAGGCCGATCATCCCCTAGAACACTGCCACGCCATGGTTAGCCCTTCGAGCCAAGGTGAAAAGGCTAACAACTCGGCACAATATAATGTACCCTAAAAATGGGGACATTGCAAATTATGCAAAAAATATCTTGATAATGAAAATTCGAAGAGGGTTCTTACATTTCTAAGCTCACAAAGTAGCTCTGCTGTTTGGAAATTTATGATAGAGTGCAGGAGAGTGATCATTGGCCATCTTACATGGAAGATTGGAAATGGCAAATGTGCCAGGTTTTGGAGAGATTCTTGGGGATGGTAACAAATGCCTATATGACACCTTTCAACAGCAATGTTGGATGCTTGTGGTTGAAGCAGAAATGGAGGAATTTGTTGCAGATTATTTAAAAGAGACATATCCAAGAAGTGGTATCTAAAATTGGATTCCGATAAAGCATAATAGTATGGCGTGGGAGGATCAAGAATGAATCAATGAAATCCTAACACATAGAAGAGTTGTGCTATGCAATCAAAGGGATGAAATCATTTGGTGTGCATCTCGATTGAAAGAATATAATGCTAAACTAGGATACCAAATCTATACTATGCAGAGAGAGGTGGTTGATTGGCCAACACAACTATATGGGACAAACTTGTGGCACCAAGAGCGGGAGCTTGTTTATGGACTGTATTACATGGAAGAATCTTGACTGGAGAGAGATTAAAAACATATGGCATCCTTTGACCAAGTATATGTGTCCTCTGTAAAAAGGCAGAGGAAACTTCTAATCATCTCCTATACAATTACCCCGTTGCAAAACAATGTTAAATATGGTTATGCCAAGAATCGAAATGGTCTGCGGCATGGGAAGAAAATCTAATGAACTTTCTCAAAGGATGGCCAAAAATAAGCAAGAGATCCTTATGGGGATCAATATGGATTATCTCCCCATCTATGCTACTATGGCGGGTATGGAAGGAAAGGAACCAAAGAGTACTCAAAGGTAAGGAAACATGTGCAGACAAAGTAATTGAAAAAATAAAAAATGGCATTATAGAAATTGCAAATAAGTAATAACAAAGCTTATTCAAGGAAGATTGATTATGTGTTTGCCGATTGGGACAAGAGGATTCGGATTAGATGGGGTCACACTCCTCCCAATATCAACATCACCTCAAAGGCTGCAAGAAGGAAGAATGCCAAATGGAGGGCGCCAATGATGGGGAGAATGAAACTCAATGTGGATGGGGTTGCTAAAGGCAACCCGAGCGAAGCTGGTTATGGATGCATTCTTAGGGATTGTGGAATTCGATATTCGGCATACACGGGTACATTGGTATTGACACCAGTAATGCTGTGGAAATGGTGGCTTTGAAGAGAGGTTTAAAGCTATGTGTGGATAAATGGATTCAATCTGTAGTTATAGAGGGTGATTCACAGATAATCATTAATGCGGTCAAGCAAGGAAATGCATCAAATTGGAGAATCAATCGAATGATGGGGAATGTGGCAGAGCATCTTGAAAAGATCCCCAATTATACATTATCTCATGTATACAGAGAATCTAAATAAGTCACAGACTATTTGGCAATCTTGGGGCGTCTTCAAAGGCCAGAGAAAAAGTCTTAGATAATAATAAAATTCCATTGGAATTGTGGAAATTACTCAAGGACGATTCCCCTTTGTTGGATGATACTGACAAGGTGGGCATAGGATGAATACACAAAAGTTTAAGTGCATAAACTTTGGACTAAAACCCTTTTAGGCCAAAGACTAAGAAATGAAGGACAACCAAAGGATATAGAACTAGGAGTTGCAAAGAAAGATGGTACCAATGTTACCCCTATTCAAAACATATGGCAGAATTTTGGAAATTGGAATGGTAGTTATGGCACGTGGGAAAATATCCTCTTTGTGCCCATGCATCACAAGACTGGGAATGCTAGAAAAGTAGGATCTCTTTGGATTCAGATGTGACTGAGATATGGTAACTGGGAGATATTTTAAGAACAAAGAAAATAGGGAAAATGCATATCAACTATGAGGGTTATAAATATTGGGGAATTGCAAATGGACGGGCACTCTTGCAACAATGGTGCACCACTTTGGACTCAGTTGCATGTGCAGGAATGAGTCCGCCTTAGCTCAATGCAAGTGGCTCTTCAATGTGAGGAATGAGGATGTATATGAGGCTACATTGACAGTTGCTACAGGGCACCTCAGCAGAGACATGCATTGGTGTGATGGTTTCATTTATGAAGCCGTTTTATGTCCATTGGTAGATATAATGCCTTCAAAGGAGAGATGCATAGAAAGAATTAGTGGCTTCGTAAGAGAGGTGGATGCAGAAGCTGTTGCCAATGCCATTTTGAGCTTGGACACAAATGGGTTTGTGAGCTCATTAAGGATCTACTTCAACCATGACAGCTATGTGTCGGATGATGATGAGAATGATTCACAAGAATATCGAGATTGGAAGGACAGACAAAGAAGCTTCATTGAGAATGCATGGTAAGTGTACCGAACAGGCATCATCAATAATAACCTTGCTCCTTTTAGCAGACTGTTTGATTTTGAATACAAATGGCTTTCATCTGTAAGAGAAAATAAGCATATCAAGATGGGTTAGGCATTGGCTATGATCTATGGATCACTAGGTAATTAGGTCTGGTCTGGGTTGTTTTGTGTGGACACAAGCATGTGTTTGAATGTAATGGGAGCTATCCCCTTTTGATAACGCTTATCTTAAAAAAAATCACTGAAATAACCAGCCCACGGGTCCAAAATATTGATTTACTAATTTTTACTATAGCTTTGACCCAAACTATTGAACACACATTATAGAGCATACTCGCAGCAATATCACAAAAGATTGTGTAAAACTTCAGACAATAGCAATAGAATTATATGCCAAATATTTAGTCGTCCATTCCAAAAATGTAACCGTCTAATAAAATCTCTTCTTTTTATTTCTGAATCAACCCTTACAAATTTATCTTCTAAGAAGACTTCACAAATTTGGCCCACTGTGTACTCCATTGTGAATCCACCCAAGAAAAACTCAGGATTTTCCAACCCTTATTGGTCAACTGAAGGTTTTTGTCCTCAGCTTCTCATCATCATATAAATTTATCAAATCAAATCCATCAGCATGCTTACTTCCTCCATCGAATCCTCCTTATCAAAAACTCCAAGAAGCATCTAGAATATTAGCCCAACTTAGCTGACTTAATGTTTAATCTTATTTGGAGGATTTTATTTAATAGTGACATTTTAAAATATTTTATTATATTATAATTTAATTAAATTAATTAATATAAGTTGTCATTTGAATATTTTATTTTTGTGACAACTTAATAAAAATCAATTTAAATAATTCACTTAAAAAATTTGGGACATTACAACCTCTCAGATATTTGAAGATTCATTTTACTACCTGAACATGGGTTTCATTTGGTGCAACTTGAAACCTTGCCACCATACTTACAATTTGCATGATATCAAGTATTCAAGTTGTCACATATAACAAATTCCCAAACACTGTCATGTAGAGAATCTGATTAGCCTCAACAAATTCATCATCCTCACTCAATTAACATCCTGTGACCCAGGGTGTGCTCACAGCATTGCAATCCTCCATCCTAAAATTCTTCAACATCTCCTTAGTATACTTGGTCTCTGAATTAAATATTCCTTTGTCTAATTGAGAAATTCACAACCCGAGGAAGAAAGACAACTCACCAAGAAAAGACATTTCATACTCCTACATGTTCATGGCAAACTCTTGACACATCTTATTACTACTACCTCCAAAAGTAATTTCATCCACTTAGACTACAGCAATCAACTGATGATCACCTTCAAATTTAATAAATAAATTGCTGTCAACAACACCACTTTTAAAACCTTATCGTGGTAGATACTTATCCAATCTTGGGTGCCAAGCCCTCGGGGCTTCTTTCAATCCACAAAGTGCCTTCTTTAACCTGCATACATAGTCCTTATTCTCTGAAAGGATGAACTCTTCAGGCTGTTCAATATATACCTCTTCTTCTAAGTTACAATTTAGAAAGGCTGACTTGACATCCATTTGGTAGACTTTGAAGTTCTTCAACTTGCAAATGCTAAAGACATCTTTCTAGCTTCTAAATGAGCTAAGAGTAAGTGCGAGCATTATATTTTCATGGATTATTCCATATGAGATTGCCATCAATGACAAATGGGGACATTGTTGGACATATTGTCATTGATGCCAAAGGCACTTAGATGTTTGATGGTGAAGATTGATGGCAAGTTCATCATGATGCAATTAGCTGATCGAGGAGTAATCAGGGGCATTACAAAAGCAAACCCAAACCTCATTTTGGTGCCTCTTTTGTGATAAAGAAATTCAAATTAAATTGATTTTATTTTGGGCCAAACCTCCTTAAATTGAATTGGATTTTTATGAAATATGCAGGGGCACATAGCCAAACCCAGTCACGTAGCTTAAAACATTTTCTACACACAATTTACAAGTAAAGAATAACAACCTGTATACATGGGGGTAGCTACCTTTTCATTAATAACAGAAATTACATTGCTAGTTACATAGAGTGTGCAAGAAGATTTGAATAGCCTCCAGAACCTCTTGGAGCCTTTCGATCTGTGCAGGGTTTAGAGCTTCCTTGTTGAAACAAACTAGAAATGCATGTGTCCATCTTGTTCTCTGACAATGCCTCTTTAATGCTTTCCACTATCTCTGTCATTCATCGCTATTTTTTAGTGCCTCCATCCAGATTGTATCCCCACTCAGTCCAGTTTTGGGGTGCATCAAAATGGATTTGAGCACCTCCAAAGCCATATCCCTCAGCTGGGGGTGGACAAACCAGTCATACATACAAGGTATTACCATTAAATACAGAATTTAAACCTATTTTGTGTGCTAGGAAGAAAATTTTGTTCTAAAACATGAAATACATCATCTCATTTTAGCATCAAGCTAAAAAATATCTTGTGAAGCATGAAATCTGGTCAGTAAGAAAGATTTGGCTTCTTTGGGCACCTAGGTGGCATCTTTTAAGATGCTCTTACAATTGCATTCATATTCTCTTGTAATAACCTGACTTTAGGCCATTGTATACGGCTCAGATGCATGATCAAGACCAAAATATAGATTTCGTTACTGGAAAAAAATTAATCTGTTAAAAACTTAAAATGGTACTAATCTTTTTGTGGCTGTGCATTGTTCTTGATGATGCATTATATAGGTATTCAATTTGACCCATATGATCCATCTTTTGCAAAATTGTTTTTTCTAATCAGCTAGAGATGCATTCATATGAGGACAAGTTTGGCCAATACCATAAAGCTCATTCCTTAATTTCTTGTACACAAGTTTTTATTTTCTAAGAGCACAGTAATGGGAGTTCCAAAACAGTTGAGTTCAAGCACGCTATTGAAACCAAGGATCAAACCTCGCGTATTCGCCAAAATGCAGCAATCTGGTTGAGATCTTGGGCCAGACTGCCATCAACAATCAGACCCCCTTGAATAGAAGTTTCCAGAAATGCATCCAACTTTTCTCTGTAAAACAATACACCAGCCGATCATATTAACAGGCAACATTGAAACTCTATTGATTGAAATTTGATCAAAACACTTAAGAAATCCACTTTATCATAAAGATAGATTGGATAGCTAATTACAGACAGTTCAAGTAAAAGAAGCAATAACTTAAAGTTTATTAGTAAGCCTATAGTTTACCATACAAAAGATGAGATTTATTGTTGAAGTAAATTTAGCTCCCATTGTGTAAAGGGAGCTGCATGATATATCCAGGATGACTTACTTATCATGTGACTGATTGCTACCAGTAGTTTCAATAAGAATATAGAATTTCTCCTGTGAATTAGGTAGAGGGTTTCGTGCACCTTCCAAGTGAGACAAAACCTGTGAGATTTGTAGAAAGTTGGAAACATAAGGGTAATCTTAAAAAGGAGAGTACAGTGACAGATTTAATTGTAAATCAATCTAGTGTATCGCTTCATGATCACAATCCTGTTCATGCCTTTCAGATAGCACATAATGCATAGTATTCTTGTATGTTTTGACTAATAATACCACCACTAGTTATTCATAAAATTTTCTAAATTATCTACTAAAGAATTTTAAGTAATCAATTTAATTAAAAACTGCATTCAGTCTTTGCTTAATAGCGCATTTACGCAATCAATGCATCAAATGTTTCAATGAAAAACCAAAATGCATAAATAGTTAACCCACATCATTCTTTGTACTCTTTAAGTTGGAGACAAGAGATCAGAGGCACTAATGTGCAGCTTGTGGCTAATTAGCTGACGTGCTATCACTTATGAAAGATTGTTTAATTAAAACAACACTATTATAAGCTAAACTTTTTGAGTCTTCCATCTTGCACACCATAACGCCATTTTTAATCAATGAACATGGAATGTTTTCAGATGGTACATAAAAGAGTATGGTTATTTGAATTTAATTTTGACACATACAACAAGCAATCAATTCAAAAACACAGACAAATCATATAATAGTATTAAAAACCTTTAGCTAAAGTGAAAAGAGACATATAAAGATTGTTATAATTAAAAAAGGGGAACAAAGACCTGTTGTGAGGTCTTCACACCATCGCCCCCATTGAGCATGAGGATCCCTTGTTTTGCTTGGATTTAGCAGTAGGTGCTCTAGTTTGTCTTAGTTTGGTAGGAGTTTTGAGAAATCTTCAGGTCTGAGAGATGAGTTTGAGCAACCTTGGCTCACTTAGGAGTCAAATCAGTCAAAGGGAGAACAGCTAGGTCTAAATGAAAGGTGAGAAATTAAAGTCCAAGAGAAGCATGATGGGAGTTGGCCTTAGTGAATGTGAAGATTGAAGGTAGCCACCAAGTTTGAAATAAGAACAATCCAATACTTAGGAAGATTGTGCACGTTTGGAAGCTGTCCAGGACAACGGTGGAATCCACCCTTGCCATGGACAAGGCTGCCCAAAGCAAGTGCAGATTCCGCACTTTGCTTGGACACAAACGTCCACCACCTCCCCTCTTTTTGCCTTCAAATGGAAGCCCCCCAAACTCATTTGAAGGCAATTTCAAGCAAAGATAAGGGCATTTTGAGACATCTAGCTCTGATTCAGGCCTATAGGGAAGGGTTTTGTCATCAAAATCAGATTTTCCAAGTGAAAATGTCATGAACCACTCTCAGATATCTACGTGGATCTCAGCCTTAGCCATCAGATAATGATCCAAAGACAAAGTTGTGATATCCCCATTCCAAAATAAGATCTAATAATAAATAATAATAAAAATAATAGCATTAGAATATAAAAATAAATAAATAATAATACAATATAATTTCAATTTTGTGAAGTATCAAATCCATTACTAATAAACCTTACATATACAAATAATAATAATAATAAAATATAATACAATCTGTATACTTCCTTCTTGCAAGCATCAAATCCATTACTAAAAAACCTTACATAAACATACAACCATCTCAAGCAATCACATAACTTTATATTGATTGAGTTTGAGGATTTTTCCAACCGAAGAACTCACCAAGTCTACATTCGCTATAGAAAAGCTTTGAACAAAGTGATCAGGTTCAAGGTGAAGGTTTACCCGCCTAGGTGTAGTGAAGCCTGAAGTGCAGGGGAATCAAGGTCATTCCCATTCGTTGGCCAGAACTGATTGTGGAATCCTGTTGGAGAGTTGGCAAGCTCTTGGATTTCCAATCTGTGGTTTTGGGAACCAACACAATTTATGGTTGCTGCAAGGAATTTGGAGCTTGTGAGAGCACTGCCTGCACTATTAAAGAACTGTGCCACCCTTTATACCTTCATTCAGCTATTCCAAGTCAATCGTAGCATCATGGATCAGGTTTGAAAGATTTACCAGTTGTAGCAGCAATATTCTAGAGGTTAGATGTGCTTCAAAATAATCTATGTATTCAATATATTTCATCCTATCAATGATATAGATGAATCATGTATTGTCCTCTCTCTCTCTCTCTCTCTCTCTCTCTCTCTAGCTAGCTACCTATCTGTCTATCTATTTATATATCTATCTATGTAGGATAGTTATATAGACAGAGAATATAAAGCAAAACTTATTATAATGATACCAATAACACATTAAACATCAATATCCAAGAAACATAATACCATACCATAATACCAAAATACCAAAACATCAGATGGCGAGGAAATACTTCTTTATTGATGCCCAAAAACCAACAGTTCAACATAATAACCAAAAGTGTTTATATAATAGTCGGTTGGTTGGGGAAACCAACCGACGCACCTCCTCGCTCCTAACTTCCCTCCCGGCATAACATAACTAAAACTAGCATAATAATATTTTATTCATACTACATATATCCCCCCCAAAAAAAACAGTTGTCTTCCAGACGACAATACTAAACCAAAATTAGACTTCAGAGTTGGGTTGTGAAGACATCCCTGGATTTGGAACTTGTTCCCGAATGCGTAAGAGTTCTCGCACTGCAGTCTTCTATTTGGCTTTAACTCCTTGGAGAACTCACAAAGCATCCATCTTTTTCGCTTCAGTCAGTGCTACTTTCTCTTCTAGTCCAGCTCGTTCCATCTACCATTTAGCTTCCCACATAGCCTTTTCTTTTGTCCATTCCTTTTTCATGCGGTTTGTCAGATCCCTTTCTTGTTGCAGTTCCACGTAAGTCCTCCTGAAAGCTCCCTCCATCTCTGCAAGGGTGTGCATGAGTGGTGGCTGTCCCTCTACCTATGGTGTGATGTCTGGGGTTGTCCAAGTTTCAGCTATTTCTTCCCCCTTGTATCCACTCTGCTGGAATACGCTCCATTCTGTATGGCATGCTCCTTTCATGAATATTGCCAAGGACTCCGCTGCTCTCACTATGGCTTCCACATTCTGGCTCCTCACCTGCTCTATGATTTCCCTAGTGGCATGCTCCATGGCTGACAACTCCTTGAGGAACCTTGCTGCCTTATATTCTAATGTAATCATTCCAGAACTGTTTTTATTTTGGATTCCTGCTATGTCCTCTTCTCCTGTTCCACTGGCCGGCGGCGAGGGTGGTGGTTTCATCCCAACTTCCTCCAGTAGTCTATCTGCTTCTTCCTCCAGTACCCTATCTTCTCCAACATCCTCACCTTGCATATCTTGTGTTCTCTCCATACTCCCAGGGCCATTTTCCTCCTCAACTTGTACCACCAAAGCAACCAGTTGGGTTACTTCAATCCCCTATGGTGTGTGGAGTCTTATCTTGTGTCCTCCTGCTTGCTGTCCTCTAAGGTCTATGACCTTGGTATGAGTCTTTTGATTTCTAGGAACCAGATTGGCTATGCCAGGCAAGGAAAGTCTTGTGGCTCCCCATCTAAGAATCTTCCCCTGTCTACTCCCTTCTTCCTCTATGTCGGGTTTCCCTTTTCCTGATAGGCTGTTCAGCTCCTTACAGGCATTTCCACTTCCATCCATATGGATGTCTTCCGTACTAGGAGTGGTACGGATGACCTCAGTACTAAGCATGGTACGCTCTCCCACCTCCATGGTGCTGATGGGCTTGTGAATCTGCACATACTCAGGAACTCCTGGCAATGGCCCTTCCACTCGTGGTAAAAAAGTGATATCTCCTGGTGTGCCCTTCAAGTGGCCAAAGCGGATTTCCTCCTCCTGAGAGTCTGAAGATGTGTCACTGCTTGTCCCTTCCTCTTCCCCACTGTCTTCTCCCACCTCCTCCTAGCTGGAATCTTCGGCAGAGGGATGTTTTTCTACTTCCTGCCTTAGTTTCTTTTTCCGTGGTTCACCCCCACTTGGTCCTGCTCCCATGGTGTCCAAGTGGATCCAATATGTCATGGTTGGCTTGTAGGGTTCCACCCTGTTTGCTGGAATCAGAGGTCCTCTATGCTCTGCGGCCACCTGAGTGTGAGCTGCTTCTAGGAATAATGCTATGGTATGATCGGGCATATAGAATGCCTTATGTTTTAACTCCATGAATTCACGTAGCCTGTCTGAAAGAAATTGTGCCCAGTTGTATATCTACCAACGGACACACCTCCTCGCTCCTAACTACCCTCTCGACATAACATAACTAAAACTAGCATAATAATATTTTATTAGTACTACAATCTATCTACCTACCCACCTATCTATCTATATACCTACCTACCTACCTATCTATCTATCTAAAGATCATCTTTACTATATCAAAGAGAATCAAATCCATCTGTATCATATATGTCTCCAAAAGGGGTGAACTTGTATTCAGTAACATAGAATACATTTACGTACGGTGTGCTATCACATGTATTTGATCTTGGGATTTTGCAAATTCTAAAATCCATCTCCATAACCTGTTGCAAAGTCATCAAGCCTTTGAGGCATGGCATCTTTATGCATCAATCAATTGGATTTTTCCCAAATTCTGAGTTTTGTTTAATTGATAATGTCATACCTGGATAGTAACAGCTTTACAAACTTCTACAACCTATCACTTATAGTGATGATTCCCTAATAGATACTAGGATATCTGTGTTTCCTACTAATTAGAACATGAGCATTTGTAAAAGTAGAGGCTCAACCACTTGGATAAGATGTCATATCATAGTGGAACTCGTGCCTTCTACCAGGGGGAAACTGTAACAACAGACTTTATTTACAACCCCCCACCAAGTCAAGTATAATGGCATTCATTTAGATTTCCAGAGAATCAATTCTAATTTCTGAGTACTTGTAAGGTTTTCAGTCCATATAGCACTAGTAGGCAAAAAACATCAAAGACAGGTAGTAGGAGGTATACGTTAGTATGGAGAAAAAATTATCATTATTGAAATTAGATAAACAAATTATCATTATTTCATAAGTCTCCTTGTCTGAAATTAAATAAGCAATTATCATAATTGAAAAATTCCAACCATGAAGATAATTTGAAATTGAAGTTTGTATTTACCATGTCCAGAGAAGAACGATCTAGAAATTCAAATGCTGAGATGATCTCCCCTAATTGCCGTTTTGCTTCAGAGAGTAGTCTCTGTAAAAAGCGAATGAAATTTTAATACAGCTGTCAACTTGAAAATAGTTCTATGTTCGACATATATGTGGGCCATTAATTCCTGTAGCATATCATCTATCATCAAATTTAAATCAAAAGAGACCATACAAATTATTGTCAGTTGTGTCCAATTGGGACACATTTAATCTAGCTAAATTAAAATACAAATTTCAATTAAATATATGTTAGAATCTGTAATATAAATCATAAAAATCATTCCCTTGCCAGCTCCACAATAATACAGAAATTGGTAATCATATCAGAACAACCATGGATTAGCTTCTTCTATGTGTCTACAGTAACTAGCAAAAATTATGATTTTGAAAGTAAAGATGAAAAGAAAAGCCAGAGTTATTCTCATCCACCAAGAGGAATGCTTGACATTTTCCTCTATATGTTGGGCAGAACTAACCTGAAATATTTGCTAGGGTATTTGTAAAGATCACACATTGTTATCCATTTTCAAAAATCCCTCTTGTAGATAATGCAGTTACAGTAACCACATGGACTCTTGTAGCAATTGTACAGGCACAAAATCCAAAGAATTGCTTCTCTAAATCAACAAAGTTTGAGGTTTGAATTCTGGAGCTTTTAAACAAGTATTTCCTCAAATTTTAAGGTTTTTACGGCTTACGTATCCATGATGAGAATTGTGTGATCACTAATCTCCAAATTATACTCTTCAAAACATCACAAGCAATGTAGGCAGCAAACTGTACTTAGTAAATTTTGCTTATAATTTAAAATTCAGAAATAATAAAGAAATATCATTGCTGTAGAGTCAAATGGGATGACCTTGAATGCTAAATCGTAGGGACTTTCATAATGAAGACTCGTGCTCGAATCACAAGGATATATGTTACATGCCTAAAATGCACAAATGTTGAAAATAGAATTCATGTAGATATTGGAAGTTGAATCAGGTAAACCAACACATCTAATTTGGGATGTGGCATGTTCAAATGCTGAATGTCAAATTAGATAAACCATGATATTTGATTTGAGAAACACCAGATGGACACTCCCTTGCCAAGAATTGCTTAGATATACCTGTTGGTTTTTTGTCATTGATGAAGTTATCTCTGTTGTGTGTGAACTTGTATACGCTGCTGGGGTGTATTTTTGTCTGTTGCGTATGTCAATGACTGTTGGCTGTGCTGTGTCTTCTTGTCGGCACATGTATCTCTTTTTATTAATTTGCATGTGTCACTTTCTTCAGTAAGGAGCCTTTTGTCTCCATGTATGAGTAATCTGCCAGGTGGAGCCGGTTTGGTTCTAGTTCGTTCTCTCTGCTGTGTTCTTGTTCTAACACCTGGACTCGGTTCCGTTGATCCGTTGTTTGTGCCTTAGTTCTCTGCGTATGTTGCTGGCATGTCTTTCCAACATGTGTCTTGTGCGCCAGGTAATTGTTTTTGACGGTAGTGGGAACTTCTTAAAAAACGGCTCCTGCCTTCAACTCAAATATATGCGTTTTTATGACTGAACGTATTCAGTAAAAACTGTGGATTGTCTTTTAAGAAGAGGGAGCTGCGACAGGAGGATTATAATGGCAGGTCTGATGCAGTCTAAAACGGTAGTAAATTACAACGCAATCATCTCCCGAGATCACCAGCCGATAGACGTTAAAAGGTGTATAAAAAAAACAAAACGGCTCTGCTTAAAAACCGAAGAATATCTATAGCACAAAATGCGTGAGCATTGGGGAACCCATGCGTAAGTTGACACACATGTCCAAGGCAGTTTTATAATAAAAATTCGATGCCAGTTTTGGAAATTTTTTATAACAGTTGGCAAGTGTTGTACAGTCATGACAGTGCGGATTAATAAAACAAGAGACACGGTGAACAAAAAGGAAGTGTTGTGTAAAGACATATATACGCAGAGCCGTTTCTCCATTTTTCTACAATACACGGCATCAGAAAATATATATCCGGTCTAAAAACAGGAAGCGGTGCTTTTTACACAGCGAACGCAAGTCAAGAAGATACTATGTGTGATAGTCGGAATTTATTGATATAGCCCTGCGACATTGTGAAACGTTTTTTTCTGAGACCATGATGTGTTACCTGTTTCAATCAGTGGAGTGTGCCGTCTTTTGAACAACCTTTGCTGACTATCTAAAAACTCAGAACGTCTTTGAGTTAAGTATGGTGTGCAGATCTTGAAGTTTTTTTTTTGGAAATAGGAGATAACAAAAACGGGACTGTAGAATCGAATTTTAAAGGAGTACGCTCTTGAGGAGTAGGACATGAAGTGTAACCTGTGGTGAGCTATCATCGGGTATCTGGTTCATTTGAAAGATTTGCACAGACCTGTTAAAAATGCAAAAAGGACACCTACAGTAACGTGTTGACATGCTGTCAACAAACCATATAAGAAACGGAATATGCAGTGAAATTTTTGTGTGGTTAGCAGTGGAGTCAAATAGGAGCGTGTTGATGGAAGTTCAGTGCAGCAGAATATAAAACAGTGAGTTTGTTCTCACAGCAGGGACTGTGAAAGTTTGAACGGGTTGATAACAAGTGACAGAGAAATTTCAAAACAGAATGGGGAGCCTATCCTGTGATTAATTCTAGACAGAAAATGTTGAGAACCTTTGATGCAGAATAAGAGAAATCTCAGAGTTTGTTTTCAGATACAGGACTGATCTTGTTCAAAGACTATTTATCGTGTGGAGTGAGTCTGTAATAACAGTGTCTTCATATCTTTAGTGAAGACATAGATTGAACTTCATTTTGTCTCTAAATTGTAATCCTTTAAGAGAAGGTTGTAGCCTTTAAGGTCGGGTTGTACCCTGATTCACCAAGTGATAAGGAGAGTCGGAGCTCTCAGATGTAAATGGGTAGTTGCCCATCAGACTAGTGATGTCGTGGTTTTTTCCCGTCTTGGGTTTCCACGAGATAATTTTGCATGTCTTGTCTTCCTTGCTATGTGCTCTATGAATTCTGCTTCTTATTTTTAAAAGTTTGTGTTAAATACTGATTCACCCCCTCCCCCTCTCAGTATTGTGCGTTTTTCACTACCATCATACCTTTCCCATGGTTCCATCATGTGGTTAAGTTGCCAAAAACTCCTAAAGGTATCTAATTCAAAGTGTTTGTTGAGGTGTCCTATGTGTTTTTCAACAAGTAGGATTGATTATAGAGCCTTGCTTGAGAGCTGACATAGGAAAGAATGAATGTATCAAGGATTTTCAAAGTTTATGAACCTTGGGAACTTATGACAAGTTTCAAAATGTTCCAAAAGATCCAACACAAGAAGAAATGTATGAAAGGAATGAATGGGCTAGGGAACAAGTAAAGGTTGTTGAGTCTGCAATGTCACAAAGTTCACAAGTTAGTGAACTTTGAGAAAATCCTAATACAATTTGCTATGACAAAAGGAACAAATAAAGACGAGAGAACAAAGAACAAGGAATAAAGGTCAAGAAGCTCCACATGTTGCAAAATTCACAAGTTCGTGAACTTTGCAAAAGTACAACAAAGTCTTTAAGGTTTGCTAGTTCACAAAATGTATAACAATGCATCAAAGTTTGCCAAGTCTTCAAGACATCAAAAAAAGAGAGAGAAAGGTGAAAGCTAAAGGAAGAAAGAGAATAGCAGCCAAGTTTATGATGTTGCAAAGTTCACAAACTTTGAAAAAATGCAACAAAGTTTAAGAAGTGCCCAAAATGTCAACAAAGGACTAGATGACAATGATTTATTAAGAGATTTGCAAGTTCTTAAACCTTGCAAAGCTTTGACTTGGTTTGTGATGATGTCTATTCCTCGATTTATGTTCCATCCCACTCCTGTTCATTTTTTTCTCCACTAGCCATTTTTGTGATCAAGAAGCCCTACTGTGATCCATTATTTCACCTATCTCCTTGTCGAGGCAATATGTTTCAACAACTAAAATAAATTTTTGTGGTCCCCAAGCACTGTCGCCTATCATTTGGTGAGTTCGACCCATGCCTTGACACACCACATCCAACTCATCATTAATGACAACAATTGCAAATCAAAGAAGGGTCTTCCCTCCATACCCTATGAGTGCAACCAAGCATCCAAGATTGCAATTTCTAGAACAATTCAAGGGAAAAAAAAACTCCCAAAGGGCATGGGCATCAACTACACTGTACTAATCAAGGGGTTTGTAAATTTCCACAAAGATTTGCATGCTCGTCACCATGGTCGAGAGCTTTTGAAAGTTTCCTCTAACATTAACAGTGTCAACCCTTGGCACACCTCAACACGTACGTATTCCTAAACGAATTGATTTGCAAATGTAATGTTCCCTTCCTATCAATTCAATATGGTGGACTGTTAGCCTATTTGTAATGTCCCCATTCTGAGCTAGCATCTGAGTTATTGGATTTAGCCTATTACTGGGTCCTTGTAGGCTAATACTAGTGATTAGAGGACCTTGTTGAGAGTTATGGCTCCGTTTGGTGGGACTTACTATTTATAGTAAGTCAAGGGGTGGTTCCGATGAGCTCAGGTGAGTTAGACGAGTTGAATGATGCTCTCCGTTTATATTTTTGGCTTCTCGTTTGGGCTCCAAGAATCTTGGAGGGAGCGTCTATTTTTAGTAAGTCACCTCATTAGGTTCATTCATCATCTTTCTTCATCAGGATCACGCCTGTGCTATCAAATTTCGATTCTGATGCTTCTTCAGTCATTTTCGCAAGATGGGTGAATTATGATTATTATTTAATTAAATTGGCTAAGGTTGTTATTTTTATTGGGATTGCATATTGGACACCTTGGTGATATAGCTCGTTGGAACCAGGTTGATAAGTTTTAAATCTTGGACACATAAAACAGGGACCCTATGTGTCAGAATATCATTATAGTAAAGAAAAGGTCATTTTTGGAGCAGTGGGGGAGTTTAAATTAATAAAGTGACTTTATTATATGTCATCTTTAAATTATAACATAAAGTTGCTTTATGAGAAATGAAATTAAAAGTAAATTAAAGGAGATGAAGACAGATGAAAATTGAATATTATAAAAGGGGATTCAGATTTCATTTCATTCATTCATGGACTTGTGATTTTTATTGAAATTGGAGAGAAGAGAACATGGCTAGGGTTTGAGGACTGATTCCTCATTTTGCAATTTGAATCATTACTTGTTAATGGTGAATTTTGCTTTTGGTGTACTGGAGATTCTTTGCTAGTTAAATTAATTCAAATTTGATGCTGAAGTATATCAAATTTTAGGAGTTCTGAACAAATTCTGAATTCAGAGGTGGTTCGATTTTTCTTCCCAATGTTTATTGTGTTGAGTAGAAGGCTGTTTTATCTTCTATTGGTGTTGTGATCAATCAGAAGGCAGCGTGGGGTAGCAAAAGCTGCAGACTTCACTAAAGGAAGCTGCGTGTCATCCAGAGGCTGGCATATTTGCTCACAGCCAGCTCGTGACTCCCGAAAAGGCTGCGTCACTTTGCTAGCAAGCTGCGTTTCCTACCAAACAGGCTGCGTAATTAATATTGGATGCTGGAAATCAATTTTAATTGATTGCGTGAATATCCAACCAGGCTGCATTGGAATTAGAGAAGCTCCGCTCTCTTTCTTGGAGGTGGCTGAAGATTCATACAGGCTGCGTTGACTTTCCTATATGTTATTTTTAATTCTACAACATTCATATAATTGCCAGGTGCCAATAGTTGTTGAATAATTTGATATTTATAAGCTTTGCCACTTCTATAATTTTGAATAATTGATGATCGTTCAAAACATATTTAGTCTCATATTACTTATGATATTTAAAATTACTGGGAAATTTCATTTGAAATAAACTTAAACAAAACACAGAGATACAATTATTGCAAGTAATTTCAGAAAAGGGAATTATATTTAGGAGCCAGGCAGGCTCTTTACAGTATTCTATTGGTTCCCGTAGGCTAATGAATCAGGGTTAAGGAACTTTTGGAGAAAGTTTATCTAGAAAGTTGGCAATATCAAATGTTTGTTTGAACTCTAGTGGTTATCATGAGTGGAGCACCCTTTTCAAGAGTGATTTTGGTTGAGTTCTCAAATACTTACTATTTAGTCAATTTTGAGTACCAACTGAGCCAAATGTAAGGTTACTATTTTTAGTATAGTCGGTGGATTCAGTTGTTGGTGTTATCTCGATATTTGATATAGTCCAATGGTTTTAAATAAAATAACAATAATTCTTAATTAATAAAGTTAAATTAAAGATTTAACTTTATCATTATTCTAATTTATTAAATAAAAAGCACTATAAAGTGCCTAGTTACAAATTGAAAATGTTTTTATTTAATGAATGCGGCTTTTCAGATTTGGACACCACATTTGGGAAATAAAAATGATTTTTAATTAAAAGACAAAAGCTAAGGGGATGTAGCCTTTTGGAGTGCTATAAAAGAGAATTTCGAAGAGCTCATTTGTTATGATTGGATTGATATATTTTAAATATACTTCTTTGTTGGAAGAACTTTTTCTTCTTGAGGGTTTGTGAAGAGGAAATCCTTTATTGAAAACATCTTCCACATTGGTGAGAGACCCAATCTGGAGGATCTTTGCAGTTTCATACAGAAATCAAATTGGAGCTTCATTGGTGTTTTGAAACCTTCTTCTTCTTTAGTTTTCAGATCTTTTGATAGTTGGAAATCACTCATGGTGGATGATTAAGGAGAATTTCCAAATTTTTTGACACATTGTTTGGTTGTTTGAGGCTGGCCGCACTTCACTTTTACCTGGCTGTACTTTTCAAAATATGGTGTGGGCTTTTGTATCAGGAATTCCTTGGAATTTGGGTATTGTTTTCTAGAGTTGAAGGACATCTTGGGCCTACACCTTTATTTCTATTCATTTAATGGCTTTGGGAGGACCTATTGAGGAGCAGCGTCCAAATGCATGTGCCAGTTTGCTGAATTTAATACTAGTTCTTCTTCATAGCTTTTGTTTATGGGTATGTTTGAAATACATTTGTAATACCATTTCATGAACTGGGTTGTGTTGTGACATTTTCACACGATCTTCCCATTGCAAATGGGGACCCCCTCGTTTTGTTTGGTAGTCTTAGTGTTTTGGCATTAGAGCATCAGTTTGAGCTCCAAAAGTTTCAATTTTACATTGAGAAGCGGTCAAATGTTCAAATCATCAAAGTTGCAAATATGGACAACTCATATAGTTTTGGGGTCACTGGGGTCAAATTATAAAGTTGGTCAAGTTCTAGGGGAAATTCTTAAGTGTCGGGGTGTTTTGGCTAGAGTAATGGTCTTCAGCACATTATAATGAAAGATTTTTACTTGTTGACTTAGACAAAAATGATGAAATCATGCAAGAGAAGTGCAAAGTTCTTATGGGAGTCCTGTCTCCACAACATTTGGACCAAAAGTCCCTATGGAAATCAATTTTCCACTATTCCTAGTGCATGGTCCCTATAGGGGTTTGTTGATGTGAGTTTCGTGACCACTTCAACATGCAGAATCGAACACTTAGCATTCCAAGATGAAAAACCAAATCTCCAACACTCTCTTGAATAAAGATGCTCATATGTAAAACAATGTATATGGATTGTGTGATCAAATATGACAACCTCAAGGTTCCTTCTAATTCTGGACTTTCACTTAGTTTTAATGATGTTATATGTTGGGTATCACAAAGGGACTCACGCTATTCACTCAAAGGATATCAACCACTTCAACTACTTCCAACCAAACAAACTGTAAAGGGAAAGGGTTCAGGAAGATCTAATCTACTCCTGGAATGCAAGAAACTATAAATGTCTTTGTGACTCTACTAGACTTAGTTTAGCCATCGACATCAACCAAGCTAGTGATATCTCCTAATGTAAATGTAAAATGTTCAATTTTTTACCATTCCATTAACACCATCAATGGATGCATATCAATGTGCAAGCAATAATTGAAGTAAAGCTCATAAATATGCCAATTGACCATGCAAGGCAAACTTACAATCAGTAAGCAACTAGTGGTATGGTCTAAGCAAGTTAAACAAAGATTGATTCACAATTACTTCCATTCAACTAAACACTACTTCTAATCAACATGAAATGAAAATCCTACTCTAAGTGAGGAAATGTAGAAACTAGGAATTACTCTAATATGATACAAACAATTCACCATGAAGACCAACAAGAACAATTTGGCAGTATCATAGTAACAATTTCAACAAGTCTCTCTTTTACAAATGAGAAGAGTGGGGTTTATATAGGAGCCTCAAATACAATGAATGGTCAGGATCGATTTTAAACCTATGGCCCAAATTAACTAACGAAAAACCCTAACTAGGGTTGCTACAACTATTAAATGCTCATCCAATGACAATGAGTTGCCACCCTATAGGCCAATGAGAAAAATGCATTGTGGCAATGAATTAAATGCACTCTACATGTCAACTTGAAATATCAATTCCACTTCTTTATTTTTAGGAATCCTTCATTGTTCCTAGAATCCTTTCCCTTGGATGTCCTGACTTCGTAATTCTTGAATGCTTTGTATTTCCACTTTCATTGTTTGGAATTCCTTGTCTTCCTCATCTTCGAACTTGATCCTTAGGCCAATCTCTTGAATATATGGGCATCTTCCTTAATATAGTGAATCTTCCTCAATCTATTTCCTTGCATGACTCAATCATCATTAGGATCACTCTCTTGACGAGAATCTTGTCCTTAAATTCTTTCTTGTTCTCGACTTCAAACTTGTCCTTGTCCTATGCAAACCTTGTTGTTGGAATCATCCTTGCTTATGGAAAGACTTAACCTTGAACATCCCTTAGTGTACTTGTTTGATTATCATCATGTTGTACCTGTATTGTAGAAGTCCTACGCCCTTTGCACTTTGCATCTTCAGTTCCATCTTTCACTTGATTTTCTTTACCCATGCACCTTTGATATTGCATCAACTTCTTCTTGTTCTCGTGCATCCTCCTTCATTCCTTTTGTTGGGTTTCCTACTTTCTAGGTTTGAGTAAGAGGGATTTCCTTAGCAAGAAAGGCGGTATGTGTTACACACACTTTGGTACACTCTCGCTCAGTATGTTCAGTCCATTTCATGGACATCTCTTTGCCAGGATCCCTTGAATTGGAGATTGTTCCTATTAGCTTTATCATTTGATTAGACCTTGTCCTCAATTTGGATGGGGTCATTTATTGTGCTTTGAATACCTAAGTCTTTCGGTTTAACTCACACTTAATTGCTCCAACTTATTGGAGTCTTCTAGAAGAAGTTGGAGTTGGTGAAAAATCTTTATGCCTACTTCAGCGTCATTGTAATTCTCAAATCCAAGCGAGCTTCATTGCTTGCAAGCCAACCGGAATTGATGGAATATCTAAGAAATATGAAAAGAAAACAGTATAAAAAGAACAGGAAAATAGGAAAAGCAAAAGAAAAGTGAAAAAAGGTGAAAAATGAAGTGAAAAGAAACATCATGAATACTTGGCTATGGGAGATTGTGAATATCTCTACTGGGGCTATGAACGCCCAACTGGCAATAGAGCAATGTTTGTGGAAATTACAACGATAACATCGTTGGGGCTATGGACATTTGATTGGCAAATAGGCTCTAACCAGGATGCTTTGAAGTATGGATATCTTATGTAGTCAACTGCAATAGATCTTAAGAAGTTTTCAATGATCTTGTTGAGTGGGAATGAATACACTTGCACACACGTGAGTAATCGAGGATAAAGGCTCTTAGCTCAATTCATGGTTTCTTCCGTTTTGAGTGCATTTCCTGTTGTCTAATAGGTGAAAAGGGAATTGATCAAAGGTACTAGGTTCCAAACAAGTTTTATTCTTGAAATATTCAAGAACATTTTTTGGGTGGGTGCTAGATGTTGTGAGGCTTTCACACCATCCCCCCATTGCAAATGGGGACCTTCTCTTTTTGCTTTCGCAGTAGGAGTAATGGTCTTAGTTGGCCTTGGTAGCAATTCTAGAGTCTCCCAAGAAGTGATATGAGTTTGAACATCTTTTGCCCATTTAGGTGTCAAGCCAGTTGAAGAGATGAGGGTAGAGTTGTGAGAAGTTCAACACTTAATCAAGTGTCAAGCAAAATTGAGTTAGAGGCCTAGCACATATTGTGACCTTTTCACAGATCGCCTTATTGCAAATGGAGACCCCCTACTTTTCAGTTTGCTTGGCTTTTTGGCTTTGTTTTCATGTAGCCTTGGTGTCATACTCCTAAGCCTCCTCATATTCCAAGTCAGAAGTGGTGAAATTGGATAAGTCTAGATTGAAGAGTTGTTTTTCGACCTTTAAATGTTTTACTTTTTTGTGTCTTTCCTGATTGAGAACTATGAACTAGGATAAAGTATTCAGTTAAAAGCCCCTTTGAAAAGGCAATTTGAAAAGAAGAAAAGACACTAGTTTCAAAAGCATCCATTCCAAAGAAATGATCAGAAATCAATAAGGTTGAGAATGTTCATAAATGAAAAGAAATAGAAAAAATGACTAAGTACGAAAAACTCCTTGACTAACCTTCATAGGCGCCCAAGCTTGGAAAAGGTCATGGTCACGAATTCGCACCCAAGACAAAAGTTTCACCGCATATGCTAGAATGCACTCGTGGACCAAAACTTCTCATGGGCATGGATTCACCTCAGTCAACAAGCCCATAGAAAAGTTTTCAAGAATACAAAATTCACCAGCGAAGTTTAAATCTGCATCCATAAAGTCCGAAAACATAAAACCTTCTTGCATCATGTATTTGTGCCCAGCAATGTGGAAACAACAGTACCAAGGGAGGTTTGAGCGTACTAAAATCCTCCATGGCGTGATCTCACAGAGCTAAGGAATATGGAATCTATTGTTGACATTAAATTTCAAATGCAATCACAAGCACATCCTGCTAAGTGCTAAGGAATGTGTTCTAGAAGAGAAAATTCACTTCTAAGAGCAATAAGTGCATAGACTTCACCAAGTTTCAGAATGCAGAGTATTGGAAACCATCATAACACTGAATTTGCATGTTCAGGAAATGCCTGAAGGTATTGAAAGTTCACCTGTGATGTCCCCTATCTGAAATATGATTGAGTAATAAATCACAATAATAAATAAATGATAAAATGAAAATAATAGTATTAGTATAATAATATAACATATTAGTATAATAATAATATATTATTAACAATATATGAATATAATAATGAAAATATAAATATAATATGAATTCATTAATAAATAAATATAACTAATTATTAATACTAATAATATAATATTAATATAGATCAAATATATTAATTCTTATAATGTTAATATAAAATGAAACAAATTATATTAATATAAAGGCAATGTTAGGGACATTGCAAATACCGACACTTAAAGTGAAGTAACCTGTAGGTAGGTTGCTTATGGGTGGTATCAATGATTTATTAAATTAAGAATATCTACCCAACCTATGTATTGAGAATGTAATTAATATTACTTATGCTACCTACCGTGGAGTTATAGAGGGCAGCGATCGTTAACCATATATATAATTATGTGATATTGCCGTCAAACCATGCGATAGGATTTTAGTGAGAACCTGTTCATTCGTCTTGTAGATCGTTAACGCTAAATACTGAATAAGTATTATGATAAAATAATACAAATTACTTAATAAAACTCAATCAAGAAAGAACGTGTCCATTCGAGTGTCATCCATTCAGTTTGGAGACTAGACTATATATACTCATTCATATTGAATCAGGAGGGCATGGATCTATCTCTATTCAATTTTATACAGCTTTACTAAGACCACTGACGGTTTGGGAATGAGAAGCCACTAGTAGGGGAATACAGAGCGATTAATATAACAAAGTATTGTCTGTGAATTACATTAACTCAGGGGGAGGAAGAATATATATTCAATCTCAAAACAGGGAATGGAGTAAAGCATGCATGAATAAGAACCGACGTTAAGGTACTCTCTGGATTATGCAATTGTATCTGCATTGATAAACTTATTAACTTATTGATCATTATTGATACCAAAGAAATCTCGGTTTCAGCACCAGTAGTTTTCATTCTTAGTTAAGAACTCTAAATTGGAAATATAATCTTGAGTAGTCACTAGATACTCCTCATGTTTGGGAATTATCGAAGAGGAAAGAAGACCAAATATTGACTGATACAATCAGGAATACACATACGGCTGGCATTGATTTGGAGTTACAGATTTAAAGAGTTCTTTGACTACTATGATATGAACAACTTTAGCTGATTGGGGAATAATAATAAACATCAATTACATATTATCAATTACACCATTTTCACATTCATAAGACAAGATCTATAGTAATAAATAAAGATTTTTTGGAAGGAAGTTGGACTTGTGACCTGGATTACGAGCTAATTGTCTCTATTTCCTGGTCTGGCCAACTGGGGTCATTACATCACCACAAGCCTCAATTCACGCCCAAAAGGGAATCACCCTGCAATCCCAATCACCCACGTTCAGCTTGGATGGGCATCTACAAAGTTTGAAAGGTACCGGCAAAAACAAATCATCCCAAGTGAGGAGTTTCTCCCTGCCTTTTAAGTCTCGATTTTGAAGGCCTTTCCGACCAGGAATTGTGAAATGGTTAAATGTTGATTTAAAAGAGTAAATGGCCTGAAATTGCACGAAATCTGGCAGCATCCTTTGGAACATCCAAAATTGAAAAGTGTGAGAAAAGAAGATAAGCGATGATCAAAATGTGCACGAAAATGGGTATTGTTAAAATCCACTTCAAAACACAATGTACGCCCAACAACCTAGCTCAATGGGTGTCAAAGAAATGCGCTCAAGTTAGAAGGGAAAGAAATTGAATGAGGAAATAAAAGTTTTGATTTGAGAGGTCACAAGGGAATGGAAAAATGGTTAATTGCTGAATAGAAGAAGAAAGAAAGAACATAAAAGAAATCAAAACAATCAAGTTGTGAAATTTCCTTAGCTAACCACAACATGTGCTCAAGCAACTAACCCAAGGAAGTGTTCAAAAATTTGAAAAGAAAATCTTCACAGAACCATGCTGAAACTCTGCAATTTGTTTCTAAGGCCCTGCTCATGCCATTGAATGTCGCTCCACACTAGAAAGGGGGTCTGTTCAAATTCCAAGTATTAATTGTGTCCCAGCACTTCAAACATAGGTGCCAAGGAAATCAGAAAACCATCACCAACGCCAATGCAAACATGTGAATGCAAGGTTTACATAACCAAGGATTCAGTCCATACTCACAATTTCACCACTATGTCTTGGAAGCACTTTGTTGTCCGTAGAATTGTATCTCTCGGTAATAAGGTAATAAGTTACACGTGTATTAGGAAGTTGTTAGTAACCGAAGGGCAATCTGTTATGTCGCAACGGTTCAGTCGCACCCCTTCCAGTAGTTTATGTATCCTCTTGGAGGACAAATGTCATGTCCCCTCTTTAGTGACATGTCATTTTTCAGTGGATTTGCCTATCATGGACTCTCGTAGGCAGATGGTTTTGGTGAGAGAGTCATTCTAATGATTATTTGGGGATTGGATGGTCTTATTTGCTTTTGGAGAGATGGTGTTTATCATATTTTTTATTATAATGTGTTATGTGGGGCCAAAATGTTATAATTTTGAGTTGAGTTGCACTTTTTATTTTATAAAGTTACTTTTTATATAAAAGTGCATTATAAATGGATTTTATAAGAATATTTTATGGATACTTCTAGAAGTTCTAGTGGCTTCTTAGAAAAGTGAATAAATAGAGTGCTTGGCCTCTCATTTGGACATCCCATGACTTGAGTTTACACTACTTTTCTCTTTGAGCATTTGTGGCGCCATCTTGGTCTACAAATTGTCATTTGATCATTAGGAACGGAGTCTCCTAAGGATTTGCATAACTAAAGAGATGAAATATCCTTTGAAGGGTTGCACTTTGGAAGTGGTGTTCAGCCATTTCAAGTTGAGCTTATTTGGAGTCCTTAGACTTACCTGAGGGTTTGAGTTTTGGTTGCAAGAGGAAAAAAACAGATCCGAAAAAGCAAAGCGAAAAAGCAGATCCGAAAAAGCAGTCTGAAAAAGCAGATCCGAAAAAGCAAAGTGAAAAAGCAGATCCCAAAAAACAAAGCGAAAAAGCAAAGTGAAAAAGCAAATCCGAAAAAGCAGAGTGAAAAAGCAGTCCGAAAAATTATTGCAGCCATCTACAATTAGGTTCCTCACTTCTCATTTGGCATTTGCCATATTTTCTGAGAAATGTATGTTTTCAGCGGAGTACAAAATATAGCTTCAGCACTTTACTATTTTACATTGTACTTGTCTTTGTTTGCCATTTGGCATTGTGGGTATCAAAGGAAGGCTAGGATTTTGCAAGTGAAAGGGCATTGTAATTTTCAATCTATCTATATTGTAAACCTAGGGTTTGATGATCATATTATTGACTGAAATATGTATGGCATTGTTGCAAATTGTTGATATATGAATGGCATATGGTTTTGAGCAATTTCCTACATCATTGATAGTGTTTTAGATGGTATTTGGTTGCTATCTATTATTCTGAAATTTTGGGACAGCGAACTCATATATTGCAAAATAATTTTCTATCTACATTTTGAGTTGCATTTTTGAGGAGTTTTTAGTGGCCTATTGGTAAGGGTCATTACAACAAAGATGGGACAGAACTAATGATGCTATGTTCACACTATATGTACTTGATTATTATTAATGAAGCATAAGGCAGTTCTCTGAATCTTGTCGTATTCATTATCTATTAGCATTTCCTTCAGTATCATGCGTTAAACTTAGTTTGCCATAGGCAGCAAACATCTAGCGTCGTTGCCCGTTACGGATCTGGGAAGTGACAAGTATTGATGGTGAAGACTGAAACATGGGTTAGCCGATAGACCATGGAGAAGGTAGTAGCCGAGATAGCAACAAAATATACCCGGAACTTTTCGAAGGGGAATGAGCGCTCGCACATGAATTCGTAGCGTTGCTACATGCGTCCTTTGAAACCCACATCCGAAGGGAAGCTGCGGGGGAGGACAATGAGATTGTCTCAAAAAACTACAGGAAGAAACGAGGGAAAAAGGAGACTGTGTGTGCTTATGGCCGAAGACTCAAGGAGCTAGTTGGAAAGATGGACAGTCAACCGACGGATGGCCTAAACAAGCGATGGTTCGTCGAAGGCCTAAAATCCACCCTGAGGAAGAAGATGCAGATAGTGCCCCCTTCTTCATACGAAGACGCATATAATCAAGCAATGGATTTGGTGAGCGAACATAAGACTTCCAAAAAGAAGAAAGGTAAGTCATCCTCAAATGAAGATAACTCTTCAGAGGAGAGCAACAGTGATGAGGAGTCACACAAAAAAGTCCACGCTCTACAGAAGGACATGGAATGGATGTTGAAAGAATTCAAGACAATGAAAGGAAGCACAAGCAAAGGCGAAGATGAGTTGTGGTGTACAGAATGCAAGGAAAATGGCCACGCAAAGGGTTCCTGCCCAAAGAAGGCATTCTGTGACATTTGTCAGATTATGGGTCATTCCACCAAGGAATACCTGTACAACATGAAGGTACGAAACCAATAAATGCTCTTCACCCAAGAGCAGCCATCCACATCAGGGGCGACGCAAACAACCAATAATGCATCTTCGGGTGGGTACCGAGGCAACTGACGAGGCGGAGGGGGAAACAATAACAATATTAGAAGCAAAATATAAATATGATAACAAAGGACGCCCGATGATCCAGTGTAGGGCATGCAACCAATGGGGTCATTTTGCAAGAGACTATGACAAAAGAGACACCCCCCAGAAGCTATGTCGTTGGTGTGGCCTCGGCAACCAAGAAGATGCCAACTGCCCAAAATCTAGCATTAATTGGATAGATATCGAAGGAAGCAAGAGTACAGAACAGGTATTGGCCATCACTCGAGGGCAAGCAAACCAAGCCACATATCCAGATCGTCGTACTGAAAAACAAAGGACGTGGGAAGCCAGAGCAAAGATCGAAAGGGCCATGAAGGCACAAGAGGACACACAGGAGACAGCTAGCACCTTGGGCCGGAGGGAGGAAAAACAGAACATCCTACAGCAAATGCTGCATATGGAGGTACCAGTGAAAATCCACGACCTCCTTCATACCATGCCTCAATTGGGGACAGTGTTGCTAGGTACAATGGCCACACAGACAAACACCACACATATGGATGTCCCTAGAGAGTCCACAGTAGATCCAATGTTGTTGGTCGTGAACAATGGCAGACACTCTACAGTAATCGAGATGGGCATTCTTGGCACCATCTTAACAAATACCATAGTAGACGGTCGGTCAGGAGTTAATGCCCTACCGGGGCGACATGGAAAAAACTAGGAAAGACGACCTTGTGGCCCCCAACCTTCAACCTATTGGGTGCAAATCAACATGGGATCAAACCCCTCGAGATGTTGATGGCACAACGGGTCACTATTGGCACACAGTCATTCGTGTTAGACTTTGTGGTAATACCACTCAAGCAAAAGGGATATGACCCCATACTGGGTACGGGGAATACAAGGAAGGAAATGTCGAGGTAAATGAAGCCCGAGCACAGGAGTTCGATGATACGCATCCCATTCAGTACGAAGAGCCAACAATCAAACCCGTGAATCTTGGCAGTGAAACAAAACCCAAAACCATCCGAGTAGGGGATGATTGGAATCTAATATTGAAAGCAGCGGCATTCAAAATCTTCATGGAATATAAAGATGTATTTGCATGGACGTACAAGGACCTCAAGGGAGTATCGCCAGAGTTGTGCGTCTACCACATCTCACTGGTGGTAGGAGCCATACCGGTACGGAAGAGACTGTACCAAATGAATAAAAACTATGCCACCAAAGTCAAGGAGGAGATCGAACATATGCTGGAAGCGGAGATTATTTTCAAAGTACAGACTAACAAATGGGTGTCCCCATTGTCATATCTCTAAAGGAGGGAAATCGAATTTGGATTTGTGTAGACTTCTGATGCCTCAACACAGTTACAGTGAAGGACCCCTTTCCCATCCCATTCACAGACACTATCCTTGAAGTAGCAGGGCACGAAATCTTTTTATTTATGAATGGATTGTCGGGTTGTAATGTCCCCGTCGGGACCTTACTTAAATTTCTCCATTGAGCTATTGCAAAGTAATTTCATGTATTCTCCATATCTCTTTTTTAATCAAAAGATGATACTTTTATATCACTATTCCAAACTGGTGTGTCATTCGGAGGAAAAGGGGGTTATGAATTTTGGTTTATTAATTATTTAGATTCCTGATTTATAAAATATTTATATTTTATTAATAATAAATAATTTATTTAATTATTATTTATCTTCAATATTTTATATGGTATTAAACAACCAATTAATATATAACTTTTGATATATGAATAATATTGGTTCTGTAATGTCCCTTCGTATTCTACTTTCATAATTTCCTACAAAACCAACGTTAGCACAAAATAATACACAATATTTACATGACTCATACTCTACTCTAAGTCAGTAAAGGGGGGAATTTGATCCTTAAGGTTGCCTCTAGGTCGGGCTTCACAGAATTCCCGATCGGCTTGAGAGATATAAGATCCACTCTAAGCAACTGGACTATCGACGCGTCATCCCATAGAGCACTGCCCATAAGAATCTCTTGGAAGCAATAAATGCTATCCAAGCCTACGCATATGCATATGACTAGCATCAGTATATATACTGCCTATGAGATTATAAGAATCTCAACTTTGGCAACGAGACTATACCAATCTCACATTGCCATCAATTATAGATTGGCAACAGAGTTATATCAACCTCGAATTGCCATCCATCTCAAATGGGCAACGGGGTTATATCAACCTCGAATTGTCATCCATCTCAAATGGGCAATGGGGTTATATCAACCTCGAATTGTCATTAATCACAAATGAGCAACGGGGTTATATCAACCTCAAATTGCCATTAACCACAAATGAGCAACGGGGTTATATCAACCTTGAATTCTCATCCATCTCAAATGGGCAACGGGGTTATATCAACCTCGAATTGCCATTAACCACAAATGAGCAACGGGGTTATATCAACCTCGAATCGTCATTACTTTGATCTCTATGTAGCTCGGGACGAATATAAGATTCATATGTCCAACTACTAGAGGGAAAATGAATATAAAATTAATTATCAACAATTGTATAACATCGATTTCATTATCTACATAAGGAATGCCAAAATAGTATATTCATTAATATAAATCATAAATATTGCCAAAATATATATATATATTTTAATTAATTCTTAAATATATATATTTAATTTAATTAAAATTAATTCCTATATATATATAATCTATATCTAAATACCATATAACTTGAAAAAATGTTCATATATAGATATATATAATATTCAATAAATAAATAATTAATTTTGTATTTAAATGACATACCACAATATTGAATTTTCATTGAAAGTCTTTTATCTTTTACTCTCCTTTATATTTTTTTTCCTCCTACATTTCCTCCTTTATTTTCTCCTATCTTTTCTCCTTCGTTTTCTCCTAGCTTTTCTCCTATATTATTTTCTCCCAAGCTTTCCATATTATTTCTGTGTTTCCTCCTTTTTTTCCCGTAACTGTTTTCTTATACCCTTTTTTTCCAAAAGTCATGTCTTTTGGATTATATTATGTTATTTTGTTTATTTATATTTACTATGTGAATAATATCTTATAAATAATAATAGATTATAGTTTTAGTGTGATTACTTATTTATTATATTTAATCATTTATTAATATTATTATATTGTATTTATATATCATATTTTTATTATTATTATTTTAATAATATTTTATATTAATAATATACTAGTATGCTTATAAATTATTTTATTATTTTAATAATAGATTATATTATATCGTTTTATTTATTAAACTTTCTTTTATAATTTTATAAAATATTAATTTATATTTCAAAATGGGGACATCACACGGGTTATAACCAAATATCTATTGTCGAGGAAGACAAGTTAAAGACAACGTTCGTGTTGGAAGCCAGGGTATACGCCTACAATAGAATGTTGTTAGGCCTTTGTAATGCACTAGCCACGTTCCAGAGGATAATTCTACACATATTCGATAAATGTGAGTAAGTAATTTTAAAGCCTTTCTGGACAACTGGTCCATTTTCAACGGAGAGGAGGCACATCTGAAGGCTCTCGGAGAATGCATGGAGAGGTTTCGTAGGGCACGACTAGCACTCAACCCGAAGAAGTGTCGGTTCATGGTCCCCCAGGGAAGGCTATTGGGACACATCGTGTGCATAGCCAGGTTGAAGACCGACCCTGATAAGGTCTGAGTCACTGTGGAGATGGAGCCTCCAACAGATGTCACCGGGGTCAAATCATTTCTAGGACACATTGGCTACTATAGAAGATTTATCAAGAGCTTCGCACAGATATCTTACCCACTCGACATTCTCACATGGAAGGGAGAGCCCTACGTATGGGAAATGACTCAAGCAAAGGCCTTCAAAGAGTTGAAGTCGCGGTTGATAGGGGCGCCAATATTGGCATATCCGGACTAGGATAAAGAATTTCATGTGCATGTTGACGCTTCCAACTTTGCAATTGGTGCGACCTTGGCACAAGTAGGTGATCACTGCTTGGATAACCCCATTTATTTTGCCAGCAGATTGTCCAGGGCTGAAAGGAACTATAGCATGACAGAGCAGGAGGCGCTCAGGATGGTGTATGCAGTGCAAAAGTTCCAACACTACCTTCTGGCAACACCCTTCACATTTTATGTGGACCACCAAGCATTAATGTACCTGGTGAATAAACCAATTATACAGGGGAGGGTGAGCTGATGGTTGTTGCTTCTGCAAGAGTTTACATTTACTATCATTGTACGGCCCAACAAGAGCCATGTAATCACGGATCAGCTCTCGCGGATCAAGTCGGGAGAGCCGCCAGAGGGTGTGAATAATGACTTTCTCGATGCACATTTATTTCGTATCGCAATCCTACCAGCGTGGTATAAAAACATCGGGGAGCACCTGTCCACATCTTAGTTTCCACGAGACATGTCGCCAAGCGAGAGATGGAAGTTGGTGCTGAGAAGTAGCACATTCCAGTTGATAAATGGCTTGCTCTACAAAATGGGACTGGACCAAGTGTTAAGGAGATGCATGATGGAGGAGTAAGTAGGAAATGTTTAGAGGGAAGCACACGAAGTATCAACAGGCGGACACATGGGCCCGGACACAATAGCACAAAAGGTGCTACTCGCAGGGTAGCGATGGCCCACATTGTACAATGACGCCAAGGAATGGGACATAAGTTGCGATACATGTCAGAGAGCCAGAAAACCATTGAAAAAGGAGTTTATGCCCTTAACCCCTCACATGCACAAGAACTCTTCAAGCAATGGGGATAGGATTTTATTGGGCCCCTGAGGGCAAGTAGAGCTCGAAGGTGCTAATACATTGTAGTCGCCACCGAATACCTGACGAAGTGGATGGAAGCACGGGCCTTGCCAAACAATTCAGCCCTCAGCACAACAAAGTTCATTTACAAACAAATCATCACCCGTTGTGGTATCCCGATCCAGCTGACAAGTGACAAAGGAGGTCACTTTGTGAATCATGTCATTCAGCTGCTCACAACATAATTTAAGATCTTGCATTCTTTGTCTCCCCCATACTACCCTCGTGCCAATGGCCAAGCGGAGGCAACAAATAAGATTCTGGTGCCTGTCATTTACAAGTCCTGCAGGGTGGAACAGAAGGACTCGGAAGAGAAATTGCCTTCAGTGTTGTGGGCTTACAGAAAAACGTACAAGGTGACGACTGGGCAAACGCCCTTTCAATTATGAATGGGCAAGAAGTCGTTGTGCCGGTGGAGTATATGGTTCCAAGCCTACAAATTGCAATAGAAAATAGGCTCAAGGATATGGGGAGTCTACGAGGGAGACTCTATAACTTGAACAAATTGGATGAGCACTGGATGATGGTGCAATGGGCCACAGAGGTTGCACAGACAAGACAAACAACATGGCATGATAAGCACCTCAAGCGAGTTCAGTTCACTCCTGGCCAACTGGTACTCAAGTACAATGGAAAGAATGAAATCAAGCCTAGGAAGTTTAAAGTGAAGTGGCTAGGTCCCTACAAAGTTCGGGAACTGGGGAACAATGGTGCAATCAAGTTGTGGACACCTGACGGGAAGGAGATTCCTGAAGCAGTGAACGGGTCAAAGTTGAAGCCATACCATGAGAGGCGAAGGATGATGGAGGGCGACCCGAACGATCAATGTCGTGGGTAACTTCGACTTAGGCATATAAAATTATTTTTAAAAAATTTAAAATTTAAAAAAAGAAGCAAGAGAACACCATATGGTCCGTACGGCTAAATGCTAGAATGAAAAGAGCAACCAAGAGCCATACGATACAAGGTCGTACGGTCATGTCCGTACAGCATATGATGTCACAAGGGAAAAAAAATTATTAAAAACCACAACAAAACATAGCAAAATGAAGATCGTACGGTGCTAAGTAAAGTTCGTACGGTGCTAGGAGTAAAAAGACCGTACGGTGTTGTGCATATAAAGTCTGTACACTTCCGTCTAGAGGTAAAAAAAAAGGGTAAGGCATTAGCAGAAATTGCATCCAAATACAAGAAGGCACGAAAGATAGGAAAAAGTCTCACACACAATTTGAAGACACCGTATGCGAAAGAAAAACACAGGAGGACAAATTTCGTAGTCGTACGAACATATGGATGAGCAAGAAGCAATCATGGTATAAACACGCATAGTAAAAACCGTACGGCACATTGGGCAAGCAGTGTTGAGAAGGGATAAAGGGATTGAAGCCATGTAGTTGGGAAACAAAAGCCTAGAAGCCCTACACCATAGGGAAGAAGCAACAAAGGAAAAAAAAGAAAGAGGGAAGGCCTCATGTGCAGGAGAGGGAAGGAAAAATAAGGGTGTTGTTGAATCCCTAACTGTTTCACCAGGCAAGAAACCGTTATGGATTCAACAAGAAAGAGAAGTTGGAAATTGAAATTACAAATGCAAGTAAGTTCCAGTAGCAGCAGCATGAATCGAAATACACAAGTTTTCCCTTTGGAGTGAGAGTTGCAGGACGCATTGATGTTGGCAAGAAGAGACAAGACTAAAGGTAAAGATGACGCCTACAGTCTTGTCAACGGATTACATAACACCTCAAACTATACTTTTCAAGGGTTTGAACAGATTGGAATGTCGGAAATGACAGTCCCAACCGATGCTAAGAGGGGAGGGGTGAATCAGCACCTATAAAACTTCTTGTCTTTAAATCTAATGAAATATACTTAAAACTGTAAGCAAAACAGATTCAAGCATAAAAGTAGAATCAAGAAATCAATCACAAAGTGACACTAGATTTATCACGTGGAAACCCAAATCGGGTGAAAACCACGATGTGAGGAGACCTCACAAATTTTGCACTCTTCTGAAGTGCGCCCTGTTAGGAGCCTTCCCTGTTAAAGGATTACAACACACTATTAGATGTGACCTAGTTAAGGGATTTGATACAATAAGGCCGGTTAGTGCCTGCCTGGTTAGAGGACTTAGAACACTTGTAAAGATGTCACCCAGTTAAGGGATTTAATACAAGGGACCTGTTAAAGCCCACCCAAAATATTGGGATTTAACTATTGTAATTGTTAGAAAACAATAGAAGGATTGACCTTTTACAAATGGCTTTGCATAGCCTGATAAGATCTCTATTATACTCAACTGAGAAACATCACCGATCACCGCTGGTATGTTCTCCTTTTCTGTTGTGCTTCTCTGCACACTCTTCTCTCTTTTCTTCTCTTTTCTATTCACCTTAGCTTCTTCAGCGTATAGGTTCACTCTTTTCTTTGGCGGAATGAGGGCAACCTATATTCTTAACAGGCAAAAAAATATATAGAGTCCTTGCCCTAATTGCGCTTCCCATGCACGATCTGTTTACAGATCACCTTCCAATTCATCACCCAGTGGAGTATTAGTTCACTGAGGAAACATCCGATGCATGCCCTTGCTTTATCTGCTTTATGAAGAAAACAATAGATGCGTGTCAAGCACCTTTCCTTTGCATGAGATAACTCCCTGTTTTAAAGCCACAAACTCTGGCTTTAAAACCTTCAAACGCACCTTGAACTGATCATCATGTTAACTCAAAGTCTCCCGGATTTAGTGCAGTAAATCCCGATCAAGGAGTTGTTTAACAGATAGTTGACTATGACTTCCCCAGTTTATCTTACCATAACGAAGTCTTCACTTGATCGGTTAAGAACCTTATGTTGTAAACAGGTAAGAACTTTGACCTATTACCTTTCCTTCCTCTGCTTACCAGTTGCACCTTTCCCTTGGTTGCGTTGTCGACACCGGTTGTCCGTTCCTCGGTTGCTGATGCACTTGGCTTAGTGACCGGTTTCTCTTGATGAGCAGATATAGTCTCTTCTTTCTTGCATAGTATCACTGGTTGCCAAACTAGTCTCTTTACATACAGATCCACCTCAGGTATTCACCGTAGATCTTTAGACCTTAGATTGAGATGTCAAAGCACCTCTTTGCACTTTTGCCAATCAATGACTACTGAATTGTCGTGTACCAGTAGTAAGCTTACCGGTTACCATCTCTTAATGCCAACAGGAAATGGTGGCAAGAGACATCGGAGGGGGATCCCATAAAAGATAGCCTGCAGAGAGCACAAGTACAATGGGCAATACAGATGCCTATTTTTTGTATTAAAGAATTTGAAGGTCCCCTGTGCACCATGATTGAGACCTTCAATGGGTCCTCCAAGACTAGTACCGTTTCCTACCTAGATTGTGACTTGGAGATTTCTTTCACTACGGCTGACTTCACATGCATGTTTTGTATACTGGGGAGAGGATAGAAGATTGACTTGAAGGCCAAGAAAATGAAGCTAGAAGTGAAGGAATTTTACATCAGATTGATGTAGGGACCTCACCTAGGCAGAAACAGAATCTCTCGTGAGGACCTCCAAAGTAAGGGGAGTAAAGAAAGCCTTCGTCAAAGAGGGACATTGGCACTATCTCATGGATGTCGTAATATGGAGGCTTACAAGGTCCAACCATGCTTCAGACATTGCTTTTCCTCAGATTGTTCTCATGAATGGGTTGATGAATGGAAAGGTTTTGGATTGGGTTGGGTTATTATCTGAGCAGATGTATGAATTTATGACATTACAGCACAAGACTTTTCATATGCCGCATTATGCTATTGGGTTATTTCTAGATGCTACGCTCTGAAAAATTACAGTAGATATGCTTGAGATTAAACCAGGACCCTTGGCGCTAGGAGAGCCCCCCATCATGCGTTGGTGTCACTTGGATACACCCTCAAGACAAAAGGTTGTCGCAGGACAGAAGCAGCGTAGGCTAGGGGAAGATTCAGGATCTGAGCACGAAGAGACAAATAGTAGCCGACAAGATACTTTAGAGAGTGACAGTGACTCCGATGAGAGAGATGGCACTCAGCTGGTCGAGGAGGATGAGGTAGAGGTAGTCACTTCAACACCTGTCTTTTTTGTGCGACCTCTCCTTCCTACCACGACACAATTGACTGTTACCACAACTCCTATCCCTTCTTTCAAACAAATTAGGACACCGATTGACATGTCTCCATCCATGGTGATTGCACCACCAGCAATTCCGAAGGCAGTGACTCCTGAGGCTAAGGCAGTGATCCCCGTGTCTGAGGCAATGGAGATCCCGAAGATACAAGGCAGCGAGGTACACAAGGAGCCTCAGGTTCAATTGGAGGTAGTGGGGTTTGATGCAGTGGTGACAGTAGATGTCGCGTTGTTAGCTGAGCAGTGGGAGAGGCTTTTGTGGATGGCATGGTACCCAGACCGACATGCACGGTGGAGGGTATGAGTGCTTGGTTGAGCACATAGTTGAGATGGAGGAGAAATTACCGACAGTAGATTCTTTTCAGGCTATGGTGCAGACCATCTTGACTTCAGCACCGAGTGCACATGGCAGCCGGCCACAAAGCCATCTAGAGACATACTTGGCGAGAATGTAGAGGCGTACTTGGCAGATATGGTGATTCGGGACCGCCAAGCGGTGGAGGTACCTACGAGATATGGTAGCTCGAGGACCTTGGGTGGTGGTTTCTGCACAGGCCCGAGCTTTAGAGGATGTGCTTCGGGAGTTGGAGTTGGTGTTGTCTTTTATGAGATTTGGGTGCCCCACTACCTTCACCACTTGCTTTGATGCACGAGGATGGCCAGATACGAAGACTCTGGAGATGTTTCAGGATTGGACTACTAGGCAGTCAGTAGTGGAGAGTTGAGTAGTGACCCTTATTCGCGAGATAGCGCAGGTGCACAGAGACACCTACTATGCTCGGACACGAAGTGAGGCAGATCAGGTAGTAGCAAAGTGGGCTCGAGAGCAGTCGGCTACCCGGTTAGTAGAAGTGGAGGGGGACTTGGCTAGCCAGCAGTCGACTTGGGAGAAAGAGAAAGCGGAGTTCATGACTCAGTTGGGGGTAGCAAAGGTGGAAAAGTGCTTGTTAGAGACTCAGTTGACTCAGGGGAAGAGGGAGTCTGAGGTGAAGGAGACCGAGCTAGTTGATATTGCAGTGATGTTAAAGACAGTCTTGGAGACACAGATGCAGGCAGAGCGAGACTTGAGGGTGAGAACCCAGCAGGTGTATGAGTTGCAGGCACAATTGACTCCTTCTGCAGCATCCCATGCAACACCTACAGGGACGCTCCCTCAGCCCTCTTCCTCTTAGCCTTTTTCTTCTATGATATGTATATAGTCAAAAGCATCTCCATTTTGTTGTACATTGTCTGAAGACGTCTTTTCTTTTGGGGGGCATGATGTTGTCAGTAGAATTGTATCTCTCAGTAATAAGGTAATAAGTTACACGTGTATTAGGAAGTTGTTAGTAACCGAAGGGCAATCTATTATGTCGCGACAGTTCAGTCGCACACCTTCGGATAGTTTATGTATCCTCTCGGAGGACAGAGACGGGATAGAACTAATGATGCTATGTTCACACTAGATGTACTTGATTATTATTAATTAAGCATATGGCAGTTCTCTAAATCTTGTTCTATTCGTTATCTATTAGCATTTCCTTCAGTATCATGTGTTAAACTCAGTTTGTCATAGGCAGCAAACACACTTGAGTAGAAATTCGAAAAGGATGATAAAAATCTGCTTGGGCATGACAATTCTCTAGAAGTCCTCATATGCACCCAACAGTGCATACCTTTCATGGTCAGGGAAACATTCTAAAGTTGAAAAATATGTCATGTGCCTCTAGATGCACTCACATGCACTAGCCCTCAACGCACAGGGAAACCCGCCTAATATCAAAAAACCATTGAATGTCTTCATATGCGCTCAGAGCACGATTTAGAGCAGTCAAAGAAAGCACCCTAAGGTGGAAAATTCGGTACATAGTCTAAAATGTACTTAAACGAAAATGCTTTACGGCCATGGAATCCCGCTCAAGTTCAAACTTCCTCCATGGGGTCCCAAATGCACTACAAGCGCAAATCTAACATGGAAAGGAAGTCCCACTCAAGTGCAATAATCTGCCAATGGGTCCCAAATGCGCTCAGAGTGCAAAACTATCTTGGTTCAGGAAATGGTCAAAGTATAAAATCCACGGAATGCTCTTAAATGTGCTCTCAGTGCGTATTGCATATAATGAAGGAAAATTATAAATTTTATAATCCTTCATAAGCCCTCCAATGTGCTCGATAGTGTAAGTATATAAGGGCATGAAATGTTTTTCAGCGATTTACTCGCACAAAAAACTTGCCGAGTTTTTTGGAAAAACTTGCCAAGTACTCGACGAGTTTTTTGAAAAAACTCGCTCGTGCGTCAAGGCCAGGCTTAAAATGAAAAAACGGCATTTTTTATGCCTGTTTTTCATTTGGAGCGATTTGGTCTTTGATTAAAGCAAGAAAAAGGTTTCCAAGCCCTTGCTAGCTGATTGCAAACTATTGGAGGCAGATTCGAGTGGATTTAAGATGGATTTCAACCGCTTTTGCAAGAAAAATCACATTCTAAGGTAGGTTTTCTGAGTTTGTTTTTATGGATTTTAAAAACTTTCTATTCTTTTTTTGTTGCATCTTTTAATGGTTTTTTGATTCAAAATCATTCCTAAATAGTTAGAAATGATTTTGAATCATTACAAGAAGATTCAACACTATTTTTAACAAAATTTTGTTGAATCTATCACCATTTTTTTGAAGAATAACTAATTTTATTTAAAATAAAAAACCCTAGCAGTTTGTGTTTTTTTTGTACTTTGAGTGATGTCTAAAAATATTCAAACTAATTTAGATAGTTTTTGACTTTGTTTAATTATGTTTCTCAAATATTTATTTTGTGTTTTTAATTTTTACGTGTAGGGCAGCAATTAATTTGTAACCATTAATTCGGTGTAATGACCCTTACTATAAAGGCCACTAAAACCCCCAAATCTGAACTGAGACAATTTGTCAAACACTTGGCATGCACTGAATTGTTTTGTTTTGTAATGAGTGTTTCAGTGTGATAGTTGTTTTGAGCATCAAGTACAATTGAGATAACAATACCAATATTGAAATGTAATACAATGAGCAACAATGAAACTCTAAATATCAATGCAAAGACCCCAATGCCAATGTATCATGAACTTCCCAAAATCTGATCATCATATAACATGAATGATAATGACTGAAATCTGATTATAAATGACTGTTTACAGCTTCTGAGAAAAAGGTATGAACTGTCACACATGAACAATAAACTATGGCAATAACAAGTTCATTCCATGCTCTTCTATGACTCCATACAGTGCACTATCTTACTATGATACCCCGTGCTCTTTCCTTGCTATGTCATCACAATTACCATAATGATAACAGAGACTGATTACAATATAGCAATGACAGATTTTATGGACTGTTATGACAGTGACTTTCTAGACATGTACTGGACTGTGATAGCAATGCTTGAATATATGCAAAATTATGCAATTTGTGACATCCAAAACAATGAATAAGAACCTGGTAATCGCTCCTTAATGTCTGATTGTAAACACTGTTGAGACACCTCCGAATGCACCCTGATTTGACCCAGATTGCTGCTGCTGTATCAAACTTGTACCTGCCGTACCAGGGCCGTACAGTACGGCACCTGCAGAAAATAAATGGCAGAGTTTTGTGCCTCCAAATTGGTATCAACAGGACCGCCAATGAAGTATTAGTCTTCTCACCAAAGCATAAAAATTATCTCCAAGGGGTTTAAGAGATATGAGCAAAATTCTGAATCCAAGGTCTGGTATGAACTGACTGGAAATGTACCAAAATTGTCTCCAACCCTCACCAAATTGATTCACCAATACAAATGATGAATTCAAACCCTTATTCCAAACAATTGCAAACCCTTACATCAATTCTCAATGAAGTCCAACATGAATTGGCTGAGTACCAACTCCAATAATGCAACGCTTCAGTAGATATTTCACTACCTCAGTTATGCCAATCTAGGGGAGTTATCGTTCCCAAAGATCAAATGATATTTGCAGACCAAAAGACTACAAATTGCTCCACAATGGAAGAAGTAGAAGAAATCCCAAATCCAAGCATGTCCAAATGAGAGGCCAAGCCCTCTATTTATTCACTTTTCTAAGAAGTTACTAAGAACTTCTAGAAGCATCCATTATAAAATCTCATTATAATGCACTTTTATAATAAAGTAACTTTATAAAATAAAAAGTGCAATCTCAACTTAAAATTATAACAATGTAGGCTCATAACCGAATGTAGGCCCAACTACAACCGAATGTAGGCTCGGACTGGATGTAGGCTCACACTGAACATAGGCTCTAACAGCAATATGCAATCAACTGATCTCCAAATGATCACGAGATGACTCTCTCCTCATCGCTATCAGTCTACGAGAGCTCGTGATAGACTGATCCCGCATGCCAAATGATTTCAGCCAAAATGGGGACATGACATTCGGCATGGTAGAAGAGTGGCCACTAACACCATATCCTTTTGGATATATAGGCACCCAGCCTAAAAATGCTAGAGATAAGGCATGGAGGTATGCCTATGAAGCACTGGATGAGCCCAGGAAGGTGATTTGCATAAGATGTGAGAGACTAATTTCTAGAGGCATAAACCGCCTCAAATACCACCTTGCAGGCAATAGGAAGCATGATACAAATCCATGTGACAAAGGTTCAGAAGAGATAAAAATATTTGTTAATGCCCTACTTGCAGCCAAGGAAGAGAAACAATTGCATAGGGAGAGGGAAATATTAGCTATGAGGGCAGCCATAGCTGAAACTCAAGGTGATCCTATTGACATTCAAGAAGAAGCAGCACTTGAGAGCATAGTGGGCTCTCTTCGTGGCCCGCACATTTGCAAACAAAGTGCCTCTTTTACTGTTTCTGCTTCCTCTAGTAGAGTGCCTTCTTCTTCACCACCATCAACATTAGGGATAGACAATTATTTTGTGCCCAAAAACACACCTGGAGCACAACCATCATTAGAGGCCACTGGATGGAACAAGGAGACACGTGAGAAAAACTAATATTGTAGCAACTGATTTTTGGTATTTCAACAATCTCCTATAGAGTGTAGCCTAGAGTCCCTATTGGCTAAATTTGGTGACTGCAATTACAATTTCGGGAAAATGGTACAAGGCCCCTTCTCGCAAGGATTTGAGTGGAAGGTTAGTAAATAATCGGAATCCACTTGAGTTCATTTTTAAATTTTAATTGTTATTTCTTATTTATTAAATCAAAATTGTGTACTAAGACTTGATTTCACTTTGATTTTGTAGGTTGCTCATAAATGTGGTTGATAGGGCAAGAGCAATGGTCGAGGAACAAAAAAAAGAGTGGAGTAAATATGGCTGCACCATTCTATCTAATGGGTGGATAGATGGGAAGAATAGAACCATTATTAATTTTTTGGTTGCTTGCAAAGATAATGTGGTGTTTTGGAAATCTATTGATGCCTCCAACAAAGTCAAAAATGCGCAAACATTGGCATTGATGTTGGAGAATGTTGTCATGGAGGTGGGAGTAGAGAATGTGGTGCAAATCATCACAGATAATGCGCCAGCATATATGGCAACAGGTAATTTTAAATTTTTATGTTGCATATGATTATCATTAAATATTCATAAATGATATTTATTATTTAATTTAGTTTTGATGTGAAATATGGAAAGTTGGAAACTAATTATTGAGTTTTTACTAATATGCCAGGTAGAATCATCCAAGAGAGGCACCCCACTCATTTTTGGACACCTTGTGCAGCACATGTCCTTGACCTTCTTTTAGAAGAGATAGGAAAACTTGATTGGGTGACTCCAATTGTGGAAGATGCAAGGTGAGTCACAAAGTAAATCTATAATCACCCTTGGGTTCTAAAATTGATGAGACAATTCACTAAAGGGAGAGATTTGGTAAGACTTGCTGTCACAAGGTTTGCAACAGTTTTCTTGACGTTGCAAAGTATTATTACTACATTCTCTTCTTTGAAACAAATGTTTGTGAGTCCACCATGGCTTGACTCATCTTATTCAAAGAACCCTAAAGGAGAGCCTGTCGCGCGCATAGTCTTTGACCAAAATCTTTTTGACAAGGCTTGTGAGATTGTGAAGGTAACTTCAAAACTTTAATTTATAATTACTCTTGATTCAAGTCTCTCATTATTCGCTACAGTTAGTAACTTCATTAATTAATCTTTTTGTAAACTAATTTGTACTTTTCAAATTTCAATTGTAGGTATCTGAGCCCCTGGTTAAAGATTTGTGCCGAGTTGATGGGGATCAAACCCCAATGGGGTGTGTTTATGAGGCCATGGATAGGACCAAAGAGTCTATTAAAAATTACTACAACGGAGGATAGACTCAAATTTGATCCCATTTGGTAAATTATTGATAGGAGGTGGAACAATCAACTCCACCAAACCCATTCATGCAACAGGGTACTTCCTCAACCCCTGTTTCAAGTACGATGATTCTTCTTCAAGTTTTACTAAGACTTCATTTCACTTTGTTGTTTTAGGTTGTGTACTAAGACCTGATTTCACTTTCTGTTTGTTTCAGGCATGATGATTCCTTTTCAAATCCTAATGGAGAGGTCATGGAGGGCCTCTCTATATGCATTCAGAGGATGATATCCGATGTTTTGCAAAGAGACCTTGTTGTGACCAAACAACAAATCTATGTGGAATCAAAGGGTAATTTGTTCTCTTCTGAGCTAGCAAAAAGAGCAAGAGGCACTCAAACCCCAGGTTAACCACAAAAGTTTAAAACATTTGTAATTTTGCCATTTGATAAGTTATGTTTTCGCTTTTCTCATTGCTTTATAACTTCTTAATATTTTATTTTGCAGATGCCTGGTGGCAAAGTTGGGGTGTAAATACCCCTAATCTAAAGCAATTTGCTCTTAGAATCTTGTGTCAGCCTTGTAGCTCATCCCATTGTGAGCGCAATTGGAGCTTATTTGAGTCCACCCACACAAAGAAGAGAAATAAATTAGCCCAAAATCACCTCAGTGACCTTGTTTATGTGCAATATATTCTTAAGTTGCGCATAAAAAAGGCACAGGTAGCAATAGTTGGTCCGATTGATTTGAGCGATATAGATCCTTACTATGATTGGACAACACAAGAGCAGCCTCCATTGTTTACAGAGGATGAAATTGTTGATTTGGAGAGGTAGGCCATGGAGGGGAGGGGGGTGGATTGGATTTCACATTGGATGACATTGAGGAGGACGATGAGGAGTCAGACAAGGAATCAAGGTTAGTGCCAAAGCAAGAAGGAGATACATCAAGGATGGAGAGCGAGTTAGCGGCGATACCGAGCGAGGAGGCACAGCCACGCCCATCCTAGGGTTCCTCTTCTAGGACTAGACAATCTCCCTTATATGCTAGTAGAGCTAGGACGAGGAAGATGTGATTGAAATGATGTATTTACTTCTATTTTGTAGAAACTATTTACTATTTTGCTTGTAGCTATCAACATTGCGCATGAGGATGTGAGTTTCTACCCACTTCACATTTATCTATATCTAAACTCTGCTTGTTTCTTTTGTGTTCTCATTAATTATCTCATTGGATGCATCTTCTCATTGAATTTTGCAAAAAAAATGTACTTTTAATTAAATTTAAGTTGTTTTTTAAGTTCCCAAGCTTTTCCCTGAGTTTTTTCAAAAATTGGCCGAATTTTTCCCGAGTTTTTTTTGGGGGCCTTGGCGAGTTTTTTCCGAGTGAGAGTTTTCCATCTATGAGATATCCTTTACCAAGGTAGATATGTGCTCATGAGGAAACACGTATTACATGGGTATGGTGTTAGCAATTTAAGTTGTCATTAGTGTATTTCATACAACCCATTCACACCGATTGAAGATCATTGGTCACTCACATTACTTAGATGACACCGGGTGATGAAGCACATAGTGTATGCACCGGTCAACTAAGTAGTTAGATAAACCGGTAGACTAAACCAAGTACTCAGTATCGGTCTTATTCAACATCCAACGACAAACTAGTACCGATCTAACTGATAGATAAATCTGATCCAGTTTTTGTGGAACAGTTTGAGTTACAGTTTGAGTTAAGAGCCTGATTATGCGAGACATCCAGTACTCTGATGTGAAGTTAACCTTTCAACAGGAGTTAGCTTTAAATTCTACGGATGATCTCAAGATAAACTCTAGATCACAACGCATAGCTTTCTTACGTTGCATATTTTAAGGTCAAGTTTACTCCCTGGCGGTTCCGTGAGTCAAGAGGATCACTCTTGTATAAATATTAGTCATCGAACGCAAAGTATGTTGCTGTTGTTGCTAATAATTGGAGATTGCAAAGAGCAGAGGAAAGATATCTTCTGAGGAGTGCTACAAACACAAAGGTGAAGTAAGAAAGGAAGATCAACAGCCAAGCAAACAAGGGAAGAGATCTACAGGTATGATCTAATCAGACAATCAGTGTCATTATAGATCACTGCTTTTAAAAGGTGTTGCATCATATACAAATCCCTCTAATAGGGTGAACCTAATCAGTTTGTTGTAAAAATCCCCTAACAGGGTGACATCTTTGTTGATGTTCAAAGTCCTGTAACCAGGCAGCTCTTAATAGGGCGTAGATCCTAACCGATCATTTGTAAAAATCCCTTAACTGGGTAGCATCTTAACCAGTGCTTTGTATGCTCCTAACAGGGCACCTTCATCTAGAACTAGTGAAGTTGTGAGCTCTGTCTCACCGTGGTTTTTCTCTCTAACCGAGGGTTTCCACGTATAAATACTTGAGTAGATCTGTGTGGTTTGGTTTATGCTTGTGAATGACTGTTAACTTTTTACTTTGCATTCAAGAATCTGCTTATAAGTTTTAAACAGAAAAAATCTAGTATGTACTGATTCGCCCCCCCCCCCCCCCCCCTCTCAGTAACCGGTAAGGTAATAACAATTGGTATCAAAGCATTGGTTCTCTATACAATAAAAGTTTAACAACTTGAGAAAAAGATCATGGAGGGTTACCGGTACCAGAAACAGCTAGAGGAAGCCAATGACATTATTGCCTCGCTAGAGAATAGACTGAGGAAGTCACTTGCAAAGAGAAAGGAGTTGGCTCTGCAAGTAAATGAGAGCAATGAAACCATCGACGAACTCTCTGGGCAAAGTGGGTCTGATGAGGCTGAGGAAGCGGTCTCCGAGCTTACGAAAGAGAATCAAATCCTAACCGGTCAGATTGCTGATCTCAAAAGGGAGCAAAAGGTGAATCCTCTAAGAATGACTGAACTGATTGAGCAGAAATGAAAAACTGAAAGCGAAAGGAACACAGCAGTCAAGACATCAACAGCCTCTGAAAAAGAAATGAACCGGGCAGAGGAAGCTGCAAGAGCCAATGAACTCCTCATTATGCAACTCCAAGAGGACTTGTTGATTGCCACCCAGGAAAATGCCAATATGCATAAAGCATGGCAGGTTAGAGATGAAGCATGCAAGAAGCTGGTGATCGAGATATATCAACTCAAGGAACAAATGAAAGTCCTTAAAAGAAGGAATGAAAGGCTGAGAAGATACAATGAAAGCTCAGTCAAGCTCGATGAGCAACTCAATGCTCAACGAAGGCACAATGATCACACTGGTCTCGGATTTACCAGGGGAGTCACCAAAAGGAACGATGAGTCATCCAGTGCTCAGCCAAGCAAGAAGAACAAAAGGAAGACGCTAGCACAAAGAGGTAAAAAAACCTTTACACCCCTTATAAGCTTTGTGGAAAACCAGGTCATGACACTAATGACTGCAGAAATGCACCGGTGAGAACCAACAATAGTTACTGTAAAAACTATTGCAAAAAGGGCCACAAGACCAATGAGTGCTAGTTCAATCCCATATCTGTGTCCAGCGGAAGTAGGGGAAGCTTCAAGGGATACTGTTATGCCTGCAACAAATTCGGACACAAGGCTGAAGAATGCAGATCAAAGACTGGCATTCAGATCACCCAGACCGGTATTCTCGAAAAAAAGTAGAAATCGGAATGCAACTACTCATCCAAACAAAGGGATGCATTGCAACAGAGAATCACAGAGCGAACCACCTAATCCGAGAGGGATGAGGCCTATAAGAACCCTTCACAAGCTCTAATTGCTGAAGCTGTTTTGTCTCAATATTTGTTTTGAAAGTTTATAATTTTTTTGTGGTTTTCACTAGTTTTAGAGCAAAAAGTAAATATACCATAATCTGAAATTCTGAAACAATTTGAAATACTGCTGCAACTTCTATTTATTTTCTAATGAAATACAAGTAAAATCCAAACAATCATTTATTGGAAAAATATCACCAAAGTCAACTATGAACTACATAAAAAACCTGGAATAAGACTGTCATGTGCTGCTGTAATTATTTATTTGCTGAAGTAGTAAATGTTGAAGATGTCGTTTTGTCCCCACGTTTCAACCTCTATATGATATAATCTGTCTTCGTCAATCCCCAACTGCCAGCCGATATTATCTTTCCACAACTGCGAGTAAAACCCTCTGCTGAAGCACAATAAGAATCTCTGGATGAGACCCTCTCCACAATACCAGATTCACCAGGTATTTCACTGGCTCAAATGGCGAACACAGAAGAAAAATACGTTTCTCCAATGGTGAAATGCTGAAAACCCTTGTCTAGAGCTCAGAGCAAGAAGCAATAATCAATAACAATAACAATGGATGCCTTTCTTCTTTCCCCAACAAGCATAAATAGGCTTTCCAACCCTAATTCACAATTCCTCGAAAAGTTGCGATTACTTTCTTCAAGGCATTAAAAATATAATCATTAAATAAATTTAATGATTTAGACTTAGGAAAACATGCCAATAAATTAATACATTAATTTGGCCCCTTTTATGATATTAAGACCCATCACTTAAGTGATTTAATATAAAGTCAATTTACAACTTAATATTAAATCCTTTGCCATTTAATTAATATATAATCACCGAAAACTGAATAACTCCCTCAAAAATGCAAATCTGGCTTAACCATCTGGAACTGGAGTTGGCATAGTAATTTCCCATGTGATCAAATAATATTTCTAAAAATAGCAAGGGTCCATCTCTATGACTCTAAAAGTTGCTAAAAATAGCAAAACTCAAACAGAGTCTGAAACCTCTCCATACCAAATCAAGGGTACTGAGCTCTGCAAAAGTCGAACCATTAGATAAGCATATCTCCTCTGTGCACAAATTGACCCTCTATCCGTCTCTACTAGCCTACGAGGGTCCAATGATAGGCTAATCAATAGCTAGGATGATGTCTCTAGCTAGAAGGGGACATCACAAGGCCCTAGAAAGCAATCGGTATAGTCTGCCATTACTGCAACAGAGTCGGTCACCTAGCCAAGGACTGTTGGAACCAGATCAGGAACAGAAACAAAGGATCGGATGGACCGGTGCTGAAGATCTTGAGTTCTGATAAAAGAAACAACAAAGACAAAGAAACCAATAAAGTAGTGAAGAAAATTTGGTTTGTCAAGGAATCAAAGAACTCTACCGAGGAGGCAACGAAGGCAAAATCATCATCACAAGATGGTGATATTTCTTCTGCTAACTAAGTCTTCAAGGCCTAGAGGGAACCGGTAGTACAACTATCATTCTCGGTAGACCTGGTGAGTCCTATCTCACTCAGGCTCTAGGGTAGACCGGAAAGACATGAGGTGATCAACCGGGACATGCCTAATCGAAAAAGTCAGACTACCGGTTAGCAAAAGCGTCAAAAAAGGTTAGGTAAGGCATTTATTACTATAGCTGTTTAACTATAGTTACCGTTTGGTAATTACCGTTATGCCCTAATCCTATAAAAGAAAAGAGGGATAACTCATTTCTTTTTTACCTTGCGATTTTATGTTATCTAATCTCTGCTCGAGCAATATTCTTGCAATTCGATCATAGAGTGAGATTATCTATCAAACCGATCTAATCATCTCTAGCAACCAAGCGAGAGCAATGGCATCCTCATCATACGAGGCAAAGCTTGTTCCTGCAAATCAAGAGGATCATAGTCCTTTTGATATCTCGCCAAATCAAGACAAGGAGATCGACATGGCTGGTGTGCTCTCCTCAGAACCTAAAAGAGTGCTCCTAATAGAAGACATAACTGCATTTATTCATGCTAAGCAAGAAGAGCTAGGAGAAACGTACATACAGAGCGAGTATCGCTCGCTGTGATCAGATGGTAATCATCCCAGTGGCTACACAAAGTTGATATCGTCGGGAATCATAAATGGAGTCTTGTATCCAGTTATCTTCAAACCTGAATGGATTTGAATGGTAGTCAGTCGGGTGCATGATCCGGGATTTTGGCTTATGAAAGGAATCTGCACTTCGATCACGAAAGACGATCTTCACAGGGTAACTAGGTTCTGCAATCAAGGAGAAGCACTTACTCTGAGAACCATATCTAATGCAGTGGTGGCTAACCTGACAAAATCAAAATCCGACAAGCGATTGATGACCGTAATTGACATTGAGGACCCAGTTGTTCGGTTCGCATCCGCAATAATCGGTTACAACGTATATCAATCAAGTAACCTCAACAGCATACCGGGTGGAGGCATACATGCAGCCTACAGAATTGTTCATGACAACGCACAATATGATATGTGCAAAATGCTAAGAGGACAAATCTTTGAAAACATGAAGAAGCTGGGCATTGTCAAGAAGAAATCACTGAAATTTGGAACACTCTTGGTTTGTCTTTACCACTACTATTCTAATTTCTTTCCCGAGAGAGGAAAAGTAACGTGGACAACAGATCGACTGGTCATGATGCAAATCCGTGATATGGCTAACGAACTGGGAGATCAGTTTGACAAGGAAATGACCGATCACTGCAATGAATTTCAACTAAAAAATCATGCTAGAGAAAGAAGCCCGTCAACTATTGTTGACGAGTATAAAAAGGAGGTATGTTTTCTAGTGTCTACTGACTTCTGCATCATTCAAGCAGTAGAATCGAGAGACGAGTATGCACCTGATCTTGGATACGAAATCACTGCAAAGTTTGCAACGGTGTATGTAGAGGCCCTAGAAAAAGCACATCTGGATCTCGGTGCTCAACGGTTTGGAACTTATGAGGAGATAGAGAAGAATTTAAATCAGGCGCCAATCAAGAATGTCTATGTCAAAAGATTGTCCGCACCAAAGAAGAAACTGGAAACTACACCACCAATAGCACAAAAGAGAAAAGCTCAACCGGAGCCAAGCACACAGGAGCAAGAAGCGGAAGAAACCAATTCGGAGGATACAGTTCCGCTCAGCAAAAGAAAGAAGAGAACCAGCAAGCAAGCAAAGGTGGATCCACCAAGAAAAGGTAAACCAACGATAGTTGAATTTATGACACGACTGAAAGAAACCGGAGGAATGGCTAATGTTAGTAGAAGATACACTTTGGCAAATGATGAAGACCGAAGGAAAATTGAAGATGCTATTGTTGAATGCCTGCATAAGTTCAATCTAAGCCCTACAGAGCTTCAGAAAGTACTGCCTAAGGATCTGTTGAATATCCTTCAAAGCAGGTGGAAAGCTTCAATGGAAAAAGAAAAAAAGCTAAGAATTCAAGCTCTGCTAGAAGTGCGAAATCATCTCACTCTGGAAGAAGCGAGTCAACAAGCTGAACTACACCAGCAAAATTTTTTGATAAAGAAAAGAACAAACCTCTTGTTGATTGGAGAAACCGAGAAAGTCCATACTGAAGGAGTAGCCATCTGGAGCAACCTACTTCGGACATAGCAACAAGCTAAGGAAGCACGCCAAAAGGCAACAGCTCCACCGGTTCGTGACACCGGGAAAGGAAAAGGAGTATTCGGAGTAGACAAACCGATGAACTGACAAATCCTACCCTTTTTGTATCTCTAGAAAAAGGTAAGGCTCGCACTATGACTTCTATGACATTGTAGTTGAAATTACAAATTTTGGAGAAATAAATAATGCAGCCAAATGGTATAGCGTGTTAGCTGAGGAAGACAAACAGGCAATAGAAAAAGCTCTTGTTGAAAGTCTACTAGACTTCATTAAAACTCCTAGGGATTATAGAGGCAAGTTTCCTCTCGAATTGAATAGCAAGCTTCAAGAAAAATGGAGAACCGGTCTGGAAAGAAACTCACAAATCAACAAAGAAGCACTAGAAAAAGCTAGACCTGGCTTAAGTGATAAAAGTATCATGCTTCTGTTAGGAGATGCATCTATGAATCTAGATACAAATTACAAAGTTCCCAAGATTCTCAATGGTTATGAGAATGAAGTCTTTAAAGAGACCTTGGATTTCTGACAGCAGTATGATTTCACTACCCTTGAAGAAATAGGTCCTCGGGATCACACCACTACAATTGTTGATCCACCTGTTCAGTTTACTGCAACTCAGACTCCGATATCTGATGAGCAGGAAGTCCTCACAAAAAAGTTCACTTCTAGTGAACCGGTTAAATTGGGACAGACTTCTGTCAATCTTCCCACTAACAAATCAGATAAAATAGGTGAAGGGATCCCTACAGATGATCTTCATATAGCTGAAGAACAGCTACAATCACAAGCTCCATCAAAAGAGCCCTCACATCAAGTAGAAGATGCTATGCCTAAGATACACGTTCAGCAACCGGAAGCCAAACCAAAAGAGGGAAACAAGACAAACAAACAGGATGCAAAAGAACATGAGCAAGCTCCAAAGACACAAGAACAGAGTAAAGAGAAGGAACAAGAAACTCTTGCCAGCTCCTCTAAAAGAAAGATCACATCCTCTGAAGAATCTGAAGCAAAAAGGAGAAAAACAACCGATACAATAGTTGACATCAGCAAAATGTCAACAAGACAGCTGAAAGAGCTTACTAAAAGAAAACAGGATATGGTTCTGAACAAAGTAAAAGACATCCTATACAACTTTGTACTGGATGCTGATATAGACAAAGATGAACTGGTCACCAACCAGCTGAAAGTGCTGACTGCAACCATCGGTGAGGATCTGACTGATCCAGAAACAATGGCAATTGACCACTATGCACAGAAAAGAGTGGAGATTCTTCACAAGCAAGTTGCAAATATAAAAGCTATTATGCTAAACAATCTAAAAGTTCTTCAACAATAGATACAAGTTGCAGAAAATTTGTTAAGCAGAACTTCAAATTTTGAGATTTTCTTGACAGATTTAACTAACAAAGCTAAAAAGACCTCAAAAGACATAAGAGCTTTGTCCAACCAATTTGACATCAAGACGAAAACGGCCGCAACTTTCAGCAAAGAAATGGCTAGTCTTGCTCTAGTCCTCAGAAAGACTGCAGAAGAAGAGAACAAAAGAATTCAAGACATCTTTGGATTCCAGATGTTTTTGGCCCCAACACTTGATATCATGCACCAGACAGCTACTTCAATTAATGTTATGATCAATGAACCGGACTACAAAACTGTAGATGATATGGAAAACATCATTGTCTCTCTCAAGGCTGCCCAACAAAACATTGAATATGTAACCGGTTAATGGGCACCGTTTCTACATTCTGCAAAGAACATCTATAAGGATATCTTCACACAGCTTCAAATGTGAAGGAAGACACAACCCTTTGTCTTATGGAGGCAAAAAGGGAAAGTTATTTGTAAAGAACAAGGAGAAGTTAATGAAAACCGGAGGACTCAGTCAGGGGAAGTTTCGGTCAGGAGCAGAGCATTCAATCAGGCAAGGGCAGTATTCTATTTCACTGACCAAGGTTGAACAGCTATTGTATGAATGGTTTTGATTTTAACTGTTTTGCCACCAATGACAAAGGGGAAGATTGTTAGCAATTTAAGTTGTCATTAGTGTATTTCATCAAACCCATTCACACTGGTCGAAGATCACTGGTCACTCACATTACTTAGATGACACCGAGTGATGAAGCACATAGTGTATGCATCGGTCAACTAAGTAGTTAGATAAACCGCTAGACTGAACCAAGTACTCAGTATCGGTCTTATTCAGCATCCAACGACAAACTGGTACTGATCTAACTGATAGATAAATCCGATTCATTTTTTGTGGAACAGTTTGAGTTACAGTTTGAGTTAAGACCCTGATTATGCGAGACATCCAGTACTCTGATGTGAAGTTAACCTTTCAACAAGAGTTAGCTTTAAATTCTACAGATGATCCCAAGATAAACTCTAGATCACAATGCACAGCTTTCTTGCGTTGCATATTTTAAGGTCAAGTTTACTCCCTGGCGGTTCTGTGAGTCAAGATGTTCACTCTTGTATAAATATTAGTCATAGGACGCAAAGTATGTTGCTATTGTTGCTAATAATTGGAGATTGCAGAGAGCAGAGGAAAGATATCTTCTGAGGAGTGCTACAGGCACAAAGGTGAAGTAAGAAAGGAAGATCAACAGCCAGGCAAACAGGGGAAGAGATCTACAGATATGATCTAATCAGACAATAAGTGTCATTATAGATCACTGCTTTTAAAAGGTGTTACATCGTATACAAATCCCTCTAATAGGGTGAACCTAATCAGTTCGTTGTAAAAATCCCCTAATAGGGTGACATCTTTGTTGATGTTCAAAATCCTGTAACCAGGCAGCTCTTAATAGGGCGTAGATCCTAACCAATCATTTGTAAAAATCCCTTAACCAGGTAGCACCTTAACCAGTGCTTTGTATGCTCCTAACAGGGCAATTCATCTAGAGCTAGTGAAGTTGTGAGCTCTGTCTCACTATGGTTTTTCTCTCTAACCGAAGGTTTCCACGTATAAATACTTGAGTAGATCTGTGTGGTTTGGTTTATGCTTGTGAATGACTGTTAACTTTTTACTTTGCATTCAAGAATCTGCTTATAAGTTTTAAATAGAAGAAATCTAGTATTTACTGATTGACCCCCCCCTCTCAGTAACCGGTAAGGTAATAGCATATGGAAGATTTATTTCAACGAGGGAGTTCAATCTGTTTTTAGAAGATGAATTCTCAAGCAAGAACATGAAAGGAAGAAAATGATCAAAGGGAGATAATTTTAGAAGAAGTAATCAAAATTGTAACTATGTTAAAAAATGATGCAATCAGAAAAAATTGCCCGACACCTACCATGTTGACATGGCACCCAATCATTTTCACCAGCTAATCAAAGATCTCCAAGTCAGAATTCACTGCATTTAAGGAAGGGAATCGAGAATATAAGTGAGGATGACAATCCAAGTTCAAGACCAGATTATCGAAGACAAAATGCAAGAAACAAGTTGTACAAAGAACATGAGCAAAGCTAAAAACGAAGGAAAATCATCATCAACATGAGTTTCCTTTGGAAATCCAAGTTCAACTGGATCGATCCAACTACATGAAACACTTACATCACTTCTACAAATGCAAGATCCAGGTCAGGACATCAAAATTTCAAGTACAAGCAAGTCCACAGTCATATAAATGATAAGGTTTCAAGGTGAGGAACATCAAGGGATGAAAGACTATGTGAAGGTGAAGCAATTTGGTAATATATGCCATCACAATTAACTAAAGGCTTGATAATGTTGAGTATCAAGAGACATTTTCTCATCGCCGAGGATATTAATCAAGTTTATGAGATAAGCATGTTGAGGTGGCACCCACTCATCTTCAACCAATCAGAGGGTCTCAGTTGCATGTGTCCAAGCTCATCCAATAAAACAATTCCAAGAGTACATGAGGAGTCCACATAATGCTTCTATCTAACCTATTTTCCGGTTGGTCAACAAAGACATAATTTTCTCATTGGCCCACAAAATGGTGCTTCATTGTAATTGGTCAAGCATCTAATGCTTGTAGCTATTAGTTGGATCTAGGTTGTGTTGGCATTATCTTGGCCCTTGATCTTGAATCGATCTTCGCCATTTATTGTATTTGAACAACTATATAAGGCAAGACCTTATCATTTGTAAAGGGGAGACTTGTTGAAATTGTTGCAATAATATTGCCAAAGTAATTTCAAATTCTTTGTTGGTTTTCATAGTGGATTACTTGTGTTATTTTGAAGAATTGCATGGTTTCTACATTTCCTCACTTAGAGTGGGATTTCATTTCATGTTAAGTAGAAGTAGAAGTAGATGGATGGAACATATTGTTGAATGGTAATTAATGGTTAAACAAGTGTCCATACCTTTCGGTACTTGTTGATTGTAAGTATCAATGCAAGGTTAGTTTGGACCTAATTGCAAGCATCTAACTTCAATTGGAGATATTCATTTGGATTGCACCTACATTGGGTATTTGAATGAGTCTTGATGATATGAAAGTCACTCTCGCATCCTTAGATGCAAGCACCCTCCTATGCATAGTCGACATGGCGAAGCAAGGACTAGTTAAAAGTTTCATCTCACCATCAATAGTCTTTTACATTGTAAGAGTTAGACTAGATTCCTAAACCCTTTGCCTAGATCCAATTGCTAAATCATCCGCATTTGCATAGTTGATATCCATTGATTGAACAGCGTAAGTCCCTTTGTGGTACCAACATATCACATCATTACAATTGAGTGGGAGTCCACAGCTAGTAGGAACCTTGGAGTTGTCTCATTTGATCACACAATACGTATACATTGTTTAGCATATGAGTTTCCTTGTTCAAGAGAGTGTTGGAGATTTAGTCTTTCATTTATTCAATTCCGCATGTTGAAATGGTCATAAAAATCGCATCAATAGGATGCAAGTACAGCAGTGAGCCTCTTGTAACACTTGTTTCATATATTGAGTTCATCCTCACTGTGGTTTTTCCCTTCTTGGGTATTCCACATAAAGTCTTGGTGTTCTTGTGTGTTGTGTGTTGTGTGTTTTTTCTTTACTTATGCAATTCTATTCAAATAGTTTAAAAGTTAATGAAAAGATAAGACTTAATTTATGCTGATGGGTGTTCAACAATATAGAGTGAACCACTGACATTCTTAGAGAAAAACTATGCTAATGTTAATGTTGACAGTGTCCCTAGTGTTTCCTAACCAAGGTTTATTTGTAGATGTGGGAGTTGTCTTTGATGAGGTGGTTACACCTAGAACCCCATATATTGATTATATTTGGCATCTATCTTCACATTGGTGGACAAGTCAGATCACCCTGGGATTGAATTTGATGAAAGTTTATAATAATTAAATCAGGTATAATTCCTAACATGCAAATCTGCCACTGGAAAAAAAAACTAAAACTGATTTTTTCAATCTACTGACCAAATCAAGAAAGTAATCAATGTCAAATGGTATATTTATTTAATGACTAGTAATCTGGTTGCAGGTGAAATGGATCAAGTAAAATAGTAAATGAATTAGGAGAAACATGAAAGGCACCAACCCCTTTGGATTAAAACTTAATCTAGTAATGTTGGCAGATCAAATCGGTTGCAAAAGTTGAAAAAGATAGCCAAAGGAAAGCTAAGAGGGAAATCATCCATGGAAATCAAAGAGGTTGATTCATTTTCTTCTCCGAAGGATGAAGCCTATGACTCCTAGCTGTTGAAATTCTAATAATTTGTAATTGAATCTACAAAATCTATGTATACTCAGATTTGCTATAGTACAAAGGCCAGAACCTTTGCAGTCAAATTTTGTGTTAGATCAATAAATTCTCTTTTTTCATTTCATCCCTGTTTCCAGTTTGAATATTGTAATTATATGGATAATGATGTTGCATCTTATATGAGTGTCCTTCAACAAAACAAACAACATTCATTCCTTTGAATTTGCAATATCTATACTTTAAATTGTATCAAGATTGGTTGCTGTAAAGTTGGTTTAAAATGTTTGTGTGGGGATGCTTGGCAACCAACATTGTTCATCCAGAATAGCAGACTCTTATGTCAACCCTATCCCACATGTTTACATTAGATTTTTTTGTCATTAGGTTTTAAATTTTACATTTTCAGAAACACGTCATATGATTTCTATGTTACCCGGGGACGTGTTTCCACCCCTAAACCCCGGGTTTCGGAAACAGTCCCAATTTCGGGGATGGGGGGGATGGCAAGGGAGGTTTCCAAGCCATCCCAGCCCAGGCAATAAAATTAGGGACGCGTCCTCAAAACATAGGAAACGGTCAATGCATTTCTAGTAGGCATTGCCCGTCCCAAGGACGGCTATGGAGGGTCACCGTCTTTGAAACGACGCTTTATGGGTAACTCTCGTCTATTCATGAAGAGCGGCAGTCAAAATTCAATGCGGCCATCATTCTTGTTTATCAGGAATTTTGAGAATAACTTACTTCCAGTCGTATGCATTTTTCTAGGTGGTGTCTCCATTCATTTGCAGTCTGATATCAGGGACTGAGGATTATCATGAATTCTATCTTTAGCGATGTGTTTTTCTTTTGTGCATGTTCACTGCAATTATTCTCTGGTCATCATCGTGTGTAGCTGATTATGTTTGCCTCAACATCACTAAGTAGCTCGCGATCACCATCATCAATTGCAAGTGCATCAAAGTGGGCTTCCAACTCCGCATACTCTAGTTCAACATCCCAATGTTGTGCCTCCCCTTTTTCGTAAGTATTGTCTTTGTGTGTTGTGAGCCTCAAGTTTGAATGCACAAAGACCAAGTTATTTGCCTTTTTGGAGTTTAGTCGGTTGTGTTTTATTGAGTGGATGAAGGAGTATGTGCTCTAGTTCCTCTCAGAGGATGATGAACTAGCAACCTATCAAGATTTACAATTATGAAATTAGAGAGTTAAGAGTTTTGAATATAAATTTTTAAAATATAAATTCAATATTTATCAACAAGAATTTAGAAATTAGAATCTTAAGAGTAAAGAACTTACTTGTGATAAAATTTTGATGGCAATGGTTTACAGGAGCTGGTACATTTGTCCATGGAAGTACCACCATTTATGAGCATCAGCATTTTTCTTGTCTGCAAGAGCTTCAAGACCACAATCAACGGTGCTCGCGAAACTCATGAATTCAGACCTTACTGTAGCTCGTAGGTGCTCGAAAAAGAGTCTTTGAAGGGCTGCCTTGTACCCTTGAGCAACTTCAGGATCTCTGTATGGGCCAACTCTAGTGGTACTCTCACTGAGGATTGATTGGCTATAGAATTTGGGGCTCAATGCAAACACAAGTAGATGCAACGGGGTAGTCATTTTGTTCCACCTCTCTACCATGATTACCTGTAGCTCATTGAAGAACTTTTCATCAGGATCTTCCTCTTTCTCATTTATGATATTTCTAATATCCTCAATCATGGAGTCAATGCCATCATATACCTCACCCAAGCAAGGTCTATCCATGTCAGCGTATCGGATCATGCTCAATATAGGCTCGGTGAACTTCAGAAGGTACTCAACACGATTCCACCAAGAGTCATCTAGTATCAAAGCCTTAATGGCAGCTGCCTTGGCACTATTAGATTGCCTCCATATGCTCCAATTAACATTGATTACCATTCTAGACAATGCCTCTTTAACCTTGACAAGGCGTCTCAAAACAATAGTGTTGGAGGCAAAGCGGGTCTCGGCAACCTATTTTAAGATCAAAACAATAATAAATTATGATCAAGATTAAAATTTAAATTTAAAAACATAGAAAGTTTACTAAACTAAAGTGACTAGAATTCTAAAACATGTTTAAATTTTAAACAATTGAACTTACCTTCAAGAGCTCCAATTTCGAGATTTGTCTAGATATGGCTTGCGTCATATGGTGGTTCGTGACAAAAATTTGGATTTCCTGTGCCTCTTCATACATTTTTTTAATCCACTCAATCTTAGTGCCAATTTTTTGCAGCATTAGGTTGAGTGGGTGCACAGCACAAGGTGTCCAAAAAATGTGTTCAAAGTGCTCCTCAACCAATAAGCCGGAAGCCCTACAATTCTTGGCATTGTCGGTTATTACTTGAACAACATTTTGAGGGCCAACTTGCTCAATGGCTTGGATGAGAATGTTTGCAATGAAAGGACCATCCTTCACCTCTCCACAATCCACGGCTTTTTGAAACATTGCACCTCTTGTGCACACTGCAATAACATTGACCAAAGGACAATTTCTCGCATCTTTCCATCCATCGGATACTATGGTCACACCTGTTTCAATCCATGAATCCTTGATGGGCTGCACGGAAGCCTCCACATTGATCACCTCTTTGTCCAATAAAGTGGTGCGCACCTTCTCATAACCCAGGCTCTTGAACCCCTTTGGAGCCTCATTAATTGATCTCACCATTTTTTGCCAATAAGGTGAGCGAACAACATTAAACACCAATCCACATGCATAGACGCATCTCCCTTCAAATGATGTTTCGAAGGGCCACATTGCTCTCTTTTTTGCAATTAGTTCTTGAGGAGCACGCAAGAATGGATGGCCCTCTATGGGTGGTTCATTGGGAGTGGAAGTTGAAGACATAGATGATGTTTTTGTTTTTTTCATAGCATTTTGCAAAGGATGAGAACTTGCCCTCCCAGCTACTTTGTCTGCTTGTTTTTGCTCTTGAATATATTTGTTCACAATGTGGTTTGGAAGTAAGGTTTTAGGTAGTACCCCATTAACTCTTGCTCTCCCTGTACAAAATTTAATGCCCTGTAGAGGAATAAAGCACAAATGTGCTTTCACTCTACTGTAAGAGCTACTAGATGCCTCTTTGCAATGGCTGCAAATCCACAAATAACTTCCTCCACTTGGCATTGGTTTAACCATTTCCAAATATTTCCATAGTGGAGAGCATTTGTCTATTTTGAAGTGGGAGTTTTCAGTGCTAGAAGCACTTGCAGCCATTCTTTGAGTCTGAATGATGAATCTATAAACAACAAACAAAGCAAAAAAAATATTAATATAAAACAGTTATGTAAAATTCCAAACTTCTAAAGCTATTACTAAACACAGATTTTTATTATTTCAAGTGAACATTAATTTCTGTATGTTTGCACATAATACTGGGAAATAATTTATTACAATTTCAAGAATCATGCACCTAGAATTATATTCTGAAATATTCGTTTCACTTCTGCTGACTATATATCTCCACGCGGAACTACAGCGTTGTTCAAAGAACACTATAGTGATGAAGTTCGATCAATTATCTCCCGTGGCAAGTAGCAACTCCTTGAATATTACATAATCCATTGTACCCTCTACCACAGACAATGTATATATTGACGGTTCCATAATTACAAGCTCTGTCGCTAATAGACGCCTCTTCTCAAACACGTCCCACCTATTACAAACCGTGGCAAATATACTTGTCGGGTGTAATAACCCATGGCACTTTGTTAAGAATCTCGAGCCACGACTTCCACAGTGGACAATCTTCAAATAAATATTTTGATGCTTCAACTCGCCACGGTAGTCCCGTCCAAAAGAATTCCGGAATGCATAACTATATCTTTTGTGTCGTCATCTGTCAATCCACTAGGCCAGAAGTGGTGTCCTGACGAAAGGAATAGTTTTGTCTTCTTCTCCAAAATATTTTCACAAACCTCAAGCATATCGGTTCCTCCACGAAACCCATTATTTAACAAAGCCAAAATTGGTTGAGAAGTCCCATATAGGAACTACCAACTTATTTGGACTATAATCTTTTAATCAAACCATTACATATAATTATTTAATATTAACATGACTGAAAGAATTAATATTAAATAATTAACTATTTTATTCATCAACTTACTTATTGAACTATTTGGGGACATTACAAGTCTCCCCTGCCACGTGTTCCTTTCCCACAAGCAACTGTAAATCCAGATGGCTCAAAATCTGCTCATTTTCCCAAGTAGCATCATCCAAAGGAAAATCCTTCCATTTGATCAGAAATTCCCGAATGGTGCAGTGACGCAAGTGTCGATCCCGCATGTCTACAATCTTCTTAGGAATCATTGCAAATTTCCCTTCCTCATCCAAAGGAGGTAATGCCTCTGAAACTGTGACCTATTGACCTAACACCTTCTTGAGACAAGAGACATGGAACACATTGTGGATCCGACTACCTGCCGGTAAAGCCAATTCATAAGCAACCTCCCCAGTTTTTCCCACAATTGGATAAGGCCCATAAAACCGAGGCTTTAATTTCTCAGCCCCACTCCGTTTGAGAGATGACTGTCGATAGGGCTGTAATCTAAGGTACACTAAATCACCAACCTCAAAACTCCGCCCCACCCTCTTCTTATCGGCGTAGAGCTTTTGCTGGTTTTGAGCACAATGTAAATTTGCCTTGAGGGATTTCAAGATGTCTTGACATTCCTAAAGCCAATCCCGTGACTTAGGCACATTACTAGCGTCAAAAGCAAGATCAACAAAGGATAAAGCATCATACCCATATAATGCCTTAAATGGCGACATACCGATGGACATATGGAAAATAGTGTTATAGCAATACTCGCCCAAATGCAACCAATGAATCCAAGCCTTTTGATGCCCAACGACATAATTACGAAGGTAACCTTCAATCCACTTGTTGACTATTTCTGTTTGACCATCGGTCTGTGGATGATAACTAGTGTTGTGATGCAAATCGGTACCTGTCAACCTAAATACTTCTACCCAAAAGTTACTCAAAAACCGGTTGTCACGATCACTGATTATGTTCTTTGGAAAACCATGTAAATGGAATATCTCCTTAAAAACAATCTGGCAACCTGAACAGCTGCGAATTCTGTAGTGATAGCAAAGAAATGTGCAAATTTTGTTAATCTATCAACCACTACGAAAATACAATCTTTACCTTGACCTCGAGGTAAACTAGTAATGAAATCCATTGAGATACTTTCTCATTTCTAATCCGGAACAGGTAAAGGCTGCAATAACCCGGCTGGATAGGAGTGTTCTGCTTTATTCTGCTGACAGGTGATACATTCCTTGATGTATTGCAAAACGTCATTTTTGAGCCCTTTCCATGTGAATCTTTCCCGAATATGCCTGTAAGTTTTGAAGTAACCTGAATGTCCAACTAGAGGCAAATCGTGAACTGTTTGCAAAATTCTCAGCTTTAACTTAGACTCAAGTACTAAGAAGATTCTATCTTTGTAGTAAATAATATCATTCACAACTTTGTACCTATCATCCTGAACTTTCCCATCCAACAAATCACAAGCAATGGAGTTCTTAGAATATTCGACTAACAACAAAGACCTCCAATCAGCTAACACCCCACTTAAAGCATTTATTTCCGGTCGCCTGGACAAAGCGTCAGCTACAACATTGTTCTTACCCTTAACATATTCGATTTCAAAATCATAAGCTTGAATTTTACTGATCCACTTTTGTTGCCTATCATTTAAATCTCTTTGACTAAGGAAGTACTTCAAACTATTATGATTAGTTTTAACTACAAATTTGGCTCCCACTAAGTATTGTCTGAATTTAGCTAATGCATGCATAATAGCTAACATTTCCTTGTCACATATGGAATACAGTTTTTCAGCACTAGTGAGTTTCCTGCTTTCAAACACTATCAAATGTTTATTTTGCATTAACAGAGCTCCAATTCCTTTACTTGACGCATCACATTCTAATATAAAGGGCTGATCAAAATCCGGTAATGCAAGGACAAGGCAAGAACTCATTACCTCCTTGAGTTTGTCAAATACCTGTTGTGACTCTGCAGTCCATCTGAATGCCCCTTGTTTGGTAAGATCTGTCAGTGGTGCTCCAAGTTGTGAAAACCCTCTAACAAATCTCTTGTAATAATTGCATAAGCCAAAGAAACCTCATAAATCAAAAAGAGTCCATGGAGGCGGCCAATCCAAAATAGCCCTGATCTTTTCTTGATGTACCTGCACACCTTTAGCACTTATCATATGTCCCAAGTATAAAATTTATGTCATACCAAATTCACATTTAGAAGCTTTTGCATAAAGAGATTGAGACTCCATTATTCCCAATATTTCATCAATATGTTTCAGATGTTCCCTCCAAGTCTTGCTGTAAATCAATATATCATCAAAGAAAACGAGCAAGAATTTCATAATGACATACAAGACTGAAATGTTGCTGGAGCATTTGTCAGTCCAAAAGGCATAACTAGAAATTCATAATGACCATAATGACAACGGAAAGCAGTTTTATGAATATCTTGTTCCCTTAATTTAATCTGATGATACCCTGATCTCAAATCAATTTTAGAAAAATACACAACACCGTGCAATTCATCTAACAATTCATCAATGCGAGGAATCGGATACCTATTTTTTATGGTCTTTTTATTAAGGGCACGGTAATCTATACACATGCGTAGAGTTCCATCTTTCTTTTTGACCAGCACTACTAAAGATGCAAATGGACTGGAACTAGGTCTAATGTGCCCCATATCTAATAACTCCTTAATAGTTTTTTCTATTTCATCTTTGAAAGCCTTAGGGTGCCTGTATGGAGTAGTAATGACTGGTTTTGCACCTTCCTCCAATTCAATAGTATGTTCAAAACCTCTATCAGGGGGTACTCCTGGGGGTATATCATTGAAAACCAATTTGTGTATCAAGTACTTGCAACAAATCATCTGAATATTGCAACAAATCATCTAAATAATGCTTTGATTCAAAACCTATTACCTAAGTAGAAATTAAACATTGTGCTGACCACGCAACCTCACCATGACAGAAAATGGCCTCCATCCTTTTAGCAGTAACAACCCTGCGACCACCATTTGACATGCCCCTGAGTATCACCTTTTGTCCATCAACCTTGAAGGAAAAGTCCATGCATTTAAAACTCTGAGAATATTTATCCAATGTTTCCATCCACTGAATTCCTAACACCATGTTAGTATCCACCAAATCAATGACATAAAAATCATCAGTTACTATATAATTACCCAAAGCAATACTTAGTTGTGGAACCTTATGTGTACTTACTAAATTAGTACCACCTGCAACTTTCACATCAAAACCGTCATGTTTAATTTTATGTAACCCCCGTTTCTTAACAAGAGCAACATCAATAAAATTATGAGTAGATCCACTATCAATCATCACAATAACTCGCTGGCCCTGTAACACACCTCTTACCCTGAAAATATTGTAATGAGGAATTCCCATCATAGATTCCATTATACCACCTACATGTTTATCTTCCTGATCAGAATTAGGAACCATTTGGGAACCTTCTATATTTGGATCTATATTTTCCTCGTCTTCATTAACTAATGTGACTTCAATGTAATGTATTTTCCCTTTGCCCAAACACCTATGACCTGGTTGCCATGACTCTTTACAACTGAAGCACAATTTACATCTCCTGAGTTCATCCCTTTCCTCTTTATTCAATTTGGGTGACGTTTCTTTATTGAAGGGTTGTTTGTCTTTATCCGGTTTTGTAAAAGGGCTTTTATTCCATATTTTTCCCTTTGAGAACGGTTCTAATTCTCTTGCCTTCTTAATAGCCGTCTAAAGTGTAGGAGGATTTAAAGATTTCACCCAACCTTTCAAAGAATCAGAAAGGCCATCAATGAAAATAACAATCTTGTGCCTCTTGGAGATTTCGGTGACAAACACAGCCAACTTTTCAAATTCTGTTATATATTGTTCTACTGTCCCTATTTGTTTCAGTTGTGTTAATTCTTTTAAATGTAATTCAGGATCTTTGGAATCAAACCTATCAATGAGACGTTTAGTGAATTCCAGATATGTCTGTACTAGATTGTGGCCCAAACTGACCTGCCCATGATGCTACCATTCATGTGCAACTCCATCTAGATGTAACGCTACGTATTTAATAGCTTCATCCTCCATCATAGGATTTAACTGAAAATAGGTATCTAGCTTTTGTACCCATGCCCTGGCAGTTGTCTTGCCTGTGCCATCAAAGTAAGGTATGGACATTTTCCCTATTTTTCTTTGTAATTCATTATTGTAATTTCTGCCCCTATGTGGCCTATGTTTCATCCTGACATCCATGTATTCATGAAATGACATGTGGGATCTGAATTCTGCCCCAGCTGCTTCCCAATCATTCAAAATTTCATCTTGTACTTCCCTAGCTGTAGGTTCATGTTCTGGTTGTAAATTTCTAGGAGTAAAATTTGGCAAGGAAGGTCTAGCAGTTGCTATTCTTTCAGGCTGATTGTTATTTACTGAATGTTCATCCCTACCACCTTCATTGTGATTTTGATTTTGATTTTGAGCCATGAATTGAGTCATCAGATTGGTCATCGTATTTATATTATTTTGCATGTCCTGTTGACTTCTTATCAATGCAGCAATTAAATCCCTATTATAAACTAGTTCCCCCATGTGTTCAAAAATTATTTCTTCTTCTATCTCAGTATGACTCTCCTCAATTTCAAATTGTGGTGTTGAACTAGATGGACTGGTTGGATTTCTATTTTGACGTTCTCTGGTATTCCAGAAGTTGTAATGGCTTGATGGCATATTCAATAGAACATTTTTTGTTTGACAACACAAAACTAAACACCCTACAGGCTAGCAAGATTGAAAGCTCTGATACCACTGTAAAATTCCAAACTTCTAAAGCTATTATTGAACACAGATTTTTATTATTTCAAGTGAACATTAATTTTTGTATGTTTGCACATAATACTGGGAAATAATTTATTGCAATTTCAAGAGTCATGCACCTGGAATTATATTCTGAAATATTTGTTTCACTTCTGTTGACTATATATCTCCACGCGGAACTGCAGCGTTGTCCGGAGAACACGATAGTGATGAAGTTCGATCAATTATCTCCCGTGGCAAGTAGCAACTCCTCGAATATTACATAATCCATTGTACCCTCTGCCGCAGACAATGTATATATTGACAGTTCTGTAATTACAAGCTCTGTCGCTAATAGACGCCTCTTCTCACACACGTCCCACCTGTTACAAACCGCAGCAAATATACTTGTCGGGTGTAATAACCCATGGCACTTTGTTAAGAATCCTGAGCCACGACTTCCACAGTGGACAATCTTCAAATAAATATTCCGATGCTTCAACTCGCCACGGCAGTCCCGTCCAGAAGAATTCCGAAATGCATAACTATATCTTCTATGTCGCCATCTGTCAATCCACTAGGCCAAAAGCGGTGTCCTAACGAAAGGAATAGTTTTGTCTTCTCCAAAATATTTTCACAAACCTCGAGCATATCGGTTCCTCCATGGAACCCATTATTTAACAAAGCCAAAATTGGTTGAGAAGTCCCGTATAGGAACTACCAACTTATTCGAACTATAATCTTTTAATCAAACCATTACATATAATTATTTAATATTAATGTGACTGAAAGAATTAATATTAAACAATTAACTCTTTTATTTATCAACTTACTTATTGAACTATTTGGGGGCATTACAAGTTACCTCTCTGAATTTGAATTAAATAAGAATTTGAGGCTAATATTAATTAACAAACAAAGCAAAAAAATATTAAATAAGATTAACAAGCAAAACCCAAAAGCTTATGGGAAGAGCTTGCGGTGAGTAGTTTCAATTCTACTTTTTTAACAAGTAAAATTCTGACTATGGAGGATTATTTATTGTGATCACTCTACAAGTCAGGAAATAATAAAACAGCATTGCACCCAAAATAATTACAAACTATGGGCATCACACAAATGTTACTTACCCCAACTTGCAACAGCGACCTCAACCAGCAAGCAGCGACCTCAAGTTTCAACTTTCAATCTGCAAAAATGTTGAGGAAAGACGAGCTGAGAGAAGACCATAAACGGCTGCTACCAAAAACGCTGAGGAAAGATGGAGCTGCTACCAAAAACGTGGCGCATAATGGAGTTAAAAAATGCGTATGTAAAAACATCACGATTTTAGGGTTAAGCAAGAAAAAAACTATTTAAAATGAACTGTTGAAAGTCAACAAAGTTGAACTTTCATACAAATTCGCCCAAATTCAATCCGGGCTCGCGCGGGTTATTCGAAATTCGTTAAAATCAGACCAAAATTCGTCCAGGGTTTGTTTTTTCGAATTGTCTGCGAATTACATAGAGAAAGTTTGAATTCGAATGTGGAGTGAACCGAATGGCAAATTTGCAGTTGGCAGAGCGAATATGGTAACTTAGTAATAAAGCAGTTGGGTGAATATTTTAGATTTTCAACCTCATCAATTGTGTAAAATTTCAAATTACTAGGCTTACAATTTGATTTGCTCCATAATTCAATATGACCATTGATCTTAAAAATTAAGAGTATTGGACTTGCCATTTCCTTGGTCTTTAGAACTGAATTATCAAGTTCAACTCCAATGTGTGTGCTACAACGTATTGAACCAACACTTCGCAGTTTCACCTGGTAAAGTTCAGATTCAAGATTGTCTTACCTAAACATAGCTCAACCACTTCCACCTTGATGTCTGACAAGAAATCTCTACTCATTGTGGTACCTAGTTTGACCTTGTGACTGGACAACCCACTTGCTTACATGTCCCACTTGCTTACATGTTTTAAGTCTGGAGTTAAGCCTCTATCTGTTAAGATATAGCTTCATTCATATTAATATATATATATATATTATATATATATTGATACTTTATTATAATGATGAAGTTGTAATAAATGATACATTATATTATTATCATTATTATATTATTAATATAGTAATGATAATATTATAATACATGATATATATTATTTATATTATCATTACTATATTAACAATATAGTAATGATGATATTGATGCAGTATTGAAATAACAATGTAATACTTTATCGAACCTTATATATACAATGCTGACTACCCTATTGTATCGGCTTACATTAACAGTCGATGTGTTAATGTAAGCGACTGTTAACAACAGTCGCTTACATTAACACAAGCGACTGTTGTATATTGTATGCGATGATTATTGTATATTGTATGTGATACTTATTGTTATTATATGCGCTGATTACTGTATACAATGTTTATTATATGCGCAGAGACTAATATGTGTTATGAAGTGTTGTGTTTATCATATGTATTGTTTTGTGAGGGTCACGATCCTTTGGATGTGACCGCTCACAAATCAATACATATATATATATATATATATATATATATTGTATGCAGTGTGGGTTTTGAATCAATCAGTTAAAACGTTCATTGCTATTCTCCCCTCACTGTATACAATATATACATTCAAATAATCAGAGATAATCATATACATATATCTGCATTTATAAAAAATATTACTGAATATATCAACAGTGAATATATTCCCAAAGATCTGATTTCCTAACATGGTATCAGAGCCAAGTTAAAGGGAATAAAATTCTGAATTATTATTGAAATATAAAGGAAAGATATCATTTAAAGGAGGATTCAATCACAAATCATTAAAGATGACCACCGGAATCAGGATGGAAGATAGATTGGAAGGAGCATCAAATTTTCTATCATGGAAAATTAGAATCACCACACTGTTGCAAGAACTGGAATTAGAATCTTTCATAGAAGCAGAAAAAGAAATTCCTACAGACGAAGCAGAGAAAACGATTTGGAAAAGGAGGAACAATAAAGCCAAGAAATTAATTGTTGATTCAGTTAAAGACTCCATTCTCCCAAGTATAGCAAGATTAACAACAGCATATGAGGTCTTCAAGAAAATTCAAGAAACATATGAAATAAACAATACAAGTCGTATATTGACATTGAAGGAACAATTATTGACCATAAAGATGAATAAAGGTGAAACAATTACATCCTATTTTCTAAGAATTTCTGAAATACGAGATCAACTATTCTCTATTGGTAACACTATAGAAGACATGGAATTATCTCTAATAGCATTAAGGGGATTACCAAAATCCTGGGAGAATTTTATTCAATGCATAAGCACACGTCCACCTCTACCAAAATTTGATCAACTTAAGAACGACTGTACTCAGGAAGAATCAAGACTTATTACCAAAGGAATAGGTCTAAAGAAAGAGGGAGAAACACAAGCACTCAACACAAAGTCCCACAACAAAAAGAGAAAATCCTTTAAAAGAAAGAGGGGATACAAAAGAGATTTTTCTAAAATCCAATGTTACAAATGTGATAAATATGGGCACACTCATCGACATTGTCCTGAAAGGCAAAAGACTCAAGCCGCCGTAGCTGAAGCAAAAGAAATTCCACTCTTCTTTACAGCTCTCTCAAGTGAACTAAATTCCAATAATAGAACTTGGATAATTGATAGTGGTGCATCAAGACATATAACCGGATTCAAAAATCAGTTTGAGACACTTGAAAATTATTCAACCGAAGAAGTGACTATTGGGGATAACTCCTCCTACCCAGTGAAAGGAATAGGGACCTGTACCATAAAGATAAAGAATGGAGTATCTCTACAACTAAACGATGTTCTATTTGTACCTGGAATCAAAAGAAACTTAGTCTCTATATCAGGACTAGCAGACCAAGGATTTCGTGTCACCTTTAATGAAGACAAAGTTCTATTATGGCCTAAGAATTCAGAAGAATGCCACAATCATAGGGACAAGAGATGGTAGTCTTTATAAAATATGTAATGATCAGAAATCTGCACTAACTCATGAAATCACAAATCACAATGAATTATGGCATAAGAGGTTGGGACATCTAAGGTATAATGCTCTACCTTTAATAAACAAGATTACTACGGGTCTTCCACACTTTAAAAATAATCATCCTGGCATTTGCAAAGGTTGTGCACTTGGAAAGAATATAAAAGGGTCTTTCACTACAAGTGAGCACAAATCTAAAGTAATCTTAGAACTAATTCATACTGATTTATGTGGACCCATGTCAACACCTTCATTAACAGGATCACTATACCATATTATTTTTGTTGATGACTATTCTCGGAAAACTTGGATATACTTTCTTAAGGTTAAAGAATCAAGTGAGGTACTATCTAAATTCAAAGAATTTAAAGCATTAGTAGAAAATCAAACAGATAAAAGAATAAAAGTATTAAGATCAGATAATGGAGGTGAATACAAATCTGACATATTTAAAGAATTTTGTAATTCTGTTGGGATTAAGAGGGAGTATACTGTACCATATAATCCTCAACAGAACGAAGTAGCAGAAAGAAAGAATAGATCCATAATCGAAGCAGCAAAAGCCATGATGCTCGATCAAAACCTTCATACTTCTTTTTTGGGCAGAAGCTTCAAATACAGCAGGTATATATTCAAAATCGATGTCCACACTCCATATTAGAAAACATAACACCAGAAGAAGCATTTACAGGGATCAAACCAGACCTAAGTCATATTAGAATATTTGGATGTCTCATATACATTCATGTACCTAAAGAGAAGAGGACTAAACTAGAACCATCAGGTAAGAGAGGCATACTTGTTGGTTATAGTGAAAACACAAAAGGGTATCGAATCTATATTCCAGGACAAAAAATCTGTTGAGATGAGTAGAGATGTAAAATTTGTTGAAAATAACACATTTAAAAACCTTGAAGAAGATAACACCCTGGAGATAGAAGAAGATCTCACTACTGAAATTGAGAGGGAGGATATAGAAGAACCTGAATCTCCTGTCATTGAAAATGAGAATACTAATGTAATCAATGGTAAGAAAAGGCCATTATGGGCAAGGCAAATAATTAAAGAAAATAATGTAGAACCTAATGAAATATCTCATGAGAGTAAAAGGACAAGAACTCAGAAATGTTATGCAGCTCTTATAACATAAATCAATAAATCAGAACCATCAAATCCAAAGGAGGCATTATCTAATCAAGCATGGAGAGAGGCAATGATTGAAGAATATCAATCTATAATAAAGAATGATGTCTGGGACATAGTACCTAGACCTAAAAATAAAACTGTTGTCTCTTCTAGATGGCTATTCAAAACTAAATATGCTCCTGACGGAAGTATTGAGAAGCATAAAGCTCGGTTTGTTGCTAGAGGATTCTCACAGAAAGCAGTAATTGATTATGAAGAAACATTTGCCCCTGTAGCTCGGTATACATCAATCAGAACCATTATTGCTATAGCAGCATCTAAAGGGTGGAAGATACACCAGATGGATGTGAAAACAGCATTCCTAAATGGCACCATTGAAGAAGAAGTATACTTAGAGTAGCCAGAAGGGTTCATTATACATGAGGCATCAAAATATGTTTGCAAACTCAAGAAAGCACTATATGGGTTGAAACAAGCTCCCAGAGCTTGGTATGAAAGGATAAACAGCTATCTTTCAAAATTAGGATACTCTAAAAATGATGCAGATCCTAACATCTACTTTAAGATAACAAATGGCAACATGGTTATTTTAGTTCTTTATGTAGATGATCTTTTAATAACAGGAGAAGATCATCTTATTGCAAAATGTAAGCAAGAACTCACTGCTGAATTTGACATGAAAGATCTAGGACTCTTACATTATTTCTTAGGGTTGGTAGTATTTCAAAAGGAAGGCTATATTTTGTTAAATCAACAAAAATACACTATTGATATTCTAACCAGGTTTGGAATGATGGAATGTAAGCCTTTATCCACACCTATGGAAACAAATTTGCACAAACTCAAAGTTGAAGCAGAAGAGTCCGAACCCTCTGATCCTACATTGTATAGTGAAATTGTTGGCTCCCTTATGCACTTAGTGAACACTAGACCTGACATCTATTATGCAACCAATGTTGTGAGTCACTTTATGTGTGAGCCCAAGGAAATACACTTAATGGCAGATAAGCATATCTTGAGATATCTACGAGGCTCTATTGGATTTGGGCTAAAGTATGAAAAGGTAGAAATCAATCTTCAAGGGTATTCTGATTCTGATTGGGCTGGAAGTACTACTGATAGAAAAAGCACTACAGGATGTTGTTTCAGTCTTGGTTCAGCTATGATCTCTTGGTTCAGTCGAAAACAGTCAGCAGTAGCATTAAGCTCCACTGAAGCTGAATATATGGCAGCATCCATGGGAGCACGTGAAGTAGTATGGTTAAGAAAGCTATTATTTGGATTGTTTGGAAAACCTCTAGATCCAACTATGATTCATTGTGACAATCAAAGTTGTATCAAGTTATCTGTTAATCCAATTTTCCATAACAGGTCCAAACATATTGAGATTCCATATCATTACATAAGAGATATGGTAGAGAGAAATATCATAAGGCTAGAGTACATTAGTACTGAAGAACAAAATGCTGATATTTTCACTAAGCCACTGGCAAAGCTGAAGACAGAATACTTCAGAAACAAACTTGGCATGATCAAGTTGTGAATTATGGTTTATATTCCTCTTATTTATAAGTTTTTTATTCATAAATAAATGTAAAATATGTGTATATTGCAATATTGTGTAAAATGATCATTTGTGTGTGGGTTAACATTTCAAGGTGACGATCTTGTAAATAGTTAACCAAAGTGTCAAGATAGACTACTTAATTGTGTGTCCCAATTGTGCGGAGATCTTGACTCTTGTTATTACTGGATGTGTAATAACGAAACCATATCATGATAGACTACTTAATTGTGTGTCCCGATTGTGCGGAGATCATGATATTCAAGTCTATACTCATGATAAGACTACATTAACTTGTACGTCCCAAGTGCGGATATCATGATAGACTTTTGATGATTAATACTCACTCGCTAAGAGGGAGTGTTAAGATATAGCTTCATTCGTATTAATATATATATATATATATATATATTATATATATATTGATACTTTATTATAATGATAAAGTTGTAATAAATGATACATTATATTATTATCATTATTATATTATTAATATAGTAATGATAATATTATAATACATGATATATATTATTTATATTATCATTACTATATTAACAATATAGTAATGATGATAATGATGCAGTATCGAAATAACAATGTAATACTTTATCGAACCTTATATATACAATGCCGACTACCCTATTGTATCGGCTTACATTAACAGTCGATGTGTTAATGTAAGCGACTGTTAACAACAGTCGCTTACATTAACACAAGCGACTGTTGTATATTGTATGCGATGATTATTGTATATTGTATGCGATACTTATTGTTATTATATGCGCTGATTACTGTATACAATGTTTATTATATGCGCAGAGACTAATATGTGTTATGAAGCGCTGTGTTTATCATATGTATTGTTTTGTGAGGGTCACGATCCTTTGGATGTGACCGCTCACAAATCAATACATATATATATATATATATATATATATATATTGTATGCAGTGTGGGTTTTAAATGTGACCGCTCACAAATCAATACATATATATATATATATATATATATATATTGTATGCAGTGTGGGTTTTGAATCAATCAGTTAAAACGTTCATTGCTATTCTCCCCTCACTGCATACAATATATACATTCAAATAATCAGAGATAATCATATACATATATCTGCATTTATAAAAAATATTACTGAATATATCAACAGTGAATATATTCCCAAAGATCTGATTTCCTAACACTATCGTCCTCTCTGCTGTACCAACCACACTACAACAATTGTATGGAATTAACCATTTCCCTATTTTCATCACTTGCAATCATTAGAATTTGGAGACCTCCCTTTTGCAGTCATAAACCCTTTAACACTGACACTAACCAAGCTTACACTTACATTTGACCATCCAATATCTGACCTCCCATGCATGTACATGATGCTAGCTTATGCTGTCAATTATAGGTAATCCATTTCATATATAATTCCAATGTTTCTGGTTACTGCAGCACATGTCAGGTAATGAAAACAAATAAGCCTCCACCTACAACTCTGTTTAATGCTCTTGCAAACTAAATCACTGCTCCATTTCCGTTCAAGATGTTAATCTCATCTCTTACATCACCAATGCCAATATTTGAAGTTTTCTTGAGTATAATTCAAACTTCAGTATTTTTTTATTGACTCCAAACTGCTACAGCCATCTTGACCTATTTTGAACAGTTACTGTCAACATCCCTAAATCTGGTCCGGACTGAACAAAGTGAATTTTACGTATACTAATCCAATTTTGGATCACTTTCAAGCTCTTCAACAAAAGGGCCTCACCGAAAAAATGTAATTGAATATTACTATAGTATGTTATATATCTTACAGAATGCACTTCCAGAAATAATGTAATTTTAAGATTTTTTGACAAAAGATATATTCCAGTACAACCCAACAAGGAAATAAAAACTAGAGAGATACTGGGAAAAGACAGAGAAATAATGAATGTAATCCATTGATTATATTACCTGGCAGCTAGGGTAATCTTCACAAGCAAGAAATGCAAGATTTATTGATGAAAGCCTTGGTGCCACAAGCAGCGAGACTTTCGTGACAATGCCAAGGGTGCCTTCACTGCCTGAAAATTTCATGGGAAACACCATGGTCACCATGGACAATATAAACATGATCTTATTATTGAGTAGATAAACCCTAATAGAATGAAAAGCAGTTTCTGAATGTTTGAAACATAAAACAGTGCACACATTAATCATTTTTTATGAGCATTTCAACACAACTGACCTATGAATAGCTGCTTTAGATCATAGCCTGTATTGTCTTTTCTTAAGGTCCCAAGCAAATCAACAATGGTGCCATTTGCAAGAACAACTTCAAGCCCTGAAAGTAGCACACATAGTTAAAAAAAATTCAAGAGTACTCAAAACCCAAACAATGCCAATTTTCATTGAAGTTTGATCAGGCTATCATTAAGTAATAGACGGAATCATTATTCTTTCCAAAAATTGAGAAGCAAGAAACTACTACTGACAGAGTTCTTTACTGTTCATTTCTCAGTGCTGTCCAATTTGAATAGAATGTGCCCAAATTGCTGAGATATGAAATTCAAAAATACATTCAAATCAATTTAAATTACAATAATTTTATCCAATGAAGGTCTAAATGGTCAAATTTTGTTCCAAGTTACCAGTTCGGGTTTAGGTATGACAGTTCGAAAAAAATATTGGGTGTTTGGCATGTTTTGGGGTACAAAAATAAAATTAAAATCATGTGTATGTGTGTGTGTAGAGAGAGAGAGAGAGAGAGAGTGAGGGAGAGAGTTTAGCCTAAAATAAAAATATTTATAAAAAATTGGTAAGTAAATAGCTTCCAAGGGGCAGCACCCATTATATTAAACAAAAAGAGTATTACATCAGCATGATGAACATATTGTCATTGATGTCAAAATCAGAAGCATATGTAATGAACATGAATACGAACAGGCATATGAAGGTGATATTGGAAATACAAACAGCATATATTAATGGCAATATATATTAAGCATATATCGATGAAAAATGAAGACAGAGATATAATTTGTGAACAGTGATATCATCGATTTGGAAACCTTTTATCTCTTATTCATATTTGAATCTGCTCTTTGAGCATTGCCCTATTTGGCTATTATCAGTTGCAAGCACAAAGTACAGATTAGAAACAGCACCATTGATTGCAAAGAAGAACCGGATAGATCAGACACAGCATCAGATTTGTTGCAAGTTTATAACTCCCTATCTGAGATAGCAACGATACCCCTATAAGCAATATTACCGTATCAGACATTGCATGAATTGAAGGATCATAACTGGGACAGTAATCCTCTTGCCACAAGCAATGTTGTCTGACATTTCACTGCATGAAACGTAGAAACATATGCATACAACAAGAAGAATGATATTAAACTGTCGAAGGCAAAGGATGAACAAAACAGCAATGAATATACTTACGGCAACAGCAATGAAGACAGAAGTATTATCGAAGGATCAAATAACAGAGAACGGCAGGTTAATGTCAATGTCGAAGGCAAGATATATGCTATATATCGAACCTTATTATCAGCATAAACAATATTATTTGCAGTGGAGGTTCAGCAGAAATCAGAATGTATTCAAAGATATGTAAACAACAGTTTCGAAGGCAATATTATATATATCGAAGGTTTTTGATATGCGACAAAAAGTGTATATGCAGCGATATAAAGGATATATATTATGAATACAGTGATATAAAAAGGATGGTATTATATGTAGAAGTTTAGTTCCAGCGATAATGAATAATGGAGTTTTTGATGCCGTTGATATATGTAAAATATATTAAACAAAGATGCAAAGAATATTGGTATGTGATAAAAGTTTTATCAGCAGGACAAAGGACAAAGAATTAAATATTGATGATATATCTATAAAGGTATTAATATCTGAATACCACCGCATGAAGGAAAGAAATAATAAAGGAATTGGCTGTTCACGTCAGCGCACAGAAAAAGAGCCTGCTATTGATCTATATTCGATATGTGATAAAGAGTTTAATATTAAGTTTGCCAAATATTTAATTTGTGATAAAGGTTGTAAACAGTGGTTAATAAAGAAAGGAGGATTAACTTAATTAAAGTTAATAATATTTTTAAGGAAAAGACACCTATTCATAAAAAGTCAATCTTTTATAAAGAGACATAATGTTTCATTTTAAAAAATGAATATATATATTCAGTCTATTATTTTGAAAAGAAAATGAGGTAAGCAATTAATAAAGGGGAGAAGAAGAGCAATAAGAGATATGTACAAATGAGTAAGAATGTGTGTGAAAAAGAAAATGTATTGTGGAAAGCTATATCAGGGATATTAAAGAGAAGAGTAAGTAAAATAGAATATGTGTGAGATATGATAAAGATATATCATATAAACAAATAGAGATATAATATATGCAGATATGAAAGAATAAAAGTGCAGATTTGAGAAAAGTATAAGTGCATTCAAGGCAGAATTATATGAAGAAATTAAAGACGGGCCTGTATGAAGAGATTGTAATGTCCATCATCAGTTGAAAAAAGCAACATTGTCAAGGTGGAAGAAAAGTTTGTATACAGTGAGTTGGTGCTCAGAATTCAGACAGGGGGAGTTGGTGCTTCCAGTAGGTCGGTGCATGCGAAGTGTGGGAGTTGGTGCTTCCAGTGAGTCGGTGCTCATAAACATAGGGGTTGGAGCCTCTAGTAGGTTGGTGCCTACAAAACATTGTAAAAGAACAACATTATATAAAAGCAAATTATTTTGTGGTTTTCTCCCATATTGGGTTTCCACGTAAATATTGTGTTCATGTGCATAATTGTTTATTTGTGTAATTGAAGTTATCTTTGAATAAAAGCATTTAAATTTAAAAAGGGTTATTATACTAATTCACCCCCCCCTCTCAGTATAATCGTGTGCTCTTCACAGCATCTTGAGAGAGAGAGAGACGGGGTCCAACTAGGACCAAACCATCCACATCATCAGTCCACATTACGAAAAAGCAGTGTAACACGGGGACTCGCCCCCCCCCCCAAACCCCCACGCACCCGAGTCGGGGACATCCCCCCACCACCGCCTTCGTGCCACCATCTCGCCGCCAGGGGTTTCTGCAAGCAAAACTTGCAGCTGCAGCACTTATGATAGAAACGGGGTTTATTGGCTACCATAAAGGTCACTGTTACACACACACTACATATGCATATTTATAAATGTATGTACATGATTTTGTACTTGTTTGATATCATGCTACTCATTGTAATCATCTTTATAATATTTTTGATATTCATGTTCCAATTTTGCTATGTTCAAGTATTTGGTATTATAATTTATTAGTTTTTATACTATTATATATTATTTCATAACTAGCATTTCAAGTACTATATGTATAGTATATTACAACACCCCCCCTCCTTGCCATTGTCCCCCCGCCATCCCCAAATTGAAGCCCTTTTTTCCCCGTCCTGACATCCCCCAATGCCCATGTTACACTGCAATAAAGGGGGAAGGGATCCAACTATCAACACCCAACCCAATACCCAAGAACAAAATTAGGGAGTACCCAGTACATATCGAGACCCCATATATTGGAGTAGGCTAACGGTAGTATCAGAATTGCTAGCCACCCCTCCCTAATTTTATTACTACTCTCTATCTAATATGCATATGCTATGTATCACTAGAAGCAAAAACCACCAAACACTATGCATTTCCAGAGGACCTCCTAGCAGAGGACTGTTCCCAGGAAGAACGCATGAGGCCACAATGTCAATGCACATCTCCGTCACAAGGCTCCTCACGAGCCACCAAGATCTCCTTGATAATTCCATTGAATGCGAACTCATCCTCCTCGTCACTATCTATCCCTTCACTACGGACATAACTCTTGAGCCACCCATCTCCTTCATTCAGCATGAAGCCAAATAACTTTTCAGGAAAATGATGTTGCGGTCAATGGATGGTTTCCTTTCCTCATACTTTCCTCCCTCCAATGAAGAAATTAATGGAAATATCTTCAACTCTTTGCCATGGCACTGCAACACATAGTAATCTTGTGGCAGTGGCATCCTCTTCTCCTTTGCCACATTCTCCTAAACATCTTCAATTTCCCCCAAGAATTGTCTTTTGAAGACCTTTTCAAAGAGGATCCTTGCCCCCATCTTTGGCTCCCCCATATCCAATAGGATGGCTAGGAACACCGTAGTCAAATCTGTGTTGACCTATTGTCTATGATAGGCCCTCAAGAATTCCTCTCCAAGAATAGATTTAACAACATGCACGACCAGTTCATGCACAAACTAGAGGATAGCTTTTAATCTTTTCTCTAAAACCTCACCCGTGAATGGCATCTCTCATTTCTTTTCCAAGAGTCAGATTGGAGTATCCATTTGGTAGAAGTTACAAACCGAACAGTAAAAGCTACCAGATGATTCATCCTCAAAAGCAATGGCCTTGAATAGGAAATTACCACTAGTCATGACATTAATGTGATTAAGCCAAGATTAATCCGAAATAATGTCATGAGATCTTACTTTATGATGCTAAATCTAGAAAAATCTGCTTAGGTGCCTTGAGCAATTAATCCAGCATTAATTTGCCTGCATCCCGAGGTACTTGGCCTAACAAGACCACAATGATGACGTGTGTAGGGAGTGCCATCTCATTATAACCTTGTTCATACCATCCCACTCACACCCTGATGGTGCAAAGTCATCATCGTCCCAGACCACATGTCCATCCTACTAAGTACCTCAAACTTGGAGATCTCCTATTTGCACACGTGTGTCATCGAGAATAAGCCATTCGTTACTTCACATGAATTCTATCATAAAGGACTACTCAACAACCATCGAATGCCATCATTTCCCAACATGCTTTCTAAAATTGAATTCAAGGCGGAGTGATGGATGAAGGCATGAGAAGATAGGACCCAAAAATAACTGTGATAGTTCAACCTTTAGGAAAGAGGATTCTCCAAGGCGCTTGGCAATTTCTTCCGCTAATCCGTTCCCCTTATGGCATATGTGTGTAACTTTAAATTCTGCAAATCTACTGATTAGCTCCTGAATTGGCTTCAGCCATCTTCCAAGTTTCCAATTAGAAGTAGAGTTTTGCCTTATTGCATCATTTGTGATCAAGAAGTCCCCTTCGAGATGAAGGTGTCTAACATTCAACTCAAGACCCAATTTCAATCCTAGGAGAGCTGCCCAGAATTCTATGAGGTTATTGGTGAAAATCCTCAAATGTTCAACTCTTTCTACCAGCTTGACACCCTTGTGATCCTTCACAATGCATCCAACACCACTTGGGCCCTGATTTCCCTTGCCGCACCATCAAAATTTATCTTTACCCAGCAATTCTCTAGAGCCCTCCACTCTACTCCCAATCAACGGTTGGCTAGAGGATTATACCTCTTAGCCCCATTAGTGGGGGTAAATTTAAAGATCATTAAATTTAAACAAAATTAAAATATTAAAATTGTAAATGAATCTAAAAATATTAAAAATTAAATAAATTTTAGAATATTAAAATAAAATAAATATTCAAGTGTTAAATTTATACTTGACCTAAGTTTATTTAAAATTGATATTAATTTATTATTTATTACATTATAAATCTTAATATATATTTTAAATTTAAATGAGCTAAATTCTTATGCTCAATTTTTATAAATATTTCTTTTTAAATGAAGCCTCACCCCTACAACACCAATATGCCACATTGATTGTGGCAAACCATTAATCAATTAAAAAAAGCCAATGCCATTGACCTTTTTTATTTTATTTTCTATAAAGATGAAAAACAATGTTACAGTTTGAAGGAAAATAAAATAAAAAGGGCCATGGTTTCTAGAATGCTCACTCTAGAAATGAGATTTGGGCCCATGGACATACGCAATCAAATCAGGAGCCCAAAGTCCATGCTCTTTCTGCTCCAACAATGGACCACTTTTTGAACAAACAAATAACACAGAGCTTATTTCAAACAATTCTAGAGATAATAGATATTGTGAAGGACAGATGAGTATTCTATCAAGAATTTTAATCATCACTAGCAACCTGTGCATCAGTAAAGCTCAATGTTACACTTTTAAAATATCATTGCCATTAGTGATCTTGCTATTTGTGCCTTTACACTTTTACAATGCTGTAAATTGAATTTTAAATAATTTTCATAGTGAAACAAATGGGTGCACCCAAATCAGCATTTATTTCTAGACTGTAGAAATCAGCTTAGGCCCCCTATAACATGTAGTGCACTGAGTAAACTTTTGAAACCCTAATCAACATTTTAACATTGTCAATTTGCTACTTTGAAATTTTTTTAACTTAAGTTGTTGGTCCTAGTTTGGGTTCGGATTCGGGTCCGAGATTTGCGTATGTATGTATGTATGCAGCAGCAAATATGTTCAAACACCACTATGCTAATAGTAAAGCAACATAGCAAAATATACCACCATATATATTAATGTTTTAGTCCAAATGACACAGCAAAATGCCAAAATACACCACCATATCAATGTTTCAGTTCAAAAATAATAATGTCAACATTAATAATCAGCAATCATTGATCAAATATCATCAAAATTCACCAAACATATCATCATCCTCTTGTTGTGGCAAAGTAGAAGCACAAATAGTGCCACTGCCATCAATACTAGCAATCTCAGCCTCAGGAGCAGCCTCACTATCACTAGGTAGCTCATGATCATCATCATCATCATCATCATCAACAACTACAAATGCATCAAGGCGGGCAATCAAATCATCCAACCACACACACTCTAGTTCAACATCCCAATGCTTTGCCTCCCCTTTTTTTTAGTTATTTTCTTTGTGTGGCAACAATCAGCTTTCAACACTCCTTGAGCAATGGCAACCAAACAAGAAAGTTTAGTGATGGGGGCAAGAAGTTTTCTTTCTCATTCACAAATGCACAAATGGCATATGTTTTACCTTTTTGGCCAGTTTAGTGGTCTATTTTAGGGTTGGAGGATCGAATTGACTAAAATAGACAAAAAAAACTTTTAAAAAGTCAAAAAAACCATTTTTTGGCCAAATTCGGCCCAGGTCGTGTCGTAGAATTCCAAATTCATCGTAAAAACAACAAAAGTCTGCCCAAGTTCTTCTAATAGAATTTGGGCAGAGTTTGCAGTTCTACAACAAACTTTTGGCCGGCCCGCATCCGGACGAGACTTTTGGGCTGCCAGGGAGGAATGTGGCAACATAGTTTTTAACTAATATAAATATCTTAAATACATCTATGTACAAAAAGCCAAGAGATATCAATTGGAGCTATTTTATTTACTTAAAAGTTATTCTATTTTTCTTTAAAATTATTTTATTTATTACATAAATGAAGACAAATTTTGGGTTGCTTATTTTGAAAATATTATGTTTATTATTAAACATTAATATTTTGACACGTAAATGACTATCAACTTTAAGATAAAAATAAGGATTTTCGTTAACACACTCACCATTACACCGCATCCCTTGTTGACATTGTACAATGTCTCTCAGCATTAATGAGATAAAAAGAAAACCTCAATATGCCAATAGTGAATATTGAATAAACCCTAGATAAATGGACCTAGCAACTCTACAAGAATAATTAAGAGCAACATATTCTTGGAGCATAGTATACTCAAGAGAATGCCCTACAAACGTTGAAGCCACAAGATGGCCTAGGAAAATCAAAATATAGTAGCTATAATAGGTTGAATTTAAGCCAGTAAAGATTGTGAAAATATTTATTTTGTTTCTCTCCCTCTGCAACATCAATTCTAGTGATAACCAAAAAAACAATTCATATTCTACATGTAACTAAAAGCAATAAATGAGCCTTCATATAGAGAATAATTTCAAACCTTTACCTAAAACATTTCCACGAAGAGACCCATATCTCAAAAGACGGATACCCCCTGCATTTGTGGAAATATTTCCACCAATTTGGCAGCTTCCTTTTGCACCTAGATCAATAGGCATCATGTACCTGCATTGACAAATATTTGAATCAATTGAGTTTCATATATTCACAACATACCATCTAATGAAAAGAAACAATAATAATAAACATGTCTCACCAAGCATCCTAGAAATTAAATATAACACTGACTCTAGAGGAAAGTAATTTATACCCTTGATCAGCCAAAAAGGTATCAAGGTTCTCTAGGATGCAACCAGCTTCACAAACTAAGACTCCACTTACCTACAAAAGATACTTTACACATGAATATTGGCAAAGTTTCACTCATAATTGCATTTAAGGGTACAAATAAATCATGAAAAATCATATCTAGAGTCACTATTCAAGTAGGATCCTGATTAATTACTATATGAAGTTCAGTAAGTCTTGAATGAATTTAAGAGACATCAACAGCTTGTGGTGACAGGAAATGATTGTGGTCCAAATAGTAATGGTGGAAATAATTTAGTCAAAGAACATTAAAATTTGGCAATGTGAGTACTGATTCACCCAATGGAACCCAAATAAGATACACCACATCTACATAATATTTTGCACATAATTAAGGGAAAAGAAAGGTACTACATGCTTGAACCTAACTAAAAATATAGGGTAACCTGAAAACCATATTTGGCTCAAAATATAGGTCCATAGTTCTGAAATTCCTTTTTCTTTACTTCTGTCTAAAATCTTATAGCTAAGGCTAAGTATAATAGTAGTGCTTATTTTGTTCAGTTTTGTTTCAGTTCTCTTTAATCTATGTATGTGCACTTTGTCAAGAATGGGAATGAAATGCCAAAATATTCACAAATGAAATGGATGGGCATTAGACAACAAAAAAAATATTCAGTAAAAATCTTATTCCATTCAATCAAATGTAGATCCTAGTGTATCTAGGAACTACAAAATATAGAGTATTTAACTACAAAATATAGAGGTTTATTCTAAGTTTCCGGTTCGGATTCGGGGACGGATTCGGGTTCGAGAATCCGGTTCGTGGATTCATGAAAAAAAAATTTCCAATTATAGATTCGTGTGTGTGTTTATATATATATATATATATGCATTATATATCCAAAAATATAAGAGAAGTATACATAATTCTAAAACCAAATCATTTCATACTATGAATCTATGATGCTTGATCATTGATCAATGCCAAATGTCAAAGTCTTCATAACTAGGTCTTAGGTAGTCTTTGTTGGTGGTTGTTTTCAAGTCCCTAGGTCCGACAAATGAGGTTTGAGTGATTTCGGCCTATTGGGAAGTCATGTATGTCTAGGATTTGGGCGAGAGCTAAGCTAAGTCTGTCATAGAGTTGGGGTCGAAACCAAGTGATTTGTGATAAAACGAGTTAAAACCCTTTGAGAATCCTTTTGCCAGCTTCAATTTGACCTTAGAAAGCCATGATGGATTGTAGGAGGTAACCCTGCTGAAGGCTTGCTGAATCCTGAAATTTGGCTAAGTCTGGAATTTTTCGAAAACCCCCAAAATCTAGAATTTGTATTTTAACTCCTATGAAGCTGGAACCTATCTCAAACATCCTGGAATGTATTTATACAAATATAACTTAAAGTATAAGTATCAAACTTATACTTAAATGTTATATTTGTATAAATCCTCCTGCCCCTCGATTGGAAAATTGGGTCAATTTAGGGTTAGATGAAAAGAAAATGGCATATTAAGTGTTTTATGCCTTCATAGGCCACGGGTCCCTGGAATGTATTTATACAAATATAACTTAAAGTATAAGAAATTAAATAAATCAAACTTATACTTAAATGTTATATTTGTATAAATCCTTCTGCCCCTCGACTAGAAAATTGGGTCAATTTAGGGTTAGATGAAAAAGAAAAAAATGGCATATTAAGTGCTTTATGCCTTCATAGGCCGCGGATCCCTGGGGATTCGCATGGATCCGCGCAAGATCCTTGAGGATTCGCACTGGATCCCCCCATGTCCGTGCCGGATCCGGGCAGGGTCCGTGCATGGACCTATGGGTCCATCCGGATCCGCGAGCCCACAGGTCCATGCACGGACTCTGCCCAGATCCGGCACGGACTGGTCCGTGAATCCGGACTCGGACCCGGTTTGGGACCTCTGGCTGCAAATCCGGCTTCTCAGGTTTTATTCTATTTCTCCTAGGATGATGTACACTAGTTCTACGTCCCACTTAGTTTGTAAGAGTAGAGGTAAAAACATTGATTCTTTTGTACATTAGGCAGTTTGTTTTTGGCACCTCATTTGCTTAATATGGAGCTTGTAATGTCCCCATTTTTGTGCCTTCCTAAGCATCAGTTATTTTGAGAGGTTAGCCTATTAGCAGTGGTCCCCATAGGCTAATGTGGTGATTAGGGTCCCTTTGAGGGCAATTTAAGATTATTCAGCTGTCCATTTGGGCATCTATCTTAGTACTCTCCATCTCAATGCATCGGTTTATTTGTGGTTTTCCTTCCAGGGGTTTTTCAAGATCTATTTATACACACTTACTATATATAGTAAGTCACTTGGACATTTGGGTCCATACTTACTATTTATAGTAAGTCATCTGGATGCTCAGAGGGCACCAAGGTTATATCCGGAAAGTTGGCAGGATCAATGTAATGTCCCCATTTTGAGCGAGCATTGGAGTTAGTGGATTTAGCCTATCATTGGGTCCTTGTAGGCTAATTCTGGTGATTAGAGGACCTTGATGTGGGTTTTGGCCTGTTTTGAGGGACTTACTATTTATAGTAAGTCAACAATTGGTTCTGATGAGCTCCGATGAATTAGAGGAATTAAATGATGCTCTTAGTTTTTAATTTCGGCTTCTGGTTTGGGCTGCAAGATTCTTGGATGGAGCGTTTATTTTTAGAAAGTCATTCTGTCAGGTTCATTCATCATCTTTCATCATCAAGATCACTCTTGTGCTGTCAGATTTTGATTCTGATGCTTCCTCAGTTGTTTTCGCAAGATGGGTGAATTATGATTATTATTTAATTAAATCGGCTAAGGTTGCCATTTTTACTGGGAATCTATTTTGGGCATCTTAGTGTTATAGCTCATTGGAACCGGCTTGAGAAGTTTTAAATCTTTAGCACATAAAACAGGGACCCTATGTGTCAGAATAGCATTATTTTAATGAAAGGGTCATTTTCAACATTAAAGTGAAAGAAAATTGTAATGTCCCCGTTTTTCAGACTTCGGGATTAGCTTGGTTTGGCGACCCTCGCAATCCTAATCGGGTGTTCAGAGGGGGTCAGATTGTGGAGCCAGCGTTGGGATTCCATTCTGGAGATTCAGATTATCAGTTCTGCTCTTCGTTCGGGTCATTTTGGCCAACTTACTATTTTTAGTAAGTGGGGTTTCCGGTATGGCCAGGATTGGCAAGGTGTCTACACAGAGCGTCAGACATCTCAGGATTGAGTTTCAAAGAATTTTCAGTTTGTGTGACTTACTATTTTTAGTAAGTCTATTTTTAGCAGTGGCTATTTCTGGCAAGGCAGTGTCTATTCTCGGCTGGGCAGTTGGTCCTGGTGCTTTCCCAGAATTTCTTGATTGCAGTCTGTCAGTGCAGTGGCTTTGAAGTTTAAATGATGTTATTAAATTAAATTATTTTGGTTTAATTTAATAACTTTTAACTTTATAATATTATATTATAAACTGGGAGTATTTAATAAAGCCAATTAAGTGAAATATTAAAAATGTGCTTTTTCGAAAAAGCTATATATTTTGCTCGAAAAAGCACTTTCAGGCATTTCATTATGCAATCATTATATTTTATTGAAGTTTGTGGAGAATTGCCCTAGCTAGGGTTTTGAGGACTGATTCCTCATCTCGTGATTTGAGCCATTGTTTGATAATGGTGAATTTCGCACTACTGATTCTGAATTAAATCCAATGCTGAGGTATACTGGATTTGTATGAAGTTTTAATTCTACAGGCAAAATCGAATTGCTCACAAAGAATTCGAATTGTTAATTGTTGAGGTATACTGGATCTGCTCAAATAAAATTGTACAGGCAAGCATTGTTCTAGAAGTTTTCAAATTATCTTCATATTGGGGTTTCAAAAGTTGGTGTGTGAGAGGCCTATCGATTTGTGCAAATATGGAGGTGTAATGAAGCTGCATTTCAGAACTAAGATGAATTGTTATTGTTAGACGGCATGCTAGTATTGGCCTGTGTTGAGATTAGAATTCTGCAAGCCTCACGCCAGCCTGCTACATTGTATACGGTTCATCCATAGACTGCTGTTCTGACACCCAGGGCTACACGTAAGCTATTAGAGCTTCCTTCCATTCACGTGTGGGCATTTTGGAGGAAAAAGGGAGCCGCGTGAGGAGTTTGTGGACACAGCAACCTCCTACTACTGCTCACGATCTGCATAGAAGATCCTATGTGATGCTGCAGGGTCTAGGAATAATGTAGACCCTGTCTTGTCTTAAAATAACAGTCACATGACTGCCTGTAGTGAAACAGCAAGCAATTCTGGCTATGGCGTGGTAATATTTGAGAAAACTATGCATTCTTACAACAATTGCAGAAGTACAGGTGCATCCGCATTTCACATTTAATGACATGTGATTATTATCAAATTTGTTTGGAATTAGAATTCATAGTGGTGAATGTTATCTCAGAATATTAATTGTTTGAGAATTTGTTAATTAAATTTGGTGAAAGTATTATCAAAATTTGTTGTTATTTTAATTCAAATTTTGGGAAACATTTGTTATGATTCAATTGTTCAATCTAAAAATTCTGCCCAAAACGAGCAATTGAATTGTGGAAGAGTTAGTTCGTTATAGAGAGCCAAGTTTGGCTCTTCACAGAAATATAATAGTTTATTATATTTCGAATGTGCAACCATAAAGCAAGTGGCTTTTAAGTGAAAAGTGTCATTGAGAAGCTATGGGAAAATATTAGATAATTCGAACCTCATTCATAGACTAGTGTTTTTTTGTGAAAATTGGAGAGAGGAGAAATGGCTAGGGTTTGAGGACTGATTCCTCATTGTGCAATTTGAATCATTACAGGTTAATGGTGAATCTTGCCACTGAATTCTGAGAATACAATTCTAGTCCTAAGTATTCGAATTTGATGCTGAAGTATATCAAATTCGAGGATATTTGAATAAATTCTAAATTACAATTGGTGATTCGATTTTCTTCCTAGTGGTTATTGTTTGATAGAAGCTTGTTCTATTTCTACAGGAGTTGTGATCTATCTGCTGGCAGCATATGGTAAATTAGTGCTGCAGACTTCACTGTTTAGGAGCTGTGAATTCATTCGGAGGCTGGCATCACCTTTCCCAGCCTGTGCGTACTTCACCTTGTGGCTGCGTTTTACCCACAACAGGCTGCTTTATTTATTCAGGGGACTGCAATCACTCATTGGAGGCTGTGGTTGTTCAAATGATAGCTGCGTAACTTAATTGGAAGCTGCGATTTTTTCATTGGAGGGAATAACACCACTTCCAATAGCAGCGTACATCTTCCAGTGGCTTGCATCCTGTCCTTGGCATGCCATATTTTATTAATAAGGTGCTCATATAATTATTATTTCATGTTATGTTATTTTAACATTGTCAAATTACTAAGTTTGAATATTTGGTGAAACTGGAAGTTGGAAATAATGGGTTGTCTTTGATAATTCAAATTTTGGAAAAATTATAAAAAAACAAATTTCAAACTTTTCAAGATGAAAAAACATTACCTTCAGACAAGAGCCAGTCAGGCTCTTTAAAATCAATTGTTGGTTTGATATTTGGCATTTAATGGAGTTTAATGATTTAATTTAATTAATTAAAGTCTAATCTAGCATTGACTTTAATATGATTAATTTAATTAATTATCTTTATGATTAAAGGGGATATAAACGGTCAAGTGTGCATTTATATATGAATTTCATAAAGTATTTAATTGTTATGCCAAATGGGGTGCCAACTTATGGAGTTATAAGGATATTAAAGTGACTTCATATTAATAAAGAAATTATATGAAGGGATCACTTTATTAGTATTTCCCATATGGAAGTTAAATACTAAATTATTAAAAAAGTACAAATTTAAATAGGGTTTCCGAAAACTTCATGAGAGGATTACATAAGGGAGTTTGAGGAAATCATTTGATATACTTGGTTTTGTTTAATTTCTCTCTAAGAAGCTTGAGATCTTTGACTTTCATTTACAGGAAATCTGAGGATGGAAATGCTTAGAGTTTCTTGGTTGTGTGGACGAAAACCCATTTAGCCTATTAGGTGGATTCATTCCAAAATTCACATTGAACTTATTGCAAGAATTTGGCATTAAGGAGTTGGAAATATCATTTATTTGTAGGTGGTTTCAGACTTTTTGGAGCTTTTGGTGATTTTATATGAATTTTCCTTTATTTGAGACATCTAGGGTTTGAGGAATAATTGCAGTTTGGGGATCAGATTTTATCAGGTTAATATCAAATTCCAATGGCAAGGGTTTGGTGGCCCATTTGGCATCATATAAATTTTATAACAGCACAGGGATTCGTTGCTTCCACTCATGCCCTAGGTGGCTACATTGGAGGAGACCATTTATAGGTGCTAAGGGTTTGTAGAGGCTGCCATCACTTTCAATTTGGATCAGAATTGCTTCAGATTTCATCAGCAGAGTTGCAGGCCATTCCCTTCCACATCAAATTGCATTGGGTGTCATTTAGAATACATACAAGCAAGCAAGCAAATCAGGTATGTGAGGAACCGAATCAGACTTTGCAATTCTCAATGTAATGCATTCTCCATATGATGTTACAGTCTGATATCATTGTATCAGACCTGATAATAAATTTCTGATTTATGCCTAATGCAATATCATTTCTTTGAGTTTGTTTTGTCAAAGTTTAGTGCAATTGTTGTTTATCATATTCTTTGCATTTCTATTTGATTTGGCTATAGACATAGACCCCAAAACATTAACAATAATCAGAAAGTTAGATAACAGTGAGTTGTGTGCCAAGTGTTTAACAAAATGTCAAACATCCAAACTTGAAGAAAACAGATCACAATTAGCACGGGTTCTTACCGAGCTCAAGTCTTTTGCGAAATATTTTACTCGAGTGGTAGCTTATTCCCATTTGCAGTTTTAAAATTTTCAAGAAACAGGATATTGACTTTTTAAATACTTGAGTTTGTTTTCACAAGTTGAATTAGATGCCCACAATGCTGTATCCCATTTTGTTGTGAAAATTTTCACTGCCATTTTTTGATTGAAATCCCAGCATTATTTTTAAGTGATGAAACTTGTAGAAGAAATTTGTTCATCTTTTGACTATTTCACTTCTGTCTCAAAGCTGATTGCACCTGTGTGACCCAATAACTAGATAATCTAGGCTGATTGCACCCATGAGTAACACAAAAGTGTCTCAGCTACTGCTATATAATTTGAAAACTGGATAACCCAGAATGATTGTGCCCATGATTAACCCAGATGTGTCCTAGCTACACTGCGTGACTTGAAAACTGGATAATTCGAGCTTACTGATCCCGAGTAATCCAGAAGTGTGTTGAAGCATGCACTAAATGATCTGACTTTATATCAAGCCGAACTTGCCAACAAATGCTATCTATGGTGCTCTCAAATGAAGACACATGTTGACAGACCTTATTGCAGATCTGGAGCAGTTGTATAAGGCAGTTTTGGAGCTGAGTTTAGAAGTGTTTTGAGCAGATCTAAAGAAGCCTTTGTGCAGATTTAAGAGTAATTTTAAAGAGGTTATTGAAGAAGATTTTGGTCAAGTTTTGAGCCAATCTGTAAAGGAGAATTAGATCTGATTCAAGAAGAAGATCAAGTAGTCATCACAATATTCTTCTAGATGTTGGTGCCTCATATTCAAGAACTTTGGTGCCTCTTGCTGAGTCGGTGCTCGGTTGGGGGATTGGTGTTTCCAATGGGTTGGTGCCTATGAATCATCTAAATAGAATTGATGTCTCATGTGGGCTGGTACCTATGAAGATTGTAAGAAGTTTCTAATACAAAAACAATATTTTTCTGTGGTTTTCTCCCACAAGGGTTTCCATGTAAATCATGTGTTCATTTTGTGTGTCTAATTGCTAGATCATGCAAATGTGTTTCTATTGTTGTTAATTAAGTTTTGAAAAGTAAAAGTTTCTTGTTATACTGATTCAGCCCCCGTCTCAGTATAATTGAGTGCTCTTCAATTGGTATCAAAGCAGGTTCCTTTAGATATAGCATAACTGCTTGAAGGAAGATCTAAAAGAGCACATATGGTTGTAAGTATGTCAAAATGTGTTTGCGAGTATTAGCACAAATTACTTGGGATGCCATTTTCTCTGCAATACTTGTAGAATATTTCATCTACGCCTAGGATAATGAGGGATTTCAAGTTATGTTAGGCACACATTTTGAGTAAACTCTGCCAATGTGCTAACCCAGTCATTCAATATTCAACACCCAAGTCAATGTTTTCAATTAGAAGTAAAAGCAAAAAATAGTCAAAAAGAAAAAGATGCAGTAGTGCCTATGAATAAATTTGATATTACATCCACCAATAAGTCTGCAATAAAACTGACACAACCTCTGACATCAAGGACTGTAGCTGCAATTACTGGTAGATAATGTTGAAAGGAAGCTTCCAGCCAAACTGAACTGCTGTGATGAAACTCCTTTCTCAGAGATATGTTCCATATTGTATATCTATGAAGTTTGTTGTTGGAAACTTCCCAAACTGATATAAACTCACTCCAAACTGTTGTGTAACGTGTTCCATTTAGTGGCTGATAGAAAACCTTAAGAGGGAAACAGCCAGCATTTTACTTGCACATAAACTCCAAAGAATGGTAGTCAGAAATTTTAATACTTAAACCCCACAACAATGGCATCTAGGAGAAAATAGAATGACCAGCATAAATTAAAGATACTTTCCTTCCAAATTCATAATTTTCCTGCAAATCTTCATATAATATTTCAATCTCACATTTTGAGAAGCAAACTCAAACTAGAAGAAAATAATATATATTTCTTGTACAATCTCTTTAGAATCTGCTGTTTACCACCTACAGTAAACTGGGTTTAATACATATTGCTGAAGGAAATGATGATAACATATAAAAAATGCACAACAATATCAGAGAACTGCCACATGTTCCATTAATAATAACCAAGTACATCTAGTGTAAATATAACATCACCAGTTCTGTTTTATCTCTGTCCTCTGAGAGGATACATATACTACCCGAAGGGATGCGACTGAACCGTCGCAACATAACAGATTGTCCTTCGGTTACTAACAACTTCCTAACAACATGTTTAACTATCACAGAGAGATACAATTCTACGGACAACATCATCCCCCAAAAAAGAAAGTCGTCTCCAAACAACATACAAAAAATTGGAGATGCTTTTGACTATATACATATCACTGAAGAAAAAAAACTAAGAGGAAGGAGGCTGAGGGAGTGTCCCTAAAGGTATTGCCTGTGATACCGCTAAAGAAGTCAATTGCGCCCGCAACTTATACACTTGCTAGGTCCTCACCTTCAAATCCCCCTCCGCCTGCATTTGTGTCTCCAACACTGTCATTAACATCACTGCAATATCGACTAGTTCGGTCTCCTTCACTTGAGTCAACTAAGTCTCTAACAAGCACTTTTCCTCCTTTGATGCTTCCAACTGAGTCATGAACTACACTTTTACTTTTTCCCAAGTCGACTGCTAGCTAGCCAAGTCCCCCTTCACTGCTACTAACTGGGTAGCCGTCTCCTCCCAAGCCCGCTCTGCTGCTACCCGATCTGCCTCACTCCACCTCCAAGCATAGTAGGTGTCTCTGTACACCTGCGCTATCTCGCGGATAAGGGTATCTACTTGGCTCTCCACTGTCGACTCCCTAGCAGTCCAATCCTAGAACATCTCTGGAGTCTCCGTATTTGGCCATCCTCGTGCCTCAAAGCAAGTGGTGAAGGCAATGGGGCACCTGATTCTCATAAGTGACAACACCTTTTCCAACTCCCGAACCACAGCCTCTAAAGCTCAAGCCTATGCAGAGACCACCACCCAACGTCCTCGGGCTACCATATCTCCTAGGTATGCCTCCACCACTTGATGGCCTTGAATCACCATATCTGCTAGGTACACCTATACATCCTCGCCAAGTATGTCTCAGGATGGCTCTGTAGTTGGCTTCTCATGTGCACTCGGTCCTAGAGTCAAGATGGTCTCCACCATACCCTGAGAAGACTCTATTGTCGATAATCTATCCTCCATCTCAGTTGTATGACGCTCTTTATCCTCTGCATCAACTACTATAGTAGGTACAACTACTAACATAGGCTCTCCTCCTCCTGTGCCCTCTAACTCCACAGCCTCGAAAGGAGGTGTGTCTCTCGTAGGTGAAAGTATAGTAGACCCAAGCGTGACTCATGTGAGGTTGAACCATTGGCTCAACCAAGAACTCATACCCTCCACCGAGCGCATCTGGCTGGTTACCACTCCAACCACGGAAGCCTCTCCCATTGGCTCAACTAACAATGCAGCATGTATCGTCACTACTGCATCAGACCCCACTACCTCCAAGCGAACTTGAGGCTCCTTTGGTACCTCGCTGCCTTGTACCTCCGGTATCTCCATTGCCTCCTCAAGCATGGCTCTGTGTGGTGCTATCTGAGACTCTGTCACTCCTCCCTCAGGAATCACTACCACTGCCTCGGGAATTGCTACTACTGCCTCAAGATTCACTGCCTCTAGAACTACCGTTGGTGCCACCACCACTGATGGAGACATGTCAATCGGTGTCCTAATCTGTTTGAAAGAAGGGATAGGAGCTATGGTAACAGTTAATTGTGTCGTGGTAGGAAGAAGAGGTCCCGTAAATAAGACTGGTGTCGAAGTGTGACCACCTCTACCTCATCCTCCTCAACCAGCTGAGTGCTATCTCCCTCATCCAAGTCACTGCCACTCTCTGAAGTATCCTGTCGGCCACTATCCGTCTCTCTGTACTCAAATCTTGAATCTGCCCCTAGCCTACGCCGCTTCTGCCCTATGACAAGCCTTTTGTCCCGAGGGTGTATCCAAGTCGCACCAACCCATGATCGGGGGCTCTCCTCGCGCCAAGGGTCCTAGTTTAATCTCAAGTAAATCTACTAGAATTTGTCTGAGCGTAGCTTCCAAAAATAATCCAATAGCATAATGCGGCATGTAAAAAGTCTTGTGTTGTAACGTCATGAATTTGTAAATCCGCTCAAATAGTAACCCAGCCCAATCCAAAACCTTACCATTCATCAACCCATTCATGAGTACAATCTGAGGAAAAGCAATGTCTGAAGCACGGCTCAACCCTATAAGCCTACTTTTACTACATCCATGAGGCAGCGCCAATGTCCCTCTCTGATGAAGGCTTTCTTTACATCCCTTCCTTTGGAGGCCTTCACAAGAGAATCTGTTTCCACCTAGGTGAGGTCCCTACATATCAATCTTATATAAAATTCCTTCACTTCTTGCTTCATTTTCTTAGCCTTCAAGTCAATCTTTTGTCCTTTCCCCGGTATACCAAACACTCGCATGAACTCAGTTGCAGTGAAAGAAATCTCCAAATCATGATCAAGGTAGGAGACGATACTAGCCTTGGAGGGCCCGTCGAAAGTCTCAATCATACAAAAAAAACAGGCATCTGGATCGCCCATTGTACTTGTGCTCTCCTCAGACTATCTTTTACGAGATCAACATCTACATCGATCTACACACTTCTGAACTCTAGATGAATCCACCAAGGATTCGTTAGGTGGGTTTTTGTCCATGAAAAGCATATTGCCTTGGGGTTTTCATCCTAGGTGAATAGTTACACAATAGCTATTCAAGCAATAATAACCACAACTAAAACAAGGATCTTATCTTTTTATTGCTTCCCATTTTTCAGTCAGGTTTGATCTTTTGTGAAAGGGTTTCTGATTTTCCAAGCAGCACATGTAGCTTCATGACAGTTTTTCAAGTTCCAGTATTATGGCAATTAAGGATTCTTCATCACATCAAATAAATCAACAGGTTGAGCATCCAATTGGATTAGATGTATGGTTTTCAAAGGTGCCTTTCTCTTTGTCTCGCAACACTTATAGTATCCTTGCTTGCAACAATCCACAATTATAGGCTGTCAGTCCTCGAGTGGGGACAGTGAACTAACAAATCCCCTCCTTCAATCACCAGCAGCTATCTGGAAAATTCATCCCTCAATCGATGGTGTCAACTGAAAAGTCCTGACAAGTGTGAGACCTACTCAGCCAACTCATGCTGTTATTCAACTTTCCTAACTAAAAGACAGCTGCTTCCTAACTAAAAGACTCAGCCACCTTATTCCAACATTCAACTTTCCTAATTAAAAGACATCTGCTTCCTAACTAAAAGACAGCCACATCATTCCAATATTCAACTTTCCTAACTGAGAATAACTTCAGTCCTAACTACTGTTACTCCTATGCTAGTTGTCTAATCACTCAAACAATGGCTAAAAAAGAAACATTACAAAACCACATATGGTGGGCTGCACACTATAAATAAGGGCTCCCAAAAATCATGTGAGGTTTCTTGTGTACAGGACACAAACCAACCTATTAAACATGCATAGGCTTAAAGTTTAAATAACTATTCATATATAGAGTCTAGAGTCTAGACCTTAGAATAGATTTACTAGCCGATTTTAATTATCTTTTGGATTGAACCAAGCATCTTAAAGATGGGCACAGTTATTTAAAGGATGAAAGCTGTTATTCTTTACCCCCAGTACTTTAAAAGTAATTCAAACATTTTTTAAATTGCATTGCCCTATATGTTGCATGCAATGTTGAAATGATTTCTAACAAGACTGCACAATAATTTCAAATAAGAATAATTCCTATGAACATCCTACACTGTACTCGTGTGCAAATTGATCTTGTTTCCTTTTCTGCACAAGCTTATCTTGAAAATCTAAAATCCAAAGCTTCATGAATTATACATGAAAATTGAGAAACAAAATATATGCAAGCCAAAAGATGGATACAAATCATATTGAACATGTGAAAGCACTGATTGTCTTAAAATTCTCATCACATTAAATGATACTAAATGTTAAAAAATGAAAGGGCATGTGTAAGTGTAGTTACACCTTATCAAATGATATTGTGCTGTTCATCAAACCAAGATTGATAATCACCTGCACACATTTGCAGAAAAACATTAGAGTGTAGCATGAATTCCTCATTGCCAAGGTATAGATAAGTTGCCAAAATGGCAATAAAGAATATAATCAATAAAACAATATGTATAGTTGTAAAATTCACAAACTTGAGGTAGTAAAATATTTAGTACCTCATCAAAAACGGGCACACTTCCACCTACAAGTCCAGTATTACCACCTTGTGGAACAACTGCTAGACATCTTGTGTTGCAATATTTAAGGACTTGTGAGACCTGCAGCAAAGGCATCTGACCTGAGTCTTAAGACTTTCAAAAGATCAAATAAAAAGTCGCCCCATGAATATTTCTATGAATAAATGAACATTGGGAAATAATATAGTATTGAATGTCATATTACTGAAAATGTGATGTGTAAGTGCAAGGAAGACCATGAAAGAGTCAAGGGTAGCAGGTTGGGAAAATAAAGTGTTGGACACAACATATATGAAGCATTCTGAATTGAAAGGTCATAGCTGAATATTACATATATTGTGCTGTTTCAAATTGAAGTTTGGTGGAGGATAATTCATGTATAATCACCCTTTTTGCAGGAATTTCTTCAATAACAAGACTTCTAATCAGTACTCCCAGTTTTGTGTATTTTTTTTCTGAGATGTTTTAATTGATTTAGTTTTCTATTTCTTGCTGATTTTATGTTGAGATACATTTGTCCTTTCAACCATTTCTCAAATGATACCAAAGCAGGCTCCTTGAGCCTCAGGGTATTCATTGATATGGTAGCAGTTTTCTGTGAAGTGAAAGAAACGGATCTTGTTGTGAAGTAGATTCTACTGAACCATTTGGAAGAATTACTTTTTGTGGTTCGATACTTGGCTACAAACCAATGATGAATTACCAGTAATGGATCAAAAGAACAGTTAATGGAAGTATAGAGTACACAATGAAAATCAACACAGGTTGTTATGGAGACAATGAAATAAGAAAGTTATTCACTTGCAGAGCTATTATAGTTACAATTTTTATGCCACTCATTTACCATATATTACAAAAATACCGAGACTCTCTCTGCTATGAGTCAGAACTTACATATTATCTCAAACAACCACTAACAGCCTTTCCTTATCCTCCCACCAACTGACCTAACATGACAGCCTCTTGCCCTGCTTCACAAACTTGCCAAACTTGCTAACCTTTAAAATTAGATCCTGGACAATATATTAACTTGCCACATCCTTTGGTGCCTCACCTTTACATCAGATATATCTTTGTCTTCCATTTCCTCTCTGACCTCTCGACCTTGATCTGTACAGTCAACCCTCAGCTTTATATGGAAACATATGCTGCTAGTTCTAGTGTGTGAACAGATACAGATTCATGGTTCGGGTTGCGAAAATGGCATTTTTTTTCCATAGTTCAGATACAGGTGTGTGTGTGTGTGTGTGTATACACACACATACAAAAATATCTATGATATTACAATTTATATACTTTTCTTATATATAAACATATTAAAAATAAATGAGTGTCTTATAAATTTATAAATGATATATGTATTTAATAGATTAATACTTTAACCTAAAGAAGAAACTTCTAGATGTGAATGCACCCGTAAATGTGAGCCTCGCGATCACCATACTCTCCAATAGTCGAATCTAATGGCCTAGAGATTGCCAAATTTGTAGTCCTATCATAATTCATGGCAGAGTAATGTGTTGAGGCCAATCCTCCATCATTGTCTTTTGTCCAATCTATCACATGCTCCAAGGCACCAAGAGCATCCTCTTCCCAGTCACCAACCATCAGGAAACTCCATTCCATTGATAGTAACTAGCACCACCCCTTAGTTTACTATCAAAATGGTAGCAACGTTCCTCTCCATGACATCTTTCACATGAAAGACTGTCCAACATCCCAATCACCAGTTAACTGTCCATTAAGAATCATTTCAAATAGCCATCGAGTCACCCTTCTCAACCTGAGGCCATCAAAACATTGTCCTTCCACTGAAAAACCTCTTTATCACATTCAATAATCTCCTACAGAACACTCCATACTTTTGAACATTGTACGACCCTTTCCACAAGCTCTAACTATACTCCTTGGTTAGCCAAAAAAATCTGCCACCCCATAGGTTTCCCGGTATGTGTTTAATAGAAAAATCCCATAAGCCATCTAAACATTCCCAAATCTTGTGAATCCACCCTTTCGAACTCCAATTGGAAACCTCCTTCCTCCTGACCACATTGACACAAATAAGTGTGTCACCCAGAATGTCGATCTCATCAATACCTTTTTTTCAACATAACCAAAGTCCTTGGGCAAGGGCCTCAAACTCTACCTCTTTGTTGCTACGCCAATCTTCCTCAAAATTGCCCAAACCATCTTCCCATTTTTGTCCCAAATGATACACCACAGTCCAACCGGGCTTGGTTGCCTTTCAAGGCACCATCAAATTTGAATTTTAATCTCCCTAATGGGGGCAGAGCGGGGGAGGGGAGCGGCCACCTTGCATTCTCTCTCCTGCCCCTATAGTGATTGGCCAAGATAATTTCTCTTAGCATTCGCAAACCTAAGTGTTTCTCCAGTGTGTCATTATCCAAAGAACTGAAATCGTCTTTTAAAATTACTTGTTTCTTAGTATTAATTAGCTCACTAACACTAGATTCATTTTTTTGTAAAATGACAGTAACTTCTCTTTCCTTATTGTAATAAATTCTTCTATTTTGTTCCTTCCAAATTTGCTTGTCTACCATAGATGGGACCGATGTCCATTTGTCTACCCATAAATATTTCCTATTGGGCCTCGGCCATCCATTAATAACATCCACAATGTGCCATTGTTGAGCACCTATCCACCCCATTGTAGCCTACATTGCATTCCTGCATTGTGAGGCAAAGGAGCATCCGATAAGAAAGTGATTCACTGATTCCTCATCCATCTTTCATAATGGGCAATGATTTGAACCTTCAATCCCTAGTGATCTTAACTGACCACCCATTAGGATGCATTTGTGCAATGCAGTCCACAAAAAAGCTCTTAGTCTTAGGCAAAACTGATCTTCAACTAATCACCCAATATTGGTACAATCCAAATGAAATTCCACAATCGAACTTGTGCTTAAATGGGGTTTAGACTAACCATACACTGCAATTTGCAATCAACAAACTACAAATGGTATGAACCAAGGAATTCATTATATATTATTGCATTTCTCCATTAAAATCAGTGAACTTTAACTAAACTTTGAGAAGTAGAAACCATGCAAGATGATGAAACAACACACAAAAAACCACCATGTCTTGAATGAAAACTGTATATTAACTTCAACATAATCTTGGCAACAATTTATAATCTCCTACTGCTACTTCTGACACTAATGACTAGTCTTCTACAAATGAGAAGGCCAAGCCTTTTATAGACCTTTCAATTACAAATGAAGGGCCCAGATTGATTTGAAATCAATGGCCAAGATAATTCCAAACAAACCCTAATTAAGGTTTGTTACAACCACTAATTACAAAAATTAAATGTCATCCAATGAGATGATTATAAATTTGAGTACATATCCTTTCACAGGTGAGCCGATGACAAAATTGCTTGTAGTAATACATTAAATGCCTTCCATATGTCCACTTGTGAATGAATCAAGTTGGATGAACTTGGACACGTCGACTTGGAATTACTTGTTTTGTTGAAGATGAGTGTGTCACATCAAATTGCACAGTTCTCAAAGTGTTTTCCTTTCTTTATCTTTGTTTCAACTCCACGTCTTCATCATCATAAAGAAGTCTCTACATCTCTAGCAATATCTCTTGATACTTAACGTTATTCAACCTTCAATTGATTGTGATAGCTCATATTCCAAAATTGCTTCATCTTCATGAATTTCCTCTTTCATTTCATCCTTCATTGTTTTGGAAATCTTCTCTTTGAATTGTCCTTGAAATTCTTCTTGTCTTGACATCTTGACCTTCTTGTGATAATTGGGTTTCCTTCTTGTTGATCTTGAATTTCCTTTGGATATCCAAGATTGTGATAGTCTTCTTCAATTGTAGAGCTATACACTTCCTTGTGCAAGTTATTCTTTGAATTCCCTTTTGAAGTGGGAGTCTTGTCTGATTCATTTCCTTCATCATCATGATGAATGTCTTAATACCACCTTCTTGATGCGTTGATCTCTTCAATCACATTTGTTTGTCTTGAAGTTCTTTCCTCGTGTTGTAAGTCTTGTCTTGAGCTTGAATTTGTCCTCTTCCTAGTTCACCATCATTCCATCATTGATCCTTATATTATCCCTTGCAAAGAAACAGAAAGCAATTAGGTTAAGTTTTTATGCAAGCAAATTTTGAAGAACTTATGATATCTTTCATGATAAGAAACCCTTCGAAGAAAAAAAATTTAACTTTAAATTGAATTTGCACTTGGAATTACAAATCTGGAAATGTACTTCAAAATCTGATCTAAATCTCATATTTCTAATTTTGATTGCCCTGATCTAAATCTCATTTGGGGTTGTTGAGGATTTGGGTATTGTTATGCTTCTAATTTTTGAAGGAAAGCAACTTCATCTTCTTGGTTTGAGAGGATAGAATCCCTTTGTAATGTCCCCATTTTGTATAAATTATTTTTAATTAATTAATGGTCCCAGAATTTAAATAATATTATAAATGGACCTTTAATTAATAAAAGGGGGCCATTTTTATTATTATTGTCCGTAGGTGTTTGCCATGTCGGCGTTCTTTTGTAAACCCTCGGGAGTTTCTCCGAAGGGGTATTTATAACCGGCGTTTAGGATGTATTTTTCAAGTTGAGATTTGATATTTTATTTGTATTTGCGAATTCCTATTGGGATTCTGTTGGCTACCATTTCGAAGGTGAAAGATCCTCCCTATTTGGTTTGTTGCAGTTTCGGTGGTTCACAACCACCCTAGTCTATCGTAGGAAATATCATTTTGATATTTCACTGTGCGCCAAAACTATTGTGCTTTGTTTGTTTCGGATCTAGCAACTCTGAAACACCATCTTCGTATACATCTACTCGCATCTTTGGCATTAATACAACTTGTGGTATTGTGGATACTTGGCATTCATTGTTCTGGTGTATGTAGCACTATTATTATTGAATCTAAATTACTTCTAGCGCCGCTAGTGCTTTGGCGACCTCGCATCTGTTCTTGTGCTATCATTATTAATTCATCTTACGACTTCCGACTTGCGAATTATTATTGTCTGCAACAATCACATTTAATTTTTGGCAAAGGAACAAAGGACATCATTCGACTTTTGGAAAGCATTCCCCACTGGCAACATCCTCTCTACTATTCCATACGACCTCTTCACCACCGGACGGTCTTCCATCGTACAGTCGCTTCACCACCAGATGGTCTTCCACCGTACGGTCGCTTCACCACCGGACGGTCTTCCACCCTACGGTCTCTTCACCACCGGACGATCTTCCACCGTACGGCTTCTTCACCACCAGACAGTCTTCCAGTGTACGGTCTCTTCACCACCGGCCAGTCTTCCACCGTACGGTCTCTTCACCACCAGGTGGTCTTCCATCATACGGTCTCTTCACCACCAAGCGGTCTTCCACCGTACAGTCTCTTCACCACCATATGGCCTCTTCACCACCATACGGCCTCTTCACCACCGGATGGTCTTCCACCGAACGACCTCTTCACCACCGGACGGTCTTCCACCGTACGACCTCTTCAGCACCGTGTAGTCTTCCATCGTACGATCTCTTCACCACTGAACCGTCTTCCACTGTACAGTCTCTTCACCATCGGACAGTCTTCCACCATACGGTCTCTTCACCACCGGAAAGTCTTCCACCGTATGGTCTCTTCACCACCAGACAATCTTCCACCGTACGGTCTCTTTACCACTTGGCGGTCTTCCACCGTACGGTCTCTTTACCACCGGGCGGTCTTCCACCGTACAGTCTCTTCACCACCGAACGGTCTTCCACCATATGGCCTCTTCACCACTGGACAGTCTTCCACCATATGGTCTCTTCACCACCGTACAGTCTTCCACCGTACGGTTTCACACAAGTTGTTACAGCCACACTCGATCCACACCAGAAACCGAAAGGCTATTTGAAGGAGGTCTTTTCTATCACGTTGTGGTTGGGAACATTACACCCTTGCAGGCATCATTCCTCGTGTTGTTAAAAGAGACAATCTAGGGAATTACCTATGTGGTTTCATATGGTGATCACAGATAAGCTTCAACGATATTTGGTTGATCATCTTCTTCAGTCCAAGGTTGCAAATTTTACATAGAAAATTCATAGTTGCTGATTGAAGGAGAGTTGGGAGGCGTTATTGTTGTTCATTCTTGGCATTGCTGGCCATACCACTTCCTTTGATAGTCATACTTCCTTGCGCTGGTCGTACTACTTCATAATTGGGCGTGAGACTTCCCAAAGCTGGTTGTTTGGGGTTTGCATGCAATACTATGTTGTTGGGAGGCACTTTGAGTATAGAAAGGTCTGATTTCTTTATGCCATTTCAATTTGTGAAGCTTGAGTTGGATGTCTAGGGTTATGAGTGACATTTCATATTGATTTGCTGCTGCATGTTAGTCATTTATATTTATCAACAACTGGGTTTGTTAGATATATGTTTGTAATAAGATTTCATCATCTAGGTGTCTCAAGTTTTATTTATGCATTGTATTTCCAAGTTCATTGCATATTATAAACATTCTTCAATGCGACGATGGTGACAAATCCCCACTCAATTAGATAGTTGTGCTAATTCTCTATTTCATGTTATTATACTGAATGAGTTGGAGCAGACATCTCCCACTCATCAAATTGTTTAACTTTAAGAGTATTACATTTGTTGGTTTCATATTATTGTACTGATTGAGTTGGCGCAGATATCTCCCACTCAACCACTTTGTTATCTTTAAGGGTATTTGTAAATGTGGGTTTGAGTTGCATGCATGTAATCTAAAGCTAACAATCAGCAATAGTTATATCTTGTTTCAACTATTTTGAAAAGCGAAAAAATCTAGGGTGGTTAATACATGAAGCAAAGCTTGGTTACTATAATATCAAACATCGTCCATTGTTATCATTGTGCTTAGAGATAAGATTGAGTTAGCTTAGATTCCCTAAAACCTTATCCATTTGTCTTTTATTTGAAGTAGAGTCAATTTAGTTCAAGCTCCAATTGTTTTGTACAAGATTATTCATGCTTCAAGTGAAACGAATTAATAAGTACAGGAAGAATGGCGTAAGCTTCTTTGTAATTGCCAAAAATATCAGATCAAATTCAAGTTATATCCAACACAAAATCGCTACTTCGCAGTGTAGACCTTGGGGTTGCCTTATTTGATCAAACAGTGTCATATTGTTTAGCATTTGAGGTTTGCTTGTTCAAGAGAGGATAGAATTATTGGTATTTTATTATGTGTTGAGTAGTACACATCAACAGAATTGGCGCTAGAAGGAAGGCTTGATTAATTCAACTGGATAGAGTCTGATTCATTTTCCCAAAAGCGTCTATAAATGCAAACTAATCTTATTTCAAATTTAAGTGTTGCAGTAATTCTGATATTATCAAGATTAAATCTAGATCATTCTATATATATTATAAACCTTAGTATTTTATTAACTCTGAGATTTACTCCTCTGTTTATGTTGTGCAGGATACCAACTTAACTCCTTTACTAATATATTACTGTGTTGGATGATCAGTGGTATCCATACACACGGTATATTTATACCATAACTGCAGTGGTAGAAGCCACGTCTATGATAGATGTGACTCCTCAAGGAGTCGCGCCTATCATAGGCGTGACTTTACGTCACTCCCTTTCAATTATCTACAGGGCCCAATAACTATCGGGAGTTTATTAAACATGCCGCTTCATTAACATGTTTCGATATAGGATATGAATCAATGGTATTGATTCCATCGTAATTCATTTTATTAAACCAGTTTTATTATTATTAATATTTATAATTATTATTATATATCTCCTAATAATAATGATTGTCAACTTATATTATTATAATAAATATCAATGTTTTTATAATAATATTAATAATAGATAATAATATAAGTAAATATTAATATATATATAATAATCAACTTATATTATAATAATAAATATCAATGTTTTATAATGATATTAATAATAGATAATAATATAAGTAAATATTAATATATATATAATAATAATATTTGATATATACATATATATTTCATTATTTATCTATTATATTGATATTTATTTGATCGAAGCTATTATATTCAATACTCCCTCTTAGCTAGGGAAGATGAACATATCACAATGGTCTCTGTGAATGTCTATCTTATGATATATCACTTATCTTATGATGGAGTGTGATATGAAATGTCACATGTCTCGTGATGCATAGTATCACATACCAAGTGATATGATTTATCATATATCTCATGATAAATATTATCACATATCTCGTGATATGAATTATCACATATCTCGTGATAAATAGTATCACATATCACATATCTCGTGATATGAATTATCACATATCTCGTGATTAATAGTATCACCTATCTCGTGGTGCTAAAGGATATAATATGCTCGAGAACATTACATTCTCCTTATATATCCTAGTTATGGTGTGTGTACTGACATTAAATCACATAATGTCCACCATAACTACTGATATCAAGTCACATGACATCAGTCCACTGAACATTATAAGATTGTCACCTTACAATGTTAAATACAAGTGTCAGTTATCTAAAAAGTTGTCACCTTTTAGAAACATACACAGGAAGGGTAGGCCCATAAAGTCATAGAGTCACACATACGACAAAAGAAGTTTACACATTAAAAATCTTTAATATATATTAGTACAAATCAAAAATTTACATTTCAATCATACCAAGCTTCTTTCTAAAGTGATCAACTTTCACCTTGAGAAGAGGTTTGGTAAGTTGTTTGTTGTTTGATCTCCTATACTGATATACTCCAACTGAATTGCGTTCCTTTCTACCATATTTCTCACATAGTGATATGGAAGTTCAATATGCTTAGATCTATCATGAAATACTAGATTCACTAACAGCTTGATACAACTTTGGTTGTCACAGTGGATGATAGTTGGATTTAGAGGTTTACTGAATATCCCACAAGCAGTTTCTTGAGCCAAATTGCTTCTCCAACAGCCATAGATGCTGCAATATATTCAGCTTTTGTAGAACTCTAAGCTATAGAGGACTGTTTTCTGCTAATCCACGATATCATAGCTGATCCTAAGTTGAAACAACATCCAGAAGTGCTCTTCCGATCAGTTACGCTTCCTGCCCAATTTGAATCTATGAATTCATGGAGATCTAAGTCAACCTTCTCATACTTTAGGCCATAATTAATAGTACCTTGAAGATATCTCATAATATGCTTCACAGCCACAAGATGTATCTCCTTGGGCTCACACATAAACTGACTCGAGACATTTACAGCATAGCAGATATTAGGTCTAGTATTAACCAAATACATCAAGGATCCAGTCATCTGCCTATAGAGTGAGGGATTTGTTGACTGAGAATCTGTTGTTGCTTCCTTTAGTTATGAAGGTTTGTTTCCATGGGAGTTGACACAGGTATGCAGTTCATCATACCAAATCTCTTTAATATATAAATATTGTACTTCCCTTAATTCAGAACAATGCTATCTGATTTCTGCTAGACTTCAAGTCCAAGGAAATAGTGTAAGAGTCCTAGGTCCATCTCAAATTCTGAGGCTAGATCTTTCTTACATTGTTTGATAAGGTGATCTTCTCCTGTAATCAATAAATCATCAACATATAATATTAATATTAATATATCACCTTTGCTTTATTTGAATTAGAGATTTGGATTTGCATCATTCTTAGAGAAACCTAATCCTAAAAGATATTTGTCAATCCTTTCATATCAGGGCCTGGGAGCCTGTTTAAGTCCATATAGAGCTTTCTTTAATTTACACACATGTAATTTTGCATTGTGAATTTCAAACCCTTCAGGTTGTTCTAAGTAGACTTCTTCAATGGTTCCATTTAAGAAAGCAGTTTTTACATCCATCTAATGCACTTTCCATCCCTTGGCTATTGCAATGGCAAGGACTGCTCTAACTGAGGTATATTGTGCAACTAGTGCGAATGTTTCTTCATAGTCGATTCCCTCCTTTTGTGAAAAACCTCTAGCTACAAATCTTGCTTTTTATTTTTCTATACTACCATCTGCAGCATGCTTGATTTTGAAGAGCCACTTAGAAGAAACAACAAATTTCTCTTTTGGCCTAGGTACTATCTCCCACACATCATTCTTTAGAATGGATTGATATTCCTCTGTCATGGCATCCTTCCATACTTGGTGCTGGAGAGCTTGAGTAACATTGGTAGGTTTTGATTTTATGAGTTCACTCATCAAGGCCACATAGCTACAGTATCTTTTAGGTCTTTTACTCTCTCTGAAAGTCCTTGATGGAGCTGCATAAGTCTTTGTTTCTGCCATTGTTTTGGTAGCCCAAAGTGGTCTTTTAGGATTCTCCAAAGATGTGATTTGTTCTTCATTTCTATCTTCCTCAGGATACTCCCTCTAAATCTCAGGAGTGGGATCCTCTTCTAGATCCATGGGGGAAGTTTGAACTTCAAAATCAATAGAATTTCTAGCCCTTTTAAAAGCTATGTCTTCCTCAAAAATCACATCTCTGCTTAGTTCAATCTATCTCTGACCAAGCACGTATATTCTATAGGCTTTTGGAGTTTCGCTATAGCCTACGAAAATACCTTTTCTCCCAGAAGGTTCTAGTTTAGTTCTTTTCTCTTTGGGTACATGAATGTAAACAGGATACCCAAATATTCTTAAGTGGCTAATGTCTAGTTTTATACCAGTGAATGCTTCTTCAGGGGTTTTGTTATCAATATGGGAGTGAGGACATCTGCTCTGAATGTAGACAGCAGTACTAGAGGCTTCAGCCCAAAGTGAAGTTTCTATATTTTGATCAAGTAGCATAGTCTTGGCAGCTTCTACAATGGTTCTGTTTTTCCTTTCAGCAACGCTGTTTTGTTGAGGGTTGTAAGGTACAGTGAACTCCCTCTTAATCCCAGCACTTTTACAAAATTCTTTAAAGATATCTGATGTATATTCTTTTCTATTATCTGTCCTTAGGGTTTTTACTTTTCTCCCAGAAGAATTTTTCGTAAGGGATTTGAATTCTTTGAATCTTTTAAGGATTTCCTGTGATTCTTTACATTTAAGAAAATAGATCCATGTTTTTCTAGAGAAATCATCAACAAAGATTACATAGTAAAGAAATCCTCCTAATGAAGGTACAAACATGGGTCCACATAAATCTAAGTGGACTAATTCTAAAGCATTATTTGTTTTGCTAGTACCATTTTGAAAAGACCCCTTAGTGTTCTTCCCTAAGGCACACCCCTTGCATACCCTGAATTGTATTGTTTGGGTTTGGGTACACCTGTGACTAGTCTTTCCATAGAAGATAGGGCACGAAAATTGAGGTGTCCTAATCTTCTATGCCATATTTCATTAGAGTCTGCAACTTCATGGATTAGGGCTAGATTCGGTTTAGTACATAACTCATACAAATAACCTTGTCTATGTCCTATGGTTTTAGCTTTCTTAATAGTAGAATTCTTTGGCCATGCCAACACTTTACTATCCATGAAGGTTACTCTATATCCATTATCCTCAAGTGCAGATATGGAGACCAAGTTTCTTTTTATGCCAAGGACAAATAGTACTCCGATGAGTTGGATTGAGATGCCAGATTTTAATTTGATGGTGCAAGTTCCAACACCTTTGACTGGATGTGCAGAGTCATCTCCAATTGTTACTTCCTCATCAGTCTCTTCTACCATGGAGTCTAGAAGTTCTCTGAACCTTGTGATGTGCCTTGATGAACCACTATCTATAGCCCAGGAGTTGGATTTATTTGATACTTGATTTGAAAGTGCATAGTAGAAATACATATTTCTCAAGTTCATGCTCCTTTTTGGATTTTCTTACTTTGGCATATGATGCTTGCTGCTTGGTTCTATCAAGACATCTGACCGCATAGTGCCCATATTGGTCGCATCTAAAACATTGGATGTGAGAAACATCTTTCTTGGATGAACTTTTCTCAGGATGGGTTTTCCTGTTCTTAAAGAATTTTTTCTTTCCTTTCTTGTGGGAGTTTGCATTCAAGGCATGAAGATCTTCGTCTACATTCTTCTGAATGAATCCTTTCTTTGTTTGTCTCGATTCTTCTTGAAGACAGTATGATCTTAATCGGTCAAATTTTGAAAATTTCGACCTTGCATCAATGCCTTGAACAAAGGTTTCCCAAGAATTTGGTAGACCATCTAGAGCAATAAGAGTGAGCTCCTTACTTTCAATTTGGTATCCAAATGTTTATAATTGATCCCTTACGGTTGATATTCTCATAAAGTATGCATTGATAGATTCTCCTTTGTTCATACTTATATGATTTATTTCTCTCTTAAGGGTCAGAGTCCTACTGGAGTTATTTATTTCGTATGTACTTTCAAGAGCTTTAAACATAAGATATGCAGTTTCATATTTCATCAAAATTTGTACAATATGATCTCTAACTCCATCAACTATGATTTTCATGGCTTTTTCATTTCCTTCAACCCATGCTGTTTTCTCAAGATCATTCTCTGGTTCTGGTTTATTTTCTTTCACAAATGACTCAACTTTATTTTCTTTTAATATCATCATAATTCTGAATTTCCATGATGAAAAATTATTTCCTCCTTCTAGCCTGTCTTCAAATCGAATTACAGTAGCCATGGAAGAATGTAATGTTCTTTAGATTAAATCTGAATTTCTCAAGTCTAGTTGTTGCTAGGATGCTTCCTAACTTGGCTCTAATACTATGTAAATGCAAACTAATCTTATTTCAAATTTAAGTGTTGCAGTAATTCTGATATTATCAAGATTAAATCTAGATCATGTTATTCCTAAACGGTTACTGAGAGGGGGGGTGAATCAGTATATACTATTTCTATTTCCAATTAAAGCTTGTATAAAGATTCTTGCAAGATAAACAGAATGTAAATAACTATTCACAAACAGAAATAGAAATACTCATATCAACACATCATTTATACGTGGAAACCCTCAATTAGAAGGAAAAAACCACGGTGAGACAGGGCTCACAACTTCACTACTGCAGTAATAAAGACGCCTAGTTAGGAGCTTACAAAGCACTTGCAAGAGTGCTACCCGATAAAGGGATTTGGTAGAAGATCAATTAAGATCTTGACTGTATCAGGAGCCGCCTTGTTAAAGGACTTTCAACATCAACTAAGATGCTACCCGGTTAAAGGATTTATACAAAGAACCTATTAGGGTTCACCCTGATAGAGGGATTTGAATATGCTTTTACAGTATAAAAACAATGATCTTAATTGACACTCTCTGTCTGATTAGATCATACCTATTGACCTTCTTGTTATGCCTAGTTGTTGATCCTTTCTGCCTTTCACTTCTGTGACCATAGCTCTTCTCAGAAGATATCTCTCTCCTGCTCTATATATTCAACAACTCTTCTTTTCGTGTCCTATAGCCTATATTTATAAGAAATTAATCTTATTAAAACCTAACTCATAGAACCTCCAGGCTATAAACTCATCCATAAATCATGCAGCAAAAAGCTTTGTGAGATGATCTTGAGTTTACCTTGAAACATCTGTGTAGAAATAAAACTAACTCCTGTTAAAAAGCTAACTCCAGTTCTAGACGGTGGATGCTCTGTATAATCCAGTTTTAAATCAGACAATTCCGCATAATCTGGTGCGGATTATAATGTTCTTGACCGGTACAATGTACCCGATTAAGTCTACAGGTGCATATCCTCTGTTTAGTCTACCGGTGCATATAAAATAATGAGTGATCTACCGGTGTACCTGATACCGGTGGGAATGGTGTTTGCATCTATCTTCACTAATGACAACTTAAATTGGCTAACAATCTTCCCCTTTGTTAATTCCTTGGTTTGTAGACTTCACCTTCACCTGTGTGGGTGCTTCAGTTCTACTGTCTGTAGACTTCCCGTGTTCTTGTGCTGCCTTCTGCTCTATATCACTTCTGAGTTTCTTACTTTCTAATCTTCTCCCTTTCTTCTGATGTCTTATTCGTCTTTTTGCCTCCATAGGACAAAGGGTGATGTGGTACTGACTGATTTACATCTGTAACTTCGTAAAGATGTCCTTGTACACTTTCTTCGCAGTATGAAGAAAAGGGTTCCATTGACCGGTTACATATTCTATATTTTTTTGTGTTGCTTTTAGAGAGACAATAATATTCTCCATGTCCTCTACAGTTTTGTAGTCCGGTTCACTGATCAGATTCTCAGCATCTGTTGCAGTGTGTTGCATTAAATCAAATGTTGGGGTCGGAAATAATTGAAATCCAATAATATCTTGGATTCTCTTGGTCTTCTCTTCAAATGCCTTTCTCAGAATAAGAGCTAGGCTTGTCATTTCTCTGCTGAAATCTGTTGCAAACTTGTTCTTTATGTCAAACTGGGAAGACAAAGCTCTTATGTCTTCAGAAGTCTTTGATGACTTCTCTGTGAGATCTTGTATAAAAGTATCAAAATTTGAAGTCCTTGTCATCAGACTTCCTGCAACTTGTAATTGTTGTTGAAGTACCCTTAAGTTGGTAGATACTATGACCTTTATTTCCTCAACCTGTTTGTGGAGAATTTCTATTCTCTTCTTCTCATAGTGATCAATGGCTACCGTCTCTGGATCAATGAGATCTTCTTCGATTGCTTGTGCTAAAATCTCCAATTGATCAATTACAGGTTCATCTTCATCAATGTCAACATCCAGTACAAAATTGCTCAGGATGTTCTTGACATTTGTTAGGACCATGTCCTGTTTCCTTTTTGTTAGCTCCTTTAATTGCCTAGTTGACATTTTGCTTATGTCAACTACAGTCGCGCTAACCTTGCTCTTCTTTGCTTCTGTGTCTGCTGCAAAGGATAACTTCCTCTTGGATGAGGACAAGCTTGGAACATCTACCTGTTCCTTTTGTCTTGGCTCCTATACCGGTTGTTCTTGTGAAGGTAACTCGTGATCCTCTTCATTTTGTTGTTCTTGTTTTTCTTCATTTTCCAGTTGGACCATCTTTTCCAGTTGTGCCACTTCTGTTTGTAGGACTTCTGTTGCTAGCCTTTCTTCCTCTGTCTGTACTTCCCCTTCTGGTTGTGCATCCTCTTCTTGTTGCAACTGCTCTTCTGGTAGGGCTTCTTGTTCCGGTGGTGGTTCTGAGTGCTACTCCTCAGCTGTATGAAGCTCACCTATAGCAATTTCTTCCTCACCAGTTTTATTGTCAGTAGTCACCTTGTCTGATGACTCTCTTGGTATTTGTTCACTTGATGTGAACTGTTCCTTAGGAACTTCTTGTTCACCAGTTGTAGGTTCTTCACTAGCAGTGAATTGAACCGGTGGTTCCTTTTCTGTCCTAGGTTCTTCCTGTGGACCTGTTTCCTTTAGAGTATTGAAATCATATTGTTGCCAGAAATCTAGTGTCTCTTTGTAGACTTCATTTTCATAACCATTTATTATTTTGGCAACCCTATTTCTAGTATCTAGATTCATTGATGCTTCCTCTAACAGAAGTTTGATAGAATCTTCAATAAGACCAGGTCTGACCTGTGACAATATCTCCTTAGAAATTCTAGTATTGGAGCTTAGACCGGTTCTCCATTTTGTCATTAGTCTTGTGTTTAGTTCAGGGGGAAACTTAGACCTATAGTCTCTTGGAGTTCTGTTGTAATCCAAGAAGGTTTCCAACAAAGCCACTATTATTGCTTGTTTATCTTCCTCCCCTAGCACACTATACCATCTAGCCACATTGTCTACTTCTCCAAAATCCATCACTTCATCGACTATATCATTAACAGTCATGGTGCGAGCCTTACCTTTTTCTGGAGAGACAAGAATGGTTGGGTGAGCCTGATCACTACCTTTATCATTAGTGATGTCAACGATGACTGGTCTGGTAGGATTCTTCTCTTTAACCGGTACTTCTGCTCCTAGTACTCCTTTTCCTTTACCGATGTCAATGATTGGTGGCTCACTGGTCCTTTGGCATGCTTCTTCTGCCTGTTTTTGGGTCTGAAGAAGTTTTGTCCATGTTGCCACACCTTCCTCATGAACCTTCTCAGCTTCTCCAATAAGCATTTGGTCGATCCTTCTTTTTATCAGGAAATTTTGCTTGTGCAGTTCGGCTTGGTGAGTGGCCTCGTCCAGAGTGAGATGGTCTTGAACCTCAAGCAGAGCTCGAATCCTCAGCTCCTTTTCTCTGTCCATTGAAGCTTTCCATCTTGCTTCAAGAATTTCTTGGAGATCGTCAAGGACAACCTTATGAAGTTCTGTGGGAGAGAGGTTGAATTTGTGAATACAATGAACTACTGCTTCTTCTATTTTTCTTCTATCTTCTTCATTGGCCAATTGATATCTTCTGCTAACTAATCCCATTCCACCAGATTCTTTCAATCCTGCCACAAATTCATCAATTGTGGGCTTTCTGGCTCTCAATGCATCTTCCTTCACCAATTTACCAAATTTCCTCTTTCTAACTAGAGGAATTGTTTCTTCAATTTCTATTTCCTCCTGTTCTTCCCCTTGAGTGTTGGGTACCGATTGTGCTCTCTTCCTTTGAGCTTTGGGTTGATCTGTCACCGGTTTCTTCTTTGGTGTGGGGGTCCTCTTCACATATACATTCTTGATCGGTTCCCTTTTCTTTAGATTTTCCTGAATCTCTTCAAATGTACCAAACTGGTAAGCAGAGAGATCTAAGTTAGCTTCTTGTAATGCATCTGCATATGCCTTGGCTGTCTTGGAGGTGATCTCGTAACCCAGTTCAGGAGCATACTCGATTCTAGGTTCCACAGCTTGAATGATGCAGTGGTCGGTGGACACCAAAAAACACACATCTTTGTATGAGTTAACAATAGTTGACGGCACTCTCTCCCTGGCGTGCATTCTTAGCTGGAACGCCTCAAAGTATTCGGTCATGACTTTACCGAACTAATTTCCCAGTTGGTTGGCCATATCACTTATCTAGATCATAATTGGTCGGTCGGTTCCCCAAGTCACCTTTCCTATTCCCACGAAGAAATTAGAATAGTAAAAGTAGAAACATACCAGTAAGGTCCCATACTTCAGGGATTTCTTCTTGACGATACCTAGCTTCTTCAGATTCTCAAATATTTGTCCTCAAAGCATTGAGCAAATATCGTACTAGGCATTGTCATGCATTATTTGGTGAGCGGCATGAATGGCTCCTCCCGGTATGCTATTCAAGTTGCTAGATTGATAGATTTTGTAACCTATCACAGCAGATGCGAACCGAACTCCTTCGTCTTCAATGTCGTTAATGGTCATTAGCCGACTATCAAATTTTGACTTGGTCAGTCTGGTGACTACGGCATTGGAGATGGTTCTCAAGGTGAGTGCTTCCCCTTTGTCATTGTACCCGGTCACTCTATGCAGGTCCTCCTTGGTGATTTGATTGCATGCTCCTTTTGCGAGCCAGAATCCAGGTTCATGTGAACAACTGAGAACCAGTCGAATTCAGTCAGGTCGGAAGACGGTCAGGTGACAGACTCCATTGATTAGCCCAGATGACACCAGCTTCGCGTATTTGTCTAGAAGCCTTCCGTCTATGCATAGCGAGAGGTACTTGCTTTGGATGAAGGTCTCACCCAGTTCTTCTTGCTTGGCATGAATGAAGGCCGTGACATCTTCAATCATGAGGACTCCATTAGGTACAGAAGATAGCGCACCAGCCATGTCGTTTTCCCTGTTCTGAGCCGCCATAATGTCGTAGCCAGGTCAGTCGACTTGGTTGCCTTTGATCAGCTTGACAACGGAGGATGATGATGTCATTTCTTATCAATCGGTTTACACAGAAAGTAGTTTGATCGGTCTTACAGAGAATATCTTACGATGATCAAAGCACGAGAATATTACTCAAGCATAAGAAATTGTTAATCACAAATTGCAAAGTAAAAGAAAATGAGTAATTCTCCTTTCTTTATATGAGTTAGAGCATAACGATAATTACCAAATGGTAGCTATTAGTTAACGGCTATAGCATTAATTACCTTACCTAACCTTTCTTTCCTTTTTCGCCAACCGGTATTCATGCTTTTTCCTTTTGAACAAACCTCGGTTGATCAACACTTACCTGTCCGGTTATACTTCCTAACTGAGTGAGTTTGTTACTCACTAGTCCTACCGGGAATAGTAGACAGGCTACCGGTTCCCTCTAAGCCTTTCAAGCTCAGTTTGTTGAAGAGATATCACCATCACAAGACGATGATCTTCCCTCTGTCTTCTCCTCCATGGAGCTCTTTGATTCCTTCTTGAACCAAATCTTCTTGACTTCTTTCTCGGTCTCTTTTCCTCTGTTGTTCTTCTCATTGGAAGACGAAGTCTTCACCACCGGTTTGACCGATCCTTTTCTTTTGTTCATTGACCGGTTCCTACAATCTTTGGCCAGGTGTCCAACTTTGTTGCAAGTGTAAAAGACTATCTCGGTTGCTTTCCATGGATTTACCCTTCTCTTGTTGGGTGATTTACACTAGGAGTCAGTATGACCATGCATGCCACAGTTAGCACAGTTGGTTGTGCTCCGGTTCTTGTTTCTTTTGGGGAATATCGGTCTTGATGAAGATCTGAATGCTATTGTTTTGGATCTGCACTCATCAGCTTTGTGTCCAAACTTGTTGCATGCGTAGCAGTAGCCTTTGAAGCTTCCCCTGCTTCCACTGGACGCACTCGTGGGGTGAGACCAGGATTCAATGGTCTTGTGGCCATACTTGCAACAGTTTTTGTAGTAACTATTGGTTGGCTTTACCGGTGCATTTCTCCAGTTACTTGTTTTATGGCCTGGTTTCCCACAGTGATTGCAAGAAGTGTTGAAGGTCTTTTTACCTTTTTGTCCTACCGGTTTCTTCTTTTCCTTCTTGCTTTTGTTGGCTCCAGATGACTCACCGGTTTCCTTGGTGTCTTGTTCGGTGAACCCAAGTCCTATGGGGTCCTTGTGCTTTCTTTGATCTTTGAGTTTCTCATCAAGCTTGACTGAGCTTTCGTTGTATCTTCTGAGGGTTTCATTCCTTTCTTCGAGTTCTTTCATCTGTTCCTTTAGTTGACACAGCTCAATTGCCAGCCTCTTGCATGCATCATCTTTATCATGCCAAATCTTTTGCATGTTGGAATTTTCTTGAGTGACTATTTGCATGTCTTCTTTAAGTTGCAAAACGACAAGATCACTTTCCCTTACAGCTTCTTTAGCCAGATTTCTTTCTCTCTCAGAGGCTGTTAATGACTTAACCACAGTGTTTCTTTCATCTTCATCTTTCCTCTTTTTCTCAATCAGTTCAGTCATTCTTAGGGCATTATCTTCCTACTCCCTTTTTAGGTTGGAGATCTGATCGGTTAGGATCTGGTTTCTCTCCATGAGCTCAGAGACTGCCTCCTCAGCTTCATCTGATCCACTTTACTCAGAGAGTTCATCAATTGTTTCATTGCTCTCACTCAACTACAGAGCCAGCTCCTTTCTTCTAGCAAGGGATCCTCTCAACCTATTTTCAAGAGAGGCAATGATATCACTAGCTTCCTGAAGCTGCTTCTGATACCTGTAACCCTCCATGATCTTTTTCTCAAGCGGTTAAGCTTTATATTCAAGAGGACAAAGCTCTGATACCAATTGTTATTCCTAACCGGTTACTGAGAGGGGGGGTGAATCGGTAAACACTTTCTATTTTCAATTAAAGCTTGTATAAAGATTCTTGCAAGTTAAACAAAATGTAAATAACCATTCACAAACAGAAATACAAATACTCAAATCAACACATCATTTATACGTGGAAACCCTCAGTTAGAAAGAAAAAACCATGGTGAGACAGAGCTCACAACTTCACTACTACAGTAATAAAGACCCCCTGTTAGGAGCTTACAAAGCACTTGCAAGAGTGCTACCCCATAAAGGGATTTGGTAGAAGATTGGTTAAGATCTTGACTCTGTCATGAGCCGTCTTGTTAAAGGACTTTCAACATCAACTAAGATCCTACCTAGTTAAAGGATTTATACAAAGAACCTGTTAGGGCTCACCCTGATAGAGGGATTTGAATATGCTTTTACAGTATAAAAGCAATGATCTTAATTGACACTCTCTGTCTAATTAGATCATAGCTGTTGACCTTCTTGTTCTGCCTGGCTGTTGATCCTTTCTACCTTTCACCTCTGTGACCGTAGCTCTTCTCAGACGATATCTCTCTCCTGCTCTGTATATTCAACAACTCTTCTTTTCGTGTCCTATAGCTTGTATTTATAATTAATCTTATTAAAACCTAACTCAGAGAAACTCCAGGCTGTACACTCATCCATAAATCATGCAGCAAAAAACTTTGTGAGATGATCTTGAGTTTACATTGAAACATCCGCGTAGAAATAAAACTAAATCCTGTTAAAAAGCTAACTCCAGTTCTAGACGGTGGATGCTCCGTATAATCCGGTTTTAAATCAGACAGTTCCGCATAATCCGGTGTGGATTATAATGTTCTTGACCGGTACTAATCTTATACCTGGTTCATCCCCTGTATGCACTATAAGACCGGTACTATGTACTTGGTTAGGTCTACCGGTGCATATCCTCTGCTTAGTCTACCGGTGCATATAAAATAATATGAGTGATCTACCGGTGTACCTGATACCGGTGGGAATGGTGTTTGCATCTATCTTCACTAATGACAACTTAAATTGGCTAACAGATCATTCAGTATATATTATAAATCTTTGTATTTTATTAACTCTGAGATTTACTCCTTTGTTTATGTTGTGCAGGATACCAACTTAACTCCTTTACTAATATATTACTATGTTGGATGATCAGTAGTATCCATACACGTGGTATATTTATACCATAACTGCAATGGTAGAAGCCACGTCTATGATAGACGTGACGCCTCTCATAGGCGTGACTTTACGTCACTCCTTTTCAATTATCTGCAGGGCCCAATAACTATCGGGAGTTTATTAAACATGCTGCTTCATTAACATGTTTCAATATAGGATATGAATCGATGGTATTGATTCCATCCTAATTCATTTTATTAAACCAGTTTTATTATTATTAATATTTATAATTATTATTATATATCTCATAATAATAATGACTGTCAACTTATATTATAATAATAAATATCAATGTTTTTATAATAATATTAATAATAGATAATAATATAAGTAAATATTAATATATATAATAATAATATTATTATTATTATATATATATATTGATATATACATATATATTTCATTATTTATCTATTATATTGATATTTATCTGATCGAAGCAATTATATTCAACAGTGTCAATGAAATTTTGCAAAGGAAGGACAATTTCAAATTCATTCCTGGAGCTACCAACAAAATTAGCTAAAAGGATAGCAAGATGGAACCAGCATGAGTATTCAAGTGTTGAATTTGAGATATGCCAAATCTCTTTTATGTTGAAAAAAAAAGTGAAAATTTTGAAAATCAAAAACTCAGAAAATCCAAAAAGAAAAGATTTCTCAATGGAAAGGTGATCATTTCATGGTTCTTGTGGTCAAGACGATCATCAAATTGATATTCTTCAATTTTGGCGTGCTTTGAATGAGAAGTTGCATCTGCAAAGTTTGTCTCAATTTGCATTACAAGGAGGGTCTAGAATCCATAACACCACTGGACATGGTGAGATGCATTGTTTGAATTTTTTGTTAAGGATGAAGTTAGCTTTCCAACAAATTCCTTTTCAGAAATACATATACCAATAGTACTTGCAAGACTAGAATCAAATTATTGTGAGTTCAAGGAGATGATCAAGAAGGAATTAAGAATTGAGAAAGATGGGTGTGTAGAAAATATTTTGTTACCTTATTGGTGTAGAATACACAATTCATTGCATTCAGAATTCACTTGTCCATCATGCCAAGACATCATCAAGCAAGCCAACAGTGAATTGGGATGGTCTAAACAAATCAAGTATATGCAATCAGGAATCATCAAAGGAATACAACAAAGATAACATTCAGCCATCATGTTTTGCATCAAAAGAAGAGCATATTGCAGCATCATTAAAGGAAATGAGTTACAAGAAGAAAGCATGATTAATCCTAGTGATCAAAGTATTCAAGTGGAAGACAACTTTTCAAGCATTGCACCGGAGGAAGAGCCCATTAAGGTGAAGATCAAGGAAGCAATGGAAGACAGTCAAGATAGTGAAATGGTGGCAAGTGATGATCAAAGTTTGAAAACATTGGAGAATGAAGAATCACAAGTTGTTGCCAAGAAGGAAGATCGTCAAGGATTTGAACTAGAAGGAAGTGATGCAAAGGATGGTCAAGATTCATCCATCAAGAGAGAAAGAAGTAATTCAAGCCAATTACAAGGGAAAGAAAGTGATTCCAATGTATTTAAAGAATACAAAATCCTTGATGAGTGTTCATCCATAAAACAAAAGGAAGATCCAAATGAAGAATTGCAAGCCATTCCAAGAGAAGTATTAATCGGCAATCATGTTCCAAATGATAAATACTATATTCAAGCATTCTTGGAGAGAGTAATCAAGTAGATGAGCAAATTGTCGCATTGAAAGCTATGAAGTTTGGTTCACCTGCTTGGGAGCCTGGTTCGGCCAAGGTTGGAACCAATGCTTGGTTCGGGTCTAGTTTGCCTATGGGTCCGAACAGGGTCAAACCTAGGCAAGCTGGTTCATCCAGGCCGAACACAGGTCGAACCAGGACAAACCCAAGCAAACCAAGTGCAAACCACGTACATTTCCACTAAGAAACATTTTATAATTTAGTGTGGAAAACAATTATTACAAAATTTGAATAAGATATTTAACATTACAAAACAATTATTGTTGAAGTTCAGATATATATTACATCAAATTAAATTAGCGCTCAAGATTTCTTCAAGTGAATTTTTATATCCAATTGCTGATAATGACCCCTATCCGATTGATTGGAAGCTTTCTATAGTGATAAATCAGTAGTTCAGAACTTTAAACTTTTAAAAGCATGAAACCATATAAAAAATAATAAGAGAAACCATCAAGACACAAATACCAAATTCCTCGTGGAAAACCCTTTCGGGTAAAAACTAGGGCATACAATGCTTTCATTAACAAATTGGGCACCAACCCATAATATAGAAGAGAGCACCAAATCGCAAAGAGCACCAACTCCAGTTAGTTGAGGCACCAACCCCACTTTAGGTACCAACCCAAAAAAGACTCGCTGATTTTAGATAAGCTCGACTTCTATCATACATACTTGACTTCATCTCACTTACTTGACTCCATAACCTCCTTCAAAATCTGTAACAAATCTTTCCTTGATCCCGACTGCAAATCTCCTACAGAGTTTCCTTTTTGTTCTAACTAACAGGTCTGCAATGGTCTATTAGTGTATGCATATCTTCTCTTTCTTCCTTGACAATAAAACTCACTAACTCCAAAAGAATTTCCAAACTTAATTTATTTGCTTTTAAAGCATATCACTGCTTGTTTTGATTTAGTATATTAAAACAAATTCTCATCCATTCACACTCCTTCAGAACTCAAAATTGTTAATGTTTTAAACCAGGAATAAAAAATGAGCAGAAACAAAATAATGAACTCAAGACACAGCAAATTATCCAAGGAAATCCCTCCAGCTTGAGGAAACAAAACCCAGCCGCAAAAATCACAAATATATATAATGAATGTGCAAAAGACTGATATACAACTTGGCCAAACACCAGGCCAATCTGAAACAATGAATACTTCTACATATCGATCACAATGAAACAAAGAATATCCATCTATGTGTGTGGTGAATTCCTTCTTGAAGAATATAAAAGTTGTCTTGACCCTTTGTCTTGTCGTTACAAAGTGAAGACCCTTCATTGTCTTGACTCTTCATTGCCTTGACATTACAAAGAAGATGGCGTTATGTGTTGAGTTGGCTTCAATAATATATTTATTCATTTTGAATATAGGAGAGAAAGATAACTCCCGCAATTATAATATCAACACTCCCTCTTAGCTAGGGAGGTAGCTTTCCAGAAATCCATGTCATGGAGTCTCTCAACATGACACCCACAATGGCTACACCCATTTGTGGAAAAGGATTTATCATGGAATCTCTCAACGTGATAACATCATGGAGTCACTCAACATGACACCCACCATGGCTACTCCCATGTGTAGAAAGAAGCATATGCACAAGTGCCCATCACAGAGTCACCCAACGTGATGTTGTCATGGAGTCTCTCAACATGACGTCCACCATGGCTACTCCCATGAGTGGAAAGAGCAACATCTCTCAAGGGCTTTCACCTCATATTTCTCCATCTCAGAGAAATATGCATTTTAACACATAGTAAGGGTCACTAATGCTGAGACTCCCTCTCAGCAAGGGCAACATCCCACTCTCAACACCACGTAAAATCTCTAGGTACATCATGTAATGTCCCCTTTTTTAGACATTAGAATTTTAAATGCCAACTTTCTAAAATATTAAAATTGACTTTATGGGAGCCTAATGCAAATTGATAAAAGACATTTTAATAGTAAAAGAGGTGGAAAAGTGACAAAAGAGGAAGAAGATGGAAAGATAGAAATGGGAAATTGAAGGGTCACAAGGCTGCTCCTTAAAAGAACAAAGAGGAGCTCATTTCAGCATGCTTAAATATATGACTTGATTTCTGATTTCTCTTGGAGATATTTGAGAAGCTTCTAGCTTTCAATTCTGAAACCTGAGGATAGGAACCTTCAAGCTTCTTGGTGGATTGGATGGAAACCCAATTCATCTTTAGATGTGGGTTCGTGACAGAGTTCACATAGTGTTTCAAGTTCTTTTCTAGCTATCCAATTTGACTGCTATTTTTGTATTTAAGATTGGATTATGTTATTGTATTGCTGAAGATTGAAATGCAATAATATTTCTAAGACTATTTTTATCTAGGTATTTTTCTAGTATTTTGTTGGATAATTTGAAAACCTATTGCGTGAAATTATCTATTTCAATTTTTGTGATACATTTGAGAAATTTTGGAAAAAATATCCATCCGGGATATTACAGTGGTATCAGAGCTAGATTTCCTACCAGTCTGCAGGGTTTCATAAGTAGCAAGAATAAATGTATTTTGCAATTAAAGTTTTTTTTTTAAATCAGAGTTTGGGAAACAATATTATTCTGAGAAATACTGCCTGGATATATATTTGTCGTAGGCTTTTGCCTTAATTAACTGAAAACAATGGTTATATGTTGACAGCATTTGCAAAGGTATTTGGCAAATAAGTTTTCAAGCTTGTCCCAGAAATTAAGAATATTGGCATTCGAGATAGCCCGATTTAGATGTCTGGTATGTTATGTATTTTATTGAGATTGTCGTGAATAAAAGAGAAGACATATTGGCCAAGGAGCTCTAAAGTTCAATTAAATTAAAATATCAGAAAACATTGGGTATTATCATGGGCGATTAAATACTATTTGAAGAGGATGAAATATTATTTGGTTGAGTTCAATACTATGGTGGCTCATCATTTATAAGTTTGGTCGCATCAAAACTTTGGCTTAGAAATTTATTGGAGCCCACCAATATAATTTAATGCCATATTTGGGCTGGGAGATTTTATTCATACTATCGTAAGAATTATTAAGTTCCTAGACAATAATCTGCTATCGCAACATCTGGGAGGATGTTTTAGTGTGTGACCTGATGTAATATTGAGATGTATTAAGGTTTGGATTATTAATAAATTCTATCCAACATTGGTGTATGCGACACGCATATTGAATATATTTAGAACAAATATTTGCCCACAAACTATAGCTAGCGCTAAGACATTAGGCAATGTCGTGAATTAATAAATTTGCTCGTGGTAAATATTATTATCACCAAACATGTCAGCGAGCATTGAAGCTTGAACGGAAGGCTTCATCATTGTCGTGAAACCTGTAAGGAACACAAATATTTATTTTGGTTTGAAGCTCTACTTGGGACGTTACAGAATATTATCAGACTGCAAGTTTACGTTTCAGTGAAAGAACTGGACCTGGAGCAGATTCGAATGGCAACGGAGGATGTTTGGAATTAGTATTAGCGTTGGGAAAATTGTTTGATTGGTATGGACTAGTTTTGGAAAACTTACGAGAAGATATTACAAGATTAGTTGGAAAAGCAGCGGTTACATTAATAAGGGGTGCGGAAGATTATCAGAGAAGTGGCAGTTTACGTTGCGTATGGTAATTTGGATTGTCGTGGACTTTGGCATGATTCCCGTGAACTTGCGAGTTGAAGAATTACCAGTCTGAACACATTACCTTGTCTGGGACTCACGGCTGGAGATTTTTTGTCACCCATAGGTATTACGTGGAAGCCATTACTTGGTCCATTGGTTGGTTCTATGGGATCAACTGGATCAACAGATTCTTCTAATTTAGTAGACTCCCTCTAAATCTCAGAAGGAGAATCAAGAGCAGTAATATCCATATCTTGAGATGTCTCTTGTTCTTCTTTATCTATCTCCATAGTGTTGTGAGGTTTTCACACCATCACCCCATTGCAAATGGGGACCCCCATTTTTTGCTCGTAGTTGTTAGGTTCGACAAATTTTGGAATTACATTTGGCAATCCAGTGCTTTAAAAGATTGAGAGGTGGTATTAAAATCAACTAGCCAGGTTGTGATTTTAAAGTGGGAACATTAAAAATAAAGTCTATCGAGGTCATGTTATAATAGGTTGAACGTAAACTTCTAGGTGTATTTAAATTTTGGCTAGCCAATTTGCCCAAAATTCCATATAAAAGCGTATTTCATGTATAAGGACCTTAAAACCCTTATAAAATTGATTTTCTACGTACAAAACGGCCAAAATCCTAACAAAAAAATCAATTTTCTTTATAAAAATACGCAAAATCCGAACTATACATGAATTTCCCCTCATATTTTGATCAAAATCCGGACTCTACATGAATTTCCCTTCATTAATTGGCTTTTTCTTGAAAAAAATTTAAGTGTTGGGGTTAAAATCCAAGCATAGTATGAATTTCCACCACTTTGAATGAATTCTGCTTGAAAATTTTCGAAGTGTTTGAAAAATCCAAACTAAGGGCGATTTTCCCCCAAGGGTGAGCTTGAAAATTTTCTAAGTCTGGAAATTGTTCAGACTAGGGTAATTTTTTCCTTGGAGAAAGTTGGGAACTTGGATATTTTTTCTAAGTTTGGAAAGTGTCCAGACAGGGGTCGTTTTTCCCCCAAGACTAAGTGCGTACACTGAAAAATTTTCTAAGTCTGGAAACTGTCCAGACTAAGGTCGATTTTCCCTTGGATTGGATGGAGAAACTGAAAATTTGTCTAAGCATTGGATTAGTCCAAGCTAGGGTCGTTTTTCCCCTACAAGGCAGGAACGGACTCCAAATTTTTTCTAAGTGTCAAATTAGTCCAAGCATGGGTCGTTTTTCCCTTGAGGGCTAACATTGAAGATATGTGAATTTTTTCTAAGTGTTGGAGATGTACGGACATGGCATGATTTTTCCCCTCAAGAGGAGTTTGGAATGTGAAAATTTTTCTAAGTATGAGAACTATCCAAACTAGGGTCGAATTTCCCTTTGAGGGCCAAATTGCGAAAAAAATTTAAGCGTCAAATTTGTCCATACTAGGGTTGATTCTCCCCCCTTTTGATAGCAAAGCAAGATCAAAGTTTTTTCTAAGTATAAAGTGGATTTTTATCCAAACTTTGACCGATTTTCCTTGCCTTGCATGAATGAAATTGGAGTTTGGACATGGTTGCAAGTCCATACAAGTTGTGGACTTAGGCAAATTTGAGAATCCTAACATGGATCGATTTTCTCCATTATGGCAGAATTTTATTATTTAATTAAAGTTAATGTGGGAAATTAATAAAGTCAAAGTGGAACCTTCTAGAAGGTGGTAAATCTTTTATCCCACATTGCTTGTGGAAAGCAAATAAGAGGCATGGATGTCATTATGACTTACGACAATCCGTTGTTTGAGCTTAGTGATGATCCCTTACAGGTGTTGTACGATCATGATGTTGATGATGTTTGGGATCCGATTTGTACACCTGCTCATCAGGTTGATTATACAGGAGGTCAGCCAGGCCTAGCCAAACAGTTTATAGAGGTGTACACCGTGAGGAGTGCTTACAGTTTTACTTTCAATCCTCACGTTCAAGACATCTATCAGTCACACAGTTCTTCAGGGCATCCTTTGTTAGAAATTTAAGTTGTCATTAGTGTCTTTCACACACTCTCATTCACACCGGTAAAGGGTCACCAGTTACTCACATTACTTACAATACACTGGTAGACTATGAGCGGAGTATATGCACTGATCGACAATACACCGGTAGACCGAACTAAGTAAAGCAATACCAGTCTTATGTTGCATACAAGGACATACCGGGTATAAGGGTATACCGGTCAAACTGCTAGTAAGATCCAATCCGGATTTTGTGGATCAATTTGAGTTGAAACCGGATTATACGGGATATCCACCGCTTGTAAGTGGAGTTAACTTCTTAACAGGAGTTAGCTTTATTTCTCCGGATGTCTTGCAAGGTAAACTCCACATTAGAACGGAAAGCTTAACTTCTAGTTGCATGATTTTATTGTTGAGTTTACAGCATGGCAGTTCTATGAGTTAAGGGTTTCATGATGGTGAACTCTTGTATAAATATAGGTCATAGGACGCAAGAAAGTTGTTGATTATTGGTGAATTGCATAGAGCAGAGGAGAGACATCTTCTAAGAGAAGACCTACAAACACAGAGGTAGCAGAGATCAATAGCTAGGCAAACAGGGAAAGAGGTATGATCTAATCAGACATTTAGTGTCATATCAGATCATTGCTTTTATCAGTAGTGAAAGCAAATTGAAATCCCTTTATTAAGGTGGACCTAATCGGTTCATGGTAAAAATCCCCTAACAAGGTAACATCCCTTGTGGTGTTCAAAGTCCTGTAACCAGGCGGCTCCTAACAGGGTTCAGATCTTAACAGATCTTTTGTAAAATCCCTTAACTGGGTAGCACCTTAACCAGTGCTTTATAAGCTCCTAACAGGGCACCTTCATTCTGCAGTAGTGAAGTTGTGAGCTCTGTCTCACCATGGTTTTTCCCTTCTAACCGAGAGTTTCCACGTATATATCTGGTGTTGATCTATGTAGTTACTTTTATGCTTGCATATGATTGATTGTTTTGGAAAAGTATTGTTCAAAACAAGTTTTATAAAGTAAGAAAATAGTTGTTACTGATTCACCCCTCCCCTCTTAGTAACCGGTCGGTACTAGCATCCTTTTGATGACTGGTATGATGATTTGGTTAGCTTGAAGACTGGGAGCAAGTCCAATCTGTTGGTTGAGTTACTCCCGTGTGAGTTACTTTCGGAATTTCTCCCACGAGGCAATCCTGTTGCAGCATCATCAGTTCAGGTGTTGAGTGCAATTTTCCAGTTGATGATGTTGGTACTGTTGATGTTGTTGACTTCTTCACAGGAGTATGAGGTTGATCGGGACATTACTCATGACCATCCTTCGGATCCGGGTGGATTGTGATATTGCTTGTTTTTCCTGATTGCTCGATGACAAGCAATCTTCGGAAGGGAGGACTGTAATGTCCCCGTTTTTCAATCTCTTGAGATTAGCTTGGTTTGGCAACCCTTGCAAGCTAATCAGGTGATCAGAGGGGGTCAGTTGGCGGAGCCAGTGTTTGGATTCCATTCTGGAGGTTCAGGTTACCAGGTCTGCTCTTTGTTCGGGTCAGTTTGGTCAACTTACTATTTTTAGTAAGTGGTATTTTGGGTATGGCCAGGTTTAGCAGGGTGTCTGCATGGGGTGTCAGATGTGTCTGGATCAAGTTTCAGGGGATCTCTAATTTGAGAGACTTATTATTTATAGTAAGTCTATTTTTGGCAATTGGCTATTTCTAGCAGGGCAATTGGAGTTTGAGGTTCTGATGTCAGAAATGAATTTGTTGCAGTCAATGGGTTTTAGTGGCTTCTTATTTTAAGTTATCGTTATTAAATTAAGTTATTTTAATTTAATAACTTTACGACTTTATAACTTTAATGTTATAAAGTGATGTTGTAAGGAAGAAGCTTCTTTAATGAATAATGTAAGGTTGAAGCTTTTTCAAAAAGCTATATATACAACTCGAAAAAGCACTTTACATTACCATTGATGATTTGATAAAATTTTGGCTTTGTGAGAGAATTCGTCTTGGCTTGGAGGAGCTAGGGTTTTGAGCTTGGTCTTCATTAATTGGAGAGAGTTCTGCGATTTCTTGAGTTTGGACTTCAATTCCTAGAGAAAACTCTTGGATCTTTTGTGCTGGAAATGACTGATGAATGAGAGATTGTGTGTTGCAAAAACACATGCAATATCAATCTTTCCAGAGGGCTGTCATACAATAATCAAGAAAGGGCCATACGGATTTAATGCTGGAGCCTTTTGTATGAGGGTTGCGTGTGGATTCAAGAGGAGAGTGTTGCATTGTTGGAGTTACGGGTTATGCATTGAATGCATCTCATTTGCTTAAAGAGTGGCTGCGGTTTATGTGTGAGCTTGGAGAATGTAATTCTGTTCCTTGAAGGCTGTGTGATTATCTAGGAGAGCTGCATAAGGAATTTGGAGAGGCTGTAACAATGTTAGAAGCTGCGAAACAACACATGGCATCAGCTTAATGTATCAGTGCTGCATGAATTTGAATGTGTGATTTGCTTTGAGGTCCGCCAATGTTAATGGCAATTTCCACATCAAGCCACCGCCATCATTAGAGAGCTGCTGGTTATATTGGGAGTTAAACAGAGTCTTTCAAATTAAATATTCAGGTTCCATTTTTAAACTCAGAATTTTGTTTCTTGTAATTGCAATGAAGACTTGAAGCATGTGAAAAATGATGAACTTTGAAATGGAAATAAATTGCTGTTATTTTTAATTGAAAAATTCTGGAAAAATTATTGTAATTCATACATGTTCTAGAAGTAAATTTAAAAGTGCAATTAAATTTGAGAAAAGAATTAATTTGCAATAGAGAGTCAGTCAGGCTCTTCACAAAATGCAAAGAAATAGCAACCATTTTGACTATTTCTTATGTATATGCAATGAGAAAGAAAAACGGCGTCTAGGGCATAAATCCCAATCAAAACAAGGAAATAAATCAATGAAAGAAAGAAATAACTTACTAAAATCAATTCTTGGGCTGAGAAATTGATTGGAAACACTCAAATCCTCCTTCCATGAAATGTTTTTGAAGAAAAATGACCAAAGGAGGACTGTTTTAATCAAAATGCATATGCTTTGTATTTCAAACAGCATATGCAATGCATACAAAAATCGACACCCTAGAGTGGAAGCAGCCAAGAGGGAAAAACGGACTTTGATGAAGTGAAAACACATTCAAAAACAATGTGTAGTCTCTACCAAATTCGACACCCAAGGCTGGAAATGCATTTAGTTGGATGCAAACACACATAAAATGAATGTGTAAATGACTTGAGAAATAACGTCAAGGAGAGCACATTAAAAACATTGTTTTGAAAAGCCTTTGCACATTGTTTTTAACATATGCAATCCCCTTAAAATTTGACGCCATGAGGAAACACAGCCAACAAGGAAGTGAAAACGCACTTTTGAAATGTGTATGCATGTGCTTTAAAACATATGTAATGCTCTTAAAAAATGACACCCAAGAATGGATATTAAATACGCAGTTTTTAATGTCTTTGCACATGAAAGAACATATGCAATCTCTCCAAAAATCGACGCCCTAGAAGGAAGAGTTTAAAAACACACTTTAACAAGTGTTTTTCATGAGTCTAAAACATATGCAATGTGATGCAGAGAGACATCAATCATCCATTCAAATCTGCATATCTCAAATGTTCTTCCTTGTAAATATTGATCAGAGACTCAAAATCTTTTAAGATTCCGATGACAATAATATCCACTTAAGAATATAATAACATCGACTAACTATTATATTCCAAATTCTATCACTGATTCATTTCACGGAGATTTGATAAATGTTGCAGATCTTACGGCTCCTTCACAGGCTCAGGTTGGTCTCATCACCATGCGGGTTACTGAAGCACGGGTCTGTTATCTTTCCTCAATCCCAAATGCCGAGTGCAAATATGGGCATCTCCGATAGCATCCAAACCTGTCAACAAAGTGGCTCGGTTTACTCACGGTTCAAGAGAAGTCCACCATCTTCGATTGTGGACTCACACTGCAAACCATGCTTCACCCTCTCGGTTCTATTTCAACCTGGCTGTCTAAAGGGAAGTCTCTCTGGCTCCACGCGGCTGGAACGGACTTAATAACCAGTCCCGTTAACTTAGATCGCAATCAATCCAACAATACATATAACGGTTTCTTGAAAAACTGGTTTGGTGTTAATACATTTGAACATTCAGCACTGTCATGAAAACCGAGCACTAACAAGAGTGACACATTGTACCATAGCAACTCAAAAGAAACCCGATACACAAAGCAAACTAGGCTCTTGATATCGGTTGCCAATAACAAGCAAAACTGGTTCCAATAAACTATTAAACTTCCTTCAATAAAAACCTGATACCATGAATCAACTTACATCAAACAAAACAAAGCACGATCCCCATTGTCATTAAATAATGGAGCTTGATTGACATAAGACGAAATCAAAACACTCTTGAAATTTAAAACACTGAATAGCGGCAATCACGAACTGCAAACATAGTTTCGAAATATAGTTCAATCCATTTTCCATTTGACGTAACAATTCAAAGATTTAAGAACAAAGAAATTACAACTGAGAAAAATGAAGAACGGAAAGATATTTACAGAGAAGTTAATTCTTTCTTCTATTATTTTGTTCCCATTACATTGTTTTCTCTTTCTCCGATTCTCCCCATTCTACTCTACTCTCTCTTATCGAGGCTTTTTGATTGCATAGACCAAGAACTTTTAAAATACTCCAACCCAATAACTCCCCATAACCGAAAACTAAAACATCCCAACTCCTCTAACGGTTTTCATCACCGATTAGAGTAAGTTCTAATCTCATTAAACAAACTAGGAAATGTATCGTGGAGTTGACAACAAAGTTGCCAACTTCACGATGATACAAACCCCTTATTATTTGAAAACACTTACTTCTACCAGACCGACTACATTAATAACCATTTAAAACTAAGACCCAACCCAACCAATTACATTAAAATAACCATTTAAAATGCATGTAGAATCCTGGGTCTTTGAAATGATTGGAGTCCAGGGATGCGCCTGCATCACAATGCCTCCAAAATTCGACATCCTAGGAGGAATATTAAATACGCTATTTTAAAAAGGAGTTTGCACATGTAAAAATACATAAAAATATATGTATTTGGGTTTAAAAACAACACCCTTAGTGGTTCTCCATTAAAAACGCACTTTTCAAGTGCAATTACATATTGATTAAAACATATCTTTCATGAGGAAAAAGCCACTTGGAGAGTTTTTGAATACGTTGTTTTCTATATGCAATCGCATATAAAAAAACAGCACTCATAAAAGATTAAATACGTTCTTTTGAGGTTCAACTGCACATCCTTTTAAAACATGTTTTTGGCCTAGAAAAAGCCACTTCTACATGTTATATATATGCAATTACACAAAAACAACGTATTTAATGTATAAAAGACTTAATTTCAAGAGGTGGGTTTTAAAAAGTGTTTTGCATGTTGATAACATGCAATGAAGAATAAAAACCACACCTTTTTGAACTTAAGTGTTTAATTTTGAATTAATTTAATATATAATTATAGTGTTTAATAAAGTAACATGAAATTAGATTATTTTAAAACTAATTTCACGAAAACATTAAAAACTATAGCTAAATCAACTCGAAATGAGTTGAAATTTGAAAATGGACATCAAAATTCATTTTATATATTAAATATAATTTGAACTCGTGCAATCGACTTTGAAAAACCCACATTTTAAGGATTTTTAAAGAATATGCAGTCAGTTTGGAAAACCCCACCTTTTGCATCATAACTTGAGTTATACAACTTCCTTTGATGTTTAAGTTAGCTCGAAATGAGCGTATTTCAAAGGGCTATTGACTCAAGGGAAAATCAAGATTAAAAACTACTATCAAAAAAAAAGAAAAACGAAGAAAAAAACTTGAAGAGTGCCAAAAATCAAGCGCTTGCAGTCAGAGAAGAAAAAGTCGTCCTGACAAGCGATAAGGTGATTAACTTAACTGGAACCCTCAAAAAGGATGCATGAAATGTGCAAAATAAAGAGCATTTCAGGGATGACAAATTGTCTTTATAACGCATTATCCAAAACATAAAAAACGTAGAGGATACACGTACGAATTCATAAGAAAATTGCGTAGGGTTGCCACAATTTTGTGATGTCAAAATTGAGGACAACATTCACCCAAATTGGGTTTCCACGTGATAAATCTGGTGTCATTGTGTGATTGATTGCTTGATGTTATTTTATGCTTGAATATGTTTAGCTTACAGTTATATGTATACTTGATCAGATTTATTAAAAGAAGTTTTATAGGTGTTGATTCACCCCTCCCCTCTCAGCACCGGTTGGGACTGTCAATTGGTATCAGAGCCTCTGGTTTATTTTCTTTACTGCTTAACCGCATAAAGAAAAAAAAAAGTCAAGATGATGAGAAAGGAAGGACCAAAGTTTTCAAAGGAAAACTTTACTCTCTGGTGCAGCAGAATGAAGTTGTACATGAAGACCACCAGAGATCAATACTAGACTCATGTAACCACTGATTACAGTGAACCCGTTGGCACCCTGACACCTGATGAATTGAAGATCAAGACTGAGCACACGGCTGCTATGGATATGATAGCCAGCACATTACCTGATCATGTCTATGCTGAGATTGAAAATTTAGATTCTGCTCACAAGATGTGGGCTAAGCTACAACTGGTATACGGAGGGAACCCAAATGTTCAAAGTTCCAAGGTTGAAAACCTCAGAGGAAAGTATGATGACATGAGGATGAATGAAGGAGAAGACATTGAGCAATACAGCAACCGGATCAAAGAGGTGATCAACTCCATCAAAAGCGCTGGAGGAAAGCTCAATGAAGAGGTGGTTAGCAAAATACTAAGAACACTCAGACCTCAATATGCCATCAAGATCTTTGCCATTCAAGAGCTCAGATCAGTAACCACAGATCAAGTCACTTTAGACTCCCTAATCGGTAAGTTGACTGCATTTGAATTAAGTAATTTTGATAATAGCTTACCCATTCAGGAAGCAGCTTTTAAGTCTTCTGTCAGTATCTCTTCCACCAAAAAGGGAAGAGAAACCGATAACTGCTCTACCGGTAAGATTGGTAATCTTGTTGAGAATCTACTCTCAAAAGAAATGGAGCAAGATGAGTTTGAGGCACTCATCGCTAGGAGATTCCCCAGAGGAAAAGGGAAGTACAGAGGAAAGCTTCCTCTAAAATGTTTCTCTTGCAACAAGATAGGACATATTGCTGCAAGATGTCCAGATAATGACAACAAAGACAAGGGCAACTGGTTCAAGAGTAAAGCAAAGAAGGAATGCTACCTTGCAGAAGGAGTCACTGACAATGAATCTGAAGACTCTGAAGATCCAGAAATTGCATTTGTTGCAATAACAGAAGAAAGCCCAGTGGTAAGTGAAATGGCACTTATCTCAAGATCACATCAGCATGATAATTGGATTATTGATAGTGGATGCACTAACCACATGACCGGTGATAAGAACAAGTTTATCAGCTTGAAGCTCAATGACAGAGGATTAGTAACCTTTGGAAATAATGCTTCATGTGTCATCAAAGGGAAAGGTTCTATTGCACTCAGCAATAATGTTGTCTGTGAAGATGTGTACTAGGTAGAAGGACTCAAGTACAATTTGATGAGTGTTGCACAACTGAACAACAAAGGATTCCTATTGGAATTCGAACAAGATTTATGTGTAGTCAAGAATCAATCCAAAACTCATGTTGCAACCGGTAGACAGAGCAAAGGTAATTTGTTCTACCTAGATTCAATGGAAGGGGCTTGTCTCATAGCATCAGTCAAAGGAGAATCAAGCAAAATTTGTCTTGTATCCAAAGAAGACAATAGTTGGTTATGGCACAAGAGGCTCTGCCACATAAACTTTGATAGTATTGTTAAAGTGAGCAAAAAGAAATCAGTTAGAAGACTCCCTGAGATTACAAAACCCATCAGAGGTGTTTGTAAAGATTGTCAGTTAGGAAAACTGACAGGAACAAGTTTCAACAGTAAATCTTTCTCTGCTGAAAATGCTCTAGATCTTGTGCACACAAATTTGTGTGGACCGATGAGAACAAAGAGCTACTACGGAGACCGGTACTTCATGCTCTTTGTAGATGACTTCTCAAGAATGATGTGGACACTCTTTCTCAGAGAGAAATCAGAGGCATTTCACATGTTTAAAATCTACAAGGCTAGAGTGGAGAAGGAGACTGGTAAAAGCTTGAAGTGCGTGAGATCAGACAAAGGAGGTGAATACACTTCTCAAGAGTTCACTCACTACTGTGAGGAACATGGCATAAAGAGGCAACTATCTGCACCTAGGACTCCTCAGCAAAATGGAGTAGCAAAAAGAAGAAACAGAACGCTGATTGACTGTGCAAGAACCCTGTTGATTCAGAAGGATCTTCCTCATCACTTTTGGAGAGAAGCTATCAGCACTGCTGTCTACACACTGAACCGAGTTCAAGTCAAAAAAGGAACCGATAAGACCCCCTATGAACTATGGTTCAATCATACTCCTAGTGTAGGTTACTTCAGAATCTTTGGTAGTAAATGCTACATCAAAAGAGATATGTACTCTGGGAAGTTTGATCCCAAGAGTGATGAAGGAACATTTTTGGGTTACTCTACCAAAAGCAAAGCCTACCAATGTTTGAACAAGAGTACGGGAAAAATAATTGAAAGCATTAATGTAAAAGTTGATGAATATTCAGAACCAATTAAGAAGACCGGTCATAATGAATATGACAATCTGCAAGGTCAAAATGAAGGAAATCTCTTTGAGTTCAGTGAAGTAACAACCGAAGATGAAAGAGAAGAACATGTAAATAGACATCTGGAGCGGGAGGCTGTACTTGAAGCTGACAGACCCACTCATGATGATGAACAAGAAGTTGTTCAAAACCATGATGAAGAAATTGTTCAACCGGAAGAACCTGACCAAGAACAGAGACCGATTCTCCCAAGGTATGTCACATATCACTCCACTGATAATATAATTGGTGACAAACATGCAAATATCTTGACCAAGAAAAAGGCCAGAGAGAATATCTATTTATTCTCCTGTATAAAGCCCAAAACCACCAGGGAAGCCCTAAAAGATGAAAATTGGGTCAAGGCCATGGAGGAAGAAATTGAGCAAATAGAAAAGAATTATACATGGGTGCTTGTGCCTAGACCACAGGACAAGAATGTCATTGGGATAAAGTGGGTCTACAGGAACAAGCTGAATGAAAAAGGGAAAGTCATAAGAAATAAAGCAAGACTGGTTTGCAAAGGGTATGCCCAGGAAGCTGGACTGGACTATGGAAAAACTTTTGCACCTCTGGCCAAATTGGAAGGAGTAAGAATTCTTCTTGCCTATGCTGCTCACAACAAATTCAAAGTATACCAAATGGACGTAAAGTCTGCATTCCTGAATGGAATACTGGAGGAGGAAGTTTACATCGAACAACCAGAAGGTTTCACGTCCACACAAAAGGGTGATATGGTTTGTAAACTGAAAAAAGCCCTTTATGGGTTAAAACAAGCTCCAAGGGCTTGGTATGAAAGGTTGCATTCATACCTCCTAACTATAGGATTCACAAGAACCGAGGACAACAACAATATGTATCTCAAGACCAGAAAAGATGGGAACCTGATTGCTGAAATCTTTGTAGATGATATCATCTTTGGAGGAGATGACAGGATGAGCAAGGCGTTTGCTGAAGAAATGAAGAACGAATTTGAAATGTCTATGATAGGACCCATAAAATTCTTCATTGAGCTACAGGTCCATCAGTTAAAGGAAGGCATCTTTATTTCTCAGTCTAAGTATATAAAGGAAATTCTTAAGACTTTTGGATTAAAAGAATCCAAACCGGTTGGTACACCAATGATAACTAACCTTAAGTTATCAAAGGATGATGATGCAAAAGAAGTGAATGAAAGACTGTATCGGTCCATGATAGGGAAATTACAATATGCAGTACACAGTAGACCAGACATTGCACATGCAGTTGGCATAGTAGCAAGATTCTCTGCAAATCCTAAAGAGACACATCTAATAGTAGTGAAGAGAATTTTCAGATACCTGAAAGGGATTGAGGAGTATGGCTTGTGGTTTCCTCACAAGGGAGGCTTCCAAGTAAAAGTTTATACCGATGCAGACTGGGCTGGAAATATTGAAGACAGAAAGAGCACAAGTGGTGGTGCATTCTTTCTCAATGCAAGGATTATGTCATGGACAAGCAAGAAACGGAATTGCATCTCACAGTCTACAGCAGAAGTTGAATATGTTGTTGCAGCAATCAATTGCACACAGGTAATCTGGATCAAACAGTTACTGGAAGGAATCCAAGAACCGATACTTGAACCGATTGCTATTTACTGTGACAGCACCAGTGCAATAAACATATCCAAGAACCCTGTAATGCACTCTAAGACAAAGCACATTGCCATCAAGTATCATTACTTAAGAGAGCTGGTACAAAACAAAAAGGTAAGATTGGAGTATGTTCCCACAAAAGAATAGATTGTTGATATCTTCACAAAGCCATTATCAAAGAGTACTTTTGAGTATCTCAGAGGTAAACTAGGGGTGATACCCCTCCCTGATCTTCAGTAAATTTGCCAAAGTGTTCATCAGTTCATTATGCTTCAACAGAGATCTTCACCTCAACTTATCTGGACTGATGAAAAGGACTATTGCTCGAAGGGGGAGCAGATTTCATTAAGGTAGTCTTTCTGACTAGCCTTTGGCATTATTGTCAAAAGGGGGAGAGTTTGGCAATAAACCGGAAGATGACCGGCAGTGGCAATGCCAGTAACACAGAGATACAAGCACATAGGACAAGTGACATGATTGCCCATTAAGGTTTTCCATCAATGCCAAAGGGGGAGATTGTTGGCATTAAGAGACGGTAACCGATAAGCTTGCTACTGGTACATGGCAATTAAGTATTGTCATTGATTGGCAAAAGAGGAAGGAGGAAGGAGGTGTTTTGACATCTCAAAACTAAGGATCTAAGGAGGACATCAGGAGTGGACCTATATGTAAGGAAACTGGTTTGGCAACCGGTAACACTATGCAAGCAAGAAGAGACTAGATCTGCTCATCAAGAGCAACCGGTCACTAAGCAAAGTGCATTTGCAACCGAGGACCGGGATACAACCGGTGCCAACTACGCAACCAAGGAAAAGGTGCAACCGGTGAGCAAAGGAAGGAAAAGTGACGAGTCAAAGTTCTTACCTGTTCACAACATGAGGATCTCAACCAATCAAGTGAAGATTTCGGTATGATACGAAGAACCAGGGAAGTCATAGTCAACTATCTATTTAAACCAACTCTTTGACCGGGATTTACTGCAACCGGGATTTACTGCACTAAATCCGGAAGACTTTGAGTTAACATGGTGATCGGCTCGAGGTGCGTTTAAAGGTTTTAAAGCCGAAGTCTGTTGCTTTAAAACAAGGAGTTATCTCATGTGAAGGAAAGATGCTTGACACGCATCTATTGTTTTCTTCATAAAACAGATAAAGCTAGAACATGCATCGGATGTTTCTTCAGTGAACTAATACTCCACCGAGTGATGTATCCAAAAGGGATCTGTAATTAGGTCATGCATGAGAGGCGCAAGTAGGGCAAGAACTCTATACATTCTTCTGTCTGCTAAGAATATAGGTTGCCTTCATTCTGCCGAATAAAAGAGTGAACCTATACGCTGAAGAAGCTAGGGTGAATAGAAAAGAGAAGAAGAGAGAGAAGAGTGTGCAGAGAAGCACAACAGTAAAGGAGAACACACCTGCAGCGACCGGTGATGTTTTGCAGCTGAGCATAACAAAGATTTTATCAGGCTATGCAAAGCCATTTGTAAAAGGCCATTCCCTCTATTGTTTTCTAACAATTACAATAGTTAAATCTCAGTATTTGGGTGGACTCTAACAGGTCCCTTGTATCAAATCCCTTAATCAGGTGACATCTTGTAAGGTGTTCTAAGTCCTCTAACAAGGCAGGCACTAACCGGCCTTATTGTAACAAATCCCTTAACCAGGTCGCATCTAATAGTGCGTTGTAATCCTCTAACAGAGAAGGCTCCTAACAAGGCGCACTTCAGAAGAGTGCAGAATTTGTGAGGTCTCCTCACGTTGTGGTTTTCACCCAAATTGGGTTTTCACGTGATAAATTTGGTGTCATTGTGTGATTGATTACTTGATGTTATTTTATGCTTGAATTTGTTTAGCTTACAGTTATATGTATACTTCATCAGATTTATTAAAAGAAGTTTTATAGGTGCTGATTCACCCCTCCCCTCTCAGCATCGGTTGGGACTATCAGAAGCTCCACTGTCGATTAGCCAAGTATCACTATCAATAGGAACATTACTTGAAAAAGAAAAAAATAAATAAGAAACCCTCTGAATTTTCACTTGACTCTCTATGAGGAGAAGCATTTTCAACATTTGTAGCAGAAACTTGACACTCGGGTCTTGTTGAACAATCTCTAGCAAAGTGACCGTACTTGTCACATCTGAAGCACTGAATCCTAGAGAGATCCTTCTTCTTCTTAGACTCGAGCGCTAAATCAAAATTCCTATCTCTGAACCTCTTGAAATTTCCTTTTCTTCCTTTTCCTTTACAAGTATGGGCAGCAAGGACATGATCTACTTCATGGTGAGATTTAAGCCCATTTCCTCTAGCCTCCAATCTGCATTCCTCTTGAATGCAATCAGCTCTCAACCGATCGAACTTGGGTGGTTCATCTCTTCCACTAATTGCTTGAATGAAGGATTCTAGAGAGTGAGGAAGGCCATTCATGTCCAACATAACCAAATCTTTGTCCTCAATGGAATCTCCAATAGCATTGAGTTGATCCTTTAATTATGTAATCTTCATAAAGAAGGAAACAACAGATTCTCCTCTAGCCATTTTAATGTGTAGAAGTTGACGTCTCAAGGCTAGAGCTTTGCTAGTGTTGTTAAATTCATACAAACTTTGAAGACACTCAAACATCTCCTTAGCTGAATTCAACTTGGATATAACAAGTACCATATGATCCTTAACAGAGTCAATCAAAATCTTTCTTGCAATGATATTATTCTTCCTCCATTGCGCTTTCTCAATGTCATCAGAAAGTTCAGGTACATCAGACTTCACGTAGTTGAGAAGATCATTCTCTTCATGAGCAATGAGGACCTTGAATTTCCATGAAGTGAAGTTGGATGCACCATCCAGCCTGTCTTCAACTTTGAGTCCATTCACCATTGTTGGAAGCTAAAACAAGCAAACTGAAAAGTAGAGCAAAGAATAATACAAAGAGACCACCGTTACATTCAATGAATCATCGGCAGTAAAGATGCTAGACGTATCACAACTGAACATAACCGCAACCCACACAGAATAGGAAGGAACCACGATGTCATGTCGTCCTATACCCGACTTGAAGAAGGAACACATGATCCAAATGATAAATGGTAATAAAGCTAGGCCCAAAGACAAATAGATGGTGATAACAGTTTGAGTTTCCAGCACAATAACTCTTACACACCGTTACCATAAAGTTGAGCGGTGACTAATAATAGATGGAGCCGATTCACCTTCAGCAGAATACAAAGCCTCTTGAAAGAAAGAACAATGATTAGATTTTACAGTCACGATAGCATCTTCACTGGAAGTGAGAAACAGCTCCCGATAATCACAAGATAAGACTGCAAACTGTAGAAGGCCAACAGAAAGAAGAACAAAGTCCAGCACTGAACATACACTCTGAGATAGATGAGAACATTAGAATCATCAAAGTAAATGAGAAGCACAACGCAGGTATGAATGATTTCTCCTGCAGCTACCAGAACATTAGCACCCTAACTATGAAAAATTTATATAAAGAGCCCAACAGTTGCCAAGCAAAATACAACCATCTACCAACTCCTACATCTGCTTGAAAGCCAACAACAACTAATACATAGTTGAGTACAACTATATTAGTAAAACATAATAAAGACATTGTATGCTAACTACACCAAGCATACCAATGATTATGTTTCACGGTTCTTTATAGTTATACAATACGTTAAGAATCAAGATAGAGCTTTTCCTTTCCTATTGGCATTTCTTGAGACTCAGAAATCTATAAGTCTGTTCTTTTGTACACCCAGACATTTATGTAGTCAAATTGAAAGTCAGCGTGCATCTACTTCTTCAATTTTAGTGACTAAGTTTTCTCGTCTATTGATGTTCCATCAACTATTACCTAATCTACGATCCTTGTTATGGTCAGATTATGAGCACTACAAGAATGCAAACTCTGGGATTCTAAAACATTTTATGCAGTGTGCTTCATACAGATGGATTTTAAGTATTCAAATTTGACTTGTGAGGCCTTCATCTTACTTCTGACAGTTCACAATTCCAACAAAAATTTCATCACCCAAGCTGTACAAACTTAGAAACAGAGTATGCATGCATTATAAAGTCAAAAATTATGGAGACAATAATATGCTTAATCAAAGTGTTTACAAAAAAAAAGCTGAAAGTGAATTAAATAACAAAATATCAGGTAGTATAAATGATAAACTATCTTAAATACAACATGAGAGCCATGCAATTATTTATAAAGAATACAAAAGTATTCAAACACGTATTGTATATACCTCTTTCGTGTTCTGAGGACGAAGCAGAAGGGGGCTTGAACCCTTATATTTGCCCATCCAATCAATGTTTGCTGTGGCTATTTCATCCTTGTCCTGGATGACATTTTTCACTCCAAGTATATTTTGGAAGTGAAGAATGTCTTCGGGTTCTATCTTGGAGAATGAAGGATTTCTTTGGACTTTTCTAGCTGCTGTTCCATAAGGTGCATAATGTAAGTTGTATAAAACTTCCAGGTGTGAATTTGAAGTACAGCGAGAAGACCAGTGCAAACTTTGAGCCCTCCCAAAAGAAATCTGTCTATTTCCAGGCCTCACACTAATCCGAGGGAAAATCTTCTTGGCAGATCTTAAATAAGATATAAGCTCAGAGCATAGCTTGTCTTCTGATCTGTATGACTTGCAGCATGCTGACTGAACATACTCTGCACAAAGCATATAACAATATCTTAGAAACTATAAGATTCGATGCAAGCAGCATCTATTGTGATTTATGGGTCGTTTTGTCTTGTCATTGTTGTGACTTGAGTCCTGGTTGAAACCAAAAGCTAAGTCTTAATTCTATTGAAATCCATGAATGGGAACCATGATTCTGTTGAAACACAAAAGAATACCTGAAAAAAAAACACTTGGACCACAGCAAGAATCTATGTACGTAAGTCTCAAGTAGTATTGGAAAGAAAGATGAGATATTAGACAACTTGTCTAGGTTTCTCGGAGATCACTCTTCTTTCCAGTTCAAAGAGCTTAATATTTTCAAGGTAGAATAAACTAAATATAATACAATGAGATTTAAGGCTTTTGGGAAATATGTTGACGCTTAACATAATAGTTAAAAAGCAGGGATTCTAATTCACCTTGCTTTCATAGGGAAACAGTACCCCTAGTGCTAACAAACTTTAGTAATCAGGTAAAAAGTAAAGGCAAAGGTAGTGTTTTGGATCATAACCAAGAAAACACCAATTTGGGGTATGAGACCCTTCTTATGCGAGGATTACACACGAGAATCATTTTTTCTATTTACCTAATGCTGTTTTGAGATGTATAATTCTACCCACATTGGGATTCAAACAGGTGACTTCCATTGTGGAGGACATATGTCTTCACCATCAGGCCAATTTCAGGCTCTACTTGCCATTGGTTTTAAAAATGGGTTGTAATACTAAGCAAGACATTGTACTACTACATCCATTCAGTCCCAAAAGCTATGAGCTAAGCTTGACTGACTACGCAATTCTTTTAATAGACAAATGCTCTTTCTTATACTTGGAAGCAATGAGACAACTTTGCACGCCCAATTGGAGCAATAAGCCAGCAGGAGCTGAAACCTAGGCCTTTCGCCCAGTGACCTTCCATTCCAACCAGGTAGCCGGTCCAACAGGTCAAATAAGTTATGTAATTTATAGGATCTTGTTAATACAGAAATGATGCGTGTTTACAAATAACAATTGTTTAACGTATGCTATAAATTGAATCGAATGGAATAATGTACAAGCCAGTTTCAATACAGAAGCCCTCTATTAACATGAGGCCGACCCTTAAGGTTCTCAATTATAATCACTTAAACTGGGTGCAGAGGAAAACCAATGGATTACAAAGTTTGAACCAATAACTGAAAAGTTATCAACCAATGTGAACAAACTCTAACTCTCTAATTAGTCTCAGAAATACGCTGCAACGACAAACGAGAATTTCTGAGGAAAATAAAACAAGATACAACTAAATTCAAAATTAAACCAATAAAGTCCTTAAAAACCACGTAAAAAAAAATTAGTACCATTTTCCCTTTCAGTTGTATAAATTCATCCAAACATAGCTGAATTCAGCATAAAATGAGAAATTCGAATTTGTGATCAGCCTTGTTTAAGATTATATCTCAAATTCATATCGATAGCTAATCAAATTATTATTGTGGAGACTTGCAACTATATGTTTTGGGATTATTTCATCTTGAAATGGTCTTTATTATTTCTTTAAAAAGGAAAGAGAAGAACAATGTAAGAGATAGAAAAAATACCAGAATTCGATCTGATAGCGGATGATAAAATCGCCAGCAAGCCTCTTTTCCACTTCTCCATAATTTTCCAAGCCTCGAATCCCCTCTCTCACCCTTCAGCGTAAATGGAAGTATACATTGATATTATTTTTATTATTTCAATTTTTTCCTGTCTGTCTTCCTCCACTCTCGCTCGTTGACGAAGTACTTTGGTTAAAATCCGTTTAGTGAGATTTTTTAAATATTTGATAACAGTATTTTTCAGATTATTAAAATAGATTGGAAAATAGAGAGAAAATGTAAAAAGTGAGGATATAATGGTTGTATGGTAAGTTTACTTTTAATTATGGTTCTTTATATTTGTAGTTTTAAATTTTCTTTCGAGAAGATTTTAAAATGCGAATTATGATATTTGAGAAACTATTTTTAAGATCATTTAAGTCTAAGGAATAAATTTTAAAATACAATTAAGCTTGAGGTTGTTTAATAATGACTATGAGTATGAATGAATGAATGATTTTAATGCCGTCTACGAGACCAAACAGCTTAAGGGACCACTGGATCACAATTGTAAGCTAACTCCAGATTCTTTTCCAAGTCGGACCTCATGTTGTGAATCTTGACAATCAAACTAGCGGTCCGGTTGATCTTATCCTCCTCGAATAGGTTGTGCATGTTGTTTGCCCCGAACTGATTTCGTACTGAGCCCGAATGTCATCATATGTGGTGCACTCAATGATAAAATGGCATTCAGACTCAATCACACCTGACACAGAGAACCTGCAAATCCTTTCTTCCCATTCCTCTTTAGGCCTTTTCCATCTACTTGTTTCGCATCTAAGGTTAGAGAACCCATCCTCAACTGAGCCACTAACAATCTAGCTTTTCCTTTTATAGTTTCCCCCAAATACGCCTTATCACCATGTTCCTAGGTTGGGTTGAACACTTTGATGTAATGAGCCTTTTTCCTACCCATGTCATTAGTCCACATGGCAGTCTGAAATGTTTCTATGACGAACTTTTTTATTTCCTCAAATTGATATTAGGGCATTCTTGTAACTTGATGTTCCACTTACTCAACCACTTTATATTCTGTTTCATCCATGTTTTCTTCTTGCGGACCAAGTCCTCTTTGATTGCAATTTTGGGTCATCGTTGGTTATCCATGGTGCCAAGTTTCTTTAAATAACTTATTAACCAAGTTATCGTTGCCGCCTCCAACGAGAAACTACCTGCTTTAGCTAAAAGAATTTCATATGGGACCGAGGTCTTGACTTTAAGACTGCTAGTGATTAAGTGTTTCTAAATCCTCTCCACCTGTCTCCAACTGCATTTTGTCATGCTGCCTCTCCAAACTTCGCAGTCATAAAGAACAACCGGCGTGACCAATAAACCAAATAAAGTTTTCTTGGTTTTCCAGTCCCAAAGTTCGGCATTTTTGCATCTATTCTAAAGTAGGTAAGACTCTTTCCACCCTCCCTGAATCCTTTTTGCTCTATAAATCTCCCAGTTGAGTCTATAATGGAGGTCAATCCCTAAGTATTTGTATTCTTTCACAATTTCTAATAGACTGCCTTCAAAAAGGAAGGAAACATGTTTTTCCTTCCTCTTCAAAGAAAAAATCATAATTTTCATTTTGTTGATGTTCACCTGCATCCCCACTTCCTAACAAAAGTGCTCCAAAGCCCCTAATTGATCTCTTAACCCTTGAACAGTTTTAGAAATCAGAATAAGATCGTCTGCATAAAGAAGAAGCTTCACCACATACCCAGCTAACTGCACCCCTTCGCCATCTATCTTGTCTAACCAGGATTCTAGTTTATCAATGTATAAGCCAAACAAAGTGGGAGATAATGGACATCCTTGTTTAACACTAATGTCACTACCGAAGTATGATTTTATTAAATTATTTATCATTTTAAATATATATGGTTCTATATGGATTTTTAATTAATGTAATTTTATTTTTTATTTTTTATTTTTTACTTTTTATTTTTTATTTTTTTTAGAGTTTTATTTTAATTATAAAAAATATTACTTAATAATTATTTCCAAATAAGCAAAAAATTTATTAGATCAATGATTTTTTTTGCTCAGTAATAAGATTTATATTTTATTATATAGAAAATAATATTTGCATCAAGGCTTTAAGCCATAAATCTAATCATAAGGAAATTGCCATCTAATCCCTGAACCACTCGAAACCATTACATTGCTTTATTAGTCGTTAACCACAAACCCCCCAACAGACTACCCTTTACAAATTTTCAACGGAAAAAACACCTAATCTATTTTGCAGTAGATCAAAACAGGGCTCTGCTACGATAAAGCATCAAAATCGGGGCCGTCATTACATAAACCTTCACAAAAGCGCTTCAAAAAGGAGTGAAACACAGTTACGGCCAAACAAGCCGCACAACTCTTCCCCTATGACATGGGAGAGATGAACGCCTCCTATGCTAGTGTCCCACCAGAAAACCCACCACTCTACGCATTCCAGATTGTTCAAACCTGCAGATTTCTTCTTTCAAAATCTCCCATTCAGCTGCAATCCTGCCTTTATAAACCTCCTTATCCACTTGAGAGGGCCACCATGGGAAAGAGAAGACCCCTTTCTCCCAACCTTCAACCGGGTCATCAAAACATTTGTTGTAATTAAAACCAAACCCAGCAAAGGCCCATTCAAGCAAAGAATCTAGACCCACAATCAACTCTTTAGGAAATAGTGATGTTACCACCCATTTTACTGTGTCAACATTATCATTTAATTCCAATCCCCACGCCAAAACCATCGTAGCAATGTCTGCATTAACCTTTCAATGATGCAGAGAATCTTGAAACAAATCACCCAATGTTCACTTGACTGCCTTGATAACGCCTGGTGTCGGACATTTTAACAAACGCTTCAGCCGAAGATCCGCTACCGGCCCAAACAACACCTTCTGTTGCAGGAGAGTTTTAAAGGTGAAAGTCGGCTCCATATTTTTCCACCCGTCGCAATCACTAGATAACTACAAAAAGAAAACCATAGTCTCCAATTTAAAACCATCCACACACTCGGGATTAATTCCATTCTCAATGAGGACATCACCTCACCAACTCCAACGCCGCCAAAAATAAACTTCGCACCCCAAACAGATACGACACTTCATAAAATCATAGCCCTCCTATGTCACCATAATCATCACTCACCCACGTCATCCTTTCCTAGTGTAACTAGAGAGTCTAGTTACACTTGACTAACTAACTCTTGAAGTGAGGACCAACCGTTAAAGAAATCCCAACGGTTACAAATTTCAAAATTTAGAAACCCAACAGGAGCCAAAGTCACTGCCCATTTTGATAAAGTGTCTGCATCACCATTGCCTTCCCTCCTTATATGGCTTATTTTAAAATCCTCAAACTCCGAAAGGAGCGAGTTAATTAGTTTTATATAATTGATTAGATGCCAAGCCTCCACTATGCATTGTCTAATAGCCTCAATGATCACAAGAGAGTCACCTTCTAGATGTAATTTAGTGACCCCAACAGCTTTTGCACACTCCACCACCCATAACGCTGCCTTTGCCTCTGCTAAATTATTAGTTCCATCAGACAAGCACTTAGCACCAAAGGCTACAACCGAGCCTCTGTCATCTTTAAGAATAATGCTTGCCCCCGAAGGACCCGGATTTCCTTTAGATGCCCCATCGAAATTTGCTTTTACCCATCCACACTCAGGGGCCTTCCAAGCAACAAGCAGCTTCTCCTTTTCCTTGACAACATTTCTAATGCTACTATGAGCATGTCTAAGCTTAATATCCGGCCATCTATCCAGCATCCTTCCATCATCTTTAGTGAAAGGCAATCTCCTAGAGGATTTCCTTAAAAGGACTGAATTCACCACTTCTGAGATTGCATGTTCGATTCGCCATAGAAGTCTTTCCAAAGGTTTGGAAAGATCTTGAAAGATCCTTCTATTTCTCTCTTTCCATATTTCCCACACTACTAAAGAAGGGAAAATAACCCATAAACATGACAGGAAAGACTTCATTTTAACCTGAGGCCAACTCTCTAAAAAAGCATTTAAATTAGGGAGCCACGACCCCTGCCAGTTGAGCTTTTGTTGAACCATCAACTAGCATTGCTTTGCTATTAGGCACCTTAAGAAAAGGTGGTCAGTTGTCTCCTCCTGACACTCACACATAACACACTTGGTTGGGCCCAAAAAACCCAAATGCTTTCACCTCTCTGCTGTGAGAACATGATTTTGGACTGCCAACCAAGTAAAGGCTCCAGCTTTAGAGAGGCAATCTGAACTCCAACATAAATCAGCAGCTGCAAACCCATCCTCTTCCACACTAGATAACAACTTATACCCAAGCTTTACCGAGTACTCCCCTGATGTAGACCCACACCATAAAATAGCATCCTCCTCATTCACTACATACACTTCCCTATTCTTAAAAATATCCTTCATTAAATTCACATGTACATCTGAGAGGCCTACCATAGTAGGATCCTTCCACTGCCACGAACCACCCAAGGGAGATTCCTTCCAAACCAAATAATCCCCAACTTTACATCCCCAGTTTGCACTTAGAGTAACCTCTAATTCTCTTAATCTATTGTCATCTCTTAAGATGGGATAGCAATTCCAAGAGTCTACCCAAAAGTGAGCTTTTAAACCATTGCCTATTTTCCATGAAATGTGATCAGTTATGACTTGTCTGCAAGAAATAATAAAATTCCAAATTGCTGAGCCCACCGGCAGATTTCTTATAGTAAAGATCCTTTCACTATCCCCACAATCCAAATAATTTTCTTTAAGTATCTTCACCCATAATTGATCAAGGCATTTGTACATCTGCCAGCAAAGCTTTTCCCCAAGGGTAGTATTCATAACACTCCAATCCCTTAAACCTGCCCCCCCCCATAGGCCTTGGGCCTATAGATTTTCTTCCACGCCAGCAAAGGCATCTTACCCATTTCTGAAGAACCACTCCAAAAAAAATTTCTCATCTTCTATTCAATTACCCCTGACACTTTCTTCAGAATATTCAGACACATCATTGAGAAAATTGGGACCGCAGACACCATAGATTTCAGCATGAGAATGCGTCTAGCCGTCGTAAGCCATCTTCCCTTCCAGCCTTCCAAACTTCTAAAACATTTGGAAATAAGATCTTTCCATAAAATAGCCTTATTTCTACCTTGGAACAAAGGAATACCTAACTATTTCCTAGGTAGGGAACCTCTTTTAATATTTAGGATTATGCAAATAGACCTTTGAGTGCTAGGGGGAGAGTTAAAAAAGAAAAATTCAGATTTTTGCCAATTAATCACCTGTCCAGAAACCTACCCATAAACATCCAAAGTTTTTTTCATAACCTGAGCTTCCCTTTCTGAGGCATCCCCTGCAAGAAAGGTGTCATCTACAAATTGAAGATGAGTGATTGCCTCAAACCCAACAGCCACCTTAACACCTCTCCAAGACCCATCACTCCTTTTGCAGGAAATCAACCTGTCCAAGACCTCTGCTAAAATAATAAATAGAAAAGGGGAAAGAGGCTCCCCTTGCCATAGGCCTTTTGAAAGCTCAAAAAACCCCCGAGGGCTTCCATTAACCAAGACAGAGAACCTAGGGGTGCTAATGCAACTATACACCTAGGAAATCCAATGCTGATCAAAACCAAATTTATGCAAAATTTTAATCAGAAATTCTCTATCAACCTCATCATAAACTCTCTTAATATCAAGTTTCACCATCATTTTCTCCAATTTTTTTAATCTTATAGAATGGATTAACTCATGAGCAATAATAACACCTTCATAGATTGAACGTCCAGGAGAGAAGCCACTCTGTTCAGTTGAGATCACCGCATTAAGAACTTTTTTCAGCCTATTGGCCACGACTTTGGAAATAATCTTATAGATAGTATTGCAAAGGGCAATTGGCCTGAGATCATCAAAGGACACCACCTTATCTTTTTTAGGGATGAGGGCAATAAAGGTATTGTTAAGGTCTTTGAGAATAAACCCTCCTTTATGAGACTCCTCCACCACCTCCCGAATATCTTTAGCCAGTAGATCCCAAAAGGCCTAAAAAAAAAGAGCCAGGAAACCATCAAGACCAGGTGCCTTATCCCTACCGAGACCCCATAAAGCACCTTTCACCTCCTCTAAGGACATAGTCTTAATCAGCATTTTATTCTGATCCTCTGAAATAGCCCTTGGGATACAGTTGAGAATCTCATCAGCCAATGAAGGTGGATTTGGCTGACGCTGCCCCTGTTCAGTAAAAAACTCTATGCCTGCCTTATTAATCTCCCTAGGATCCTCTACCAAATTACCATCCCTGCCAACAATAGAGAAAATTTTATTGCGTGCTCTACACACCTTTACTGAGTTATGGAAGAATTTAGTATTGCGGTCACCATCGGCCAACCATGTTTCTCTTGACTTTTGTCTCCAGAAAATATCTTCCTTAGCAAGAACCTCCGCATACTCCTTGTTGAGAATTTTTTCCTCCTCAAAGTCCTCAGCCATCATTCCATCAGCAATAATCTTTTCATTCAAAACCTTTAAAGCCTCTTCCAATCTTAACTTTTGGGAAAAAAGATTTTGAAAGTGAACCCGGTTCCAAATTTTAAGTTGTTCTTTTAAAAATTTCAATCTTTTGAAAAAGGAGAAAGCACATTTACCTTCAAAGGTAGGGGCTTGCATCCACCATTATTTTACCAAATCTTTAAAACCTTCCACTCTTAGCCACATCGCCTCAAATTTGAAAGGACATCTTTTGGGAGTTGATTCTTCCTGTAGATGCAGAGCTATAGGAAAGTGATCTGAGCCATGAATGGGAAAAATGACCACCTCAACATTCCAATTACTATTTGACCAATCCCCAGTCATCAGGAAATGATCTAACTTTTTTGCAATATGAACAAACCTCGTTCTCCGATTCGTCTACGTGAAATCACCTTTCTTAAAAGGAATATCAAAAAGACCATTATCCACCACAAATTTATTGAAATCTGCCTGGCTTGGGAGTAGCCATCCATGACCACCATTTTTTTCTGCAAGGCATAGAACAGTATTGAAATCTCCCCCTAACACAACCATCTCCTCAGTTAACACACCTAACAAATCCAACAGCTCTCTCCACACCTTTCTCTTTTCTCGATCCTGAGTAGGGCCATACACATTGATGAGATTAAAGGAAACTCTAAGTTGTTTCGAATTCACCTTGCACCATTTCCAGTGAGGATTTTGTTGCATAACTACAAGCTTAACTGAATCCTCCTTCCCAAGCACCCCTAATCCTCCCGAGGCTCCATCCACTGGAACCCAAGAGCACTAACATTTGCTAAAACTTCTGCTAAACCCAACAAAACTATCCTGCTTAATCTTTGTTTCTTGAAACATAACCACATCCAACCTTGCTTGATCCAACCCACACTTGACCAAGTGCAGCTTGTCAAAGGCACTGCAGCCTCTGACATTCCATGAAAGCAGCCTCATTACTTCTGGAAAGAGACATACGCTCTTCCCAATCTCAATTTTCTTTGACCCGCTGCACTGCCAGCTATTTGAATCAAAGACTTGTTTGATTTGTGTCCCTTCTTTTTTTGTTCTCCCACCTTGACCTTAGAGCCTAAAGCATCCATTTGAGAGAGAGTCCTTTTGTCATTAAATCCCTGCTCCCCACCTAGACTCAGAAAATCCTCTTCCTCTAAGTGGTCCATCTCATTTTCCATGTCTGAATCTAGACCACCATCACTCGAATCCTATTCAGAGTTAAGCAAATCAAGATTACGAATAGGGGAAATTTGGATATCTTTAAAGATATTCTCCTCTAGAGAGTTTGGATTTAAGACATCAGTGTAGAGATGCTCTAGATCATTTGGGCAATTATTCTCCTGATTCGCAAAACTCTCTGAAATGTTTTCCATTCTCACCTCCATACACTGCATCTCAGTCTCAATAGTAAGAGGAGAAGGAGCACCTGAGGGCTCGACTGGTGTGACCCCTTTGTCTAAGAAAGCATCCAAAGATAGCTAAATAGGTTCTTGCAGTTGAGCATGTGAAACATCACACATAGGATGATGCATAGTAGGCAAAGGAGAATCAATATCCTCAAAAGGCAAAAAAGATGACTTTGGAGAAAATCTTTGTTGAAATCCTGGGATAATCTCACATTCCCACGCTGTCGACATAGCAATCAGGTCCTTACAAGATTGCTCCTACTCCCCTTCAAGTTTTTTCGACAGCAACACTACCCGGTTAATTAACCATGCCTCCATTGAATCTTTACCTTTACCATGATTCAAACTTGCACAAGCATTTGATTCATGCTCTTCACTCAGACACACCTCACAAACCTTAAGTTCATCTTCAAAGGAAAGAGGTTGTTTCCATTTTCCTTCTAGAGTGATCAATTCTAACATCTCCAGTAGAGGGTGGCTGGCATTCCAAGAATACAAATCCTTGGAAACATCTAGAGGGAAATCTTATCCACCACCTCCACTGCTTTAACAAAGGTTCCCAACTTTTCCCCTATGCATTTATAAGACTCCTCATTCCAATATTCTTGTGGGAGGCTTCTCAGACCTACCTAAATTGGATAGGTAAAGATGGTCTCCTTTGTCGAATCAAAGTTTTTCTCCTATTTCTTAAGACAAAATCCTTTCCCATCTAAAAAATATGGTCCACTATTCAAAATCCAATCTCTATCTAAAGCGCTGTCAACAACAACCATCATGAACCCATTCTCTAAAACTTTAAAACCATTAACAGAGCCCCACTGTTTATCACACCAAGCCTTAATCTTTCCAACTGTCGACCACTCTCCCCCCATTTTAAGAAAAAAGCATGGTTTTGTAGGAAGCTTACCGATTCCATAATCGAAGGGTTTGAGATGTTCATGCCTATCACCATGCAATGTAAAACAGCAGGATCCATATCCTTCATTTGGTCTTGTTTTACCACGATCTTTGGTCTCCAAAATTTTTGAGCCACTTGACTGAAATCCACATTGCCACCCAGGGCTGTGGATGTGAAGCACTTAACAGAATGACCATTTTCATTGCTCCTATGCCCAAAAAACCCTTCCCTGCTGGAAGATTTCTCCAAACGTGACCGCGTCGAGAACCTCCCAGCCTGAGGTTCGATAAATTTCTTCTGAAAAAAGGGTCAATAAGGCCATCTAGTCCCCCTATAATCCAAACCATTGTGTCTTATGAAAGGAGCACATTCATTGTGTGCCTTCTAGTTCCTGAACCCCTATTGTGAATGACCGCCATGTCTACGAGGCAGTCCTAGACTCAAGCCTTGCCTCCAACGGTCCATTTTTTTTAAGGCCCATAAAACTTCTTACTTCTTGCACATTTCTTATTAGATCAATGATTTCTTAAGCTTCTAAATCTAGTATTTTTTTCATAGAAAATTATTTATATTATCATTTATTAACTAATGTTAGGCATTTTCACCAAAAAAAGTGGGAGAAAAAAGTCACACCCCTAAAGTTCATACAAGGCTAAAGTTGAGAGATAAAAACATAAACAAGGTTGCTAGATGGTGAGAGTAGTAGAAAAGGTGAGAGGATAAAGATCTTGATTGTTTGATTTACCCAACACATCAATAAGGTCTGAAGTGAGGACTTCAAGGACGAAAAAGAAAGAAACCAAAACCAGTGACTGCATAGAAACCCTAGGGAGTGTGGGTAGCGGGTTTTTGCACCTCATTTCTCAGTTGATCATTTATACCATAGTGTATGAGTGTGCAAAAGATTAATCCATAATCTATCATTGGTGGAGACCATTAGGTGAAAGAAATCACTGGCAAAATATGTGAAAATAAATCTCAACCTCAAATGAAAATAAAAGTGGTTGCCAAGCAAATGGGGATGTCAAAAAATAGTGACCCTTTGGACAATTCTACATAAATAAATTCAAGTGGCGGAGATGAGGATTTAGCAAGGGTTTAAACTCTCATCACAAATAGATACAAGTGAAAATGTCATGGAGAGTGTGACGGCTAACCAAAGCAATAGAAAAGAAGAAATGATGTAGGAAGCTTTAGCAAAGGAACGAGGTAAAACCTTAGAATACCAGCTCCCTAATGTTGTTCATTTTATTGCAGATTATCAAAGTAGAACCATCATTCTTTTTTATAAGAGGGATTCCTATAGAATTAGAGTTTTTCCAATGGGCCAAATAAAACTAGGAAAACAATAATGGGATATTGAAACAATTAGGGTTCTTGGGAAAGGTTAGATTTCTTGTATGTTTAAAAATGTTGAGCAAGCCCAAGTATTGTTGCAATATGGCACATGGATAATATGTCGGAAGATATGTTATCTTGAAGCTTGGACCTTTGATTTTTGTCTTAAAGGACCTTCTTGTTTATACTACCGTATGTGGTTGGAACTTCCATATTTAAGGTTAGCCTTCAAACCCTTTCTCAAGAATGTTGTGTCTCAACTTGGTATAGTATTATGGTGTAAACATTCATTAGACAAATTTTCTAGCCTATGTGTCCATCCAAGAGTGTGTGTGGAGATGGATTTAACTATATCATTGTCTAAGAGTATTAGATTTTTTGGCCTTGGATTTGAACTAGAGAAACCAATAGTTTACTTGATCAATTTCCAAATGCATATTTCTTTTAATGACAAGAAGGCAATCTTATTTGAGATTGGCCTATTAGAAAGGCCAAGTTTTTCCTTATCCATTCATCCTCTTCTTTTGTCCAAAAAGTAGCTAGACATGACTCTCCCCCCTTGTCAAAGGCAAAAAATGTTGGCTTCACCTTCTTAATCTAATACTTCTTCTATTTCCGTTCTTTAGCCTTCCCTAGTATTGCCTAACAGTAGTCTTATGCCTTACAAAGACATTATCATGTTAGAAGAATAGAGAGTTGTGAAGAAAAGGAAGGATCTCTCCAATCTTTAGGTAGTCCTTGATGCTCTTCTAGAGACCCATCCCCTCTTTATTCCCCAAACCTTTAGAAGTCCCCTAATATGGATTCTCTCTCACCGTCTCCCAACTCTTAACAAAAATCAAGGTCATCATCCTTAGCTATAGGTAAACATCAAAATCAATAGTATTATGTCTCCCTTACAAATTGATTTGGGGTGTTGGCACAAGAAGATGACAATTTTATCACTAGTTCATCATGAGCTTCAAAAATAAGACCATGAAATATTAGATGGCCCAACAAAAATTTAGAGTGAAAGACATAATATTGAAATAGAAACCAGATATACTTTCTTGCAAGAAGTCAAATTAAGAGATGACCACCTTGACTTTTCTCTATTCAAATTATGGAAGGAGACTACCTTCTTTCATACTCATGTAGTAGAGTAAATTTGACACTACAAAAAGGGAACTATGTTCCCTTGAGAGCCAATTTCACAACACATATCCAAATACCTCTAACTAGATAAACTAATGAAGTTATCCAATTATAGATAAATGAAAATAAGATTTTGGCTACAAAAATGGAAAGTATAGACGACAAGAAGTTTTCAGCCCAAATATGAGTGTTCCATCCAAGGATGTCTATGTGGTGCGGTGTGCTATAATCTTGTAAGGACTGGAACAAAACAAAAAAACTTAAAATCTAGCAAAAACCTAGGTCTATACTTCAAATAACCTATAAAACCCAAAATTAGAAATATAGCAACAAATATTATATAACAGAGATAAAAATAAATTAAAAAAATAGCTAAATACTAGAAACCTTCATGTGGTTGAATGTATCCAATAAACCTACACACTCAAGAGAGAGGAAAAAATATTTTGGGCTGTTTGGAAACTTTCCTCAATCAATTCCATGTTTTGGTGTTTCCATCTCCATAATAGCTAGATAGATAGATAGATAGATCAAAAACATAAATAAATGATGTTGTAATAGAAACAAACCCCACTTAATGGGGGAACACCCCTATTGCGTTAGATATGATAATAGAAACAAACCCCTCTTAATGGAGGAGAACCCCTATTGCATGAGATAAAATAATAGATAAGGGATGTGATAAATCTCAAGATGCTCAAAGATACAAGAGAGATAGAATGATATTATTGAATACGCTTGAGAAAGCCAAAAGAGAGTGCAAGAGAAAGTCATAAAAGCCAAGACAATACAAGAGATTTTGTGCACAAGATCCAAGAGAGAGTGAATGGAATGAAAAGACATATTTAAAAGAGAAGATAGGAGGGGAAAAGAGGTTTTTGAGTGATTTCCACTAGCCAAGGTAGGTGACAAATGTCAAAATGCTTAGAACCAATGTTTGAATGTTAAGATGTTGTAGGATGAATATGCGACGTGTGAATGTCCTTGCGACATGCTTGTGTCCAGGCGAATCAAGCTCAAAAGTGACAAGTGGGAAATGAAATATGTGGTTAAGAAAAAGCAGTGCCAAAAGATAGTTGTTGAAAATGTATCTTGAGAATCTTGAGAGGGAAAAGGATAATGCAAGGGCTAAAATGGACCTACACAAATACTAAGGGAAATGACACTGAAGTGGCTACAAAAGTATAGGAAAAAAAGTAAAAGGGCATGCGGTTGTTATTTTTTTGGCTCTTTGGATCTCTAAATTTTTCATTAAGAAGGGTAAAGACCCTTCTCATAGTTGTGTTTGGGAAATCACATTAATCATTGGATTGCCTATTGGTTTTTGTTCTATATATACTCTTAATAATCATAAAAGTAAAGTTTCTCTTTTGAATTGAATGGCCAATAATCTTGGTGTTAATTAGGTGTTTGGAGATGACTTTAATATGGCGTAGCAACATGAAGACTGAAGTTGGTACAATTATTGCAAACTTGGAAATGAAGAATTTGATAGTGGATTTAATGATGGACTTTGATTAGAGTGGTAGATCCATTCGTAATGAGTTCACAAGAAAAGTTAACAATTGGTACACAATATCCATTTGGAAAACTTGTCTTCTTATAATTGTGTATTAGTGAACTACTCTACTACTCTCTTAAATCATTTTCCTACTATATGTTCAATTTCCATTCTTCAAAAATCAATTATTTTCTCTCAACTCTGTTACAAACTCAATACTTCTCATCTAAAGAATCTTGAATGTATTGTTTCTCTAGCTTAAATTTGGGAATCTATTTGTAAACCACAAGAGGGAGATTCATATATTGAGTGGTGGTGTCTCACTTTGAATCAATTTTTTAGTTTTCTTCAATCCTTTGGACATTGAATGGATTAGAAATGAAAATACAAAGAAATTTCTCTGCATGGAAAGCTTGAACATGCTAGAAATATACTAAATTTCAATACTAGTGATGAAAAAAGTCAGACTTATACTGTTGCAATTGAACCTCAAATATGAAAATTAGAAAACTACAAAGGCCAAGGTGTGAACATAAGAGATATACTTCATTGGTCAAGGAAGGGAATAGAGGGTCCAAATTTTTCTTCCAATACCTTAATTATGAGCATAAAAAAGAGAGCATTGGTGCCATTTTAGATGGACGGGAATTGCACACTAATCCTTCTGATAATTCTATGGTATTTCATATTTTTTATAAAAAATATTATCAAATAAGAGGAAAATAGGCCTTTCTCCCTTTGAAGACATTGAACATGATCTTTTTTCTATGAAACCTTATAAAAATTAAGGGGTAGAAGGAAAATACCATTGTTGGTTGGAGACCACTCACTTTATTGCACACTTCTTATAAAATTATAGAAAAAGATTTGTCTATCAATATTAAACCTATGGTCCAAGGTATTGTTAAATATGAGAAAAATAGATTTATCAAAGGAAAATTTATTTTGGACAACCTTATGCTATCTTGGGAGACTCTTGAATGGGCCCAACAATCATGCTAAAATACTTTTCTAGTCAAGATACTTTAATAAATCCTATGACAGAATGTGTTGGGATTTCATTCTCAAAATGTTATATCGATTGGGTTTCAAGCCTATATTTCAAAAGAATGTATGAATGTTGTTTCAAGATTCCAATGCTCAAAATGGTATCAATAATTCTTTGACAAAATCATTTGAACTTCAATGTTCAATAAGATAAGGATGTCTATTATCCCCATTCTTATATGTACTCATGATTGATGCTTTATGTTATCTTCTTCAAGAAACTAATCATAAGAAACTTATTAAATAAATTAATATACCTCGAGATAAGGTTAAAATTAACTCTCATTTACATCATTGGCTTGAAAAAATTATTATGGATCCTTATTTTAAAATTAAGCCCCCCTTTTCTCTAAAATCCATTTGGAACACATGACAACATTTTTGTCATTTTGCTCATTGAAATGATCCCTCCATGCAATATGGTTTTAACTTTACATCTTCACCAAGTTGGTCGAATAAACTTGTTAAGTATCATAACCAGTCATTTTCTATTTGTTTACCCAAGCATGCATTTTATTTGTATAAGAAAGGTGTTCAACATTTTAAAGATATATAGGACTTTAATACTTTTGAAAGGGCTTCATGGTTGAATATTAATAATTAGCTTGTATTGAATGAAAATTATAAAATATTTCTTACATTTTTATGATCATTAGTTCCACTTGATCTTTCTATTAAAATTTGTCCTCCAAATAATTGTAATTTCTTTAAAAAATGGAAGTAGTTTAGTTCATCTCATTTAAATCATCCTCTACTTAAGAGGATCGATCTTAAATCATCACCTCATTGGGAGACCCTTCCTCATCTCAATCATAAATGAAAGTGAAAATTTAGTACTAAAAGATGCACCAAAATGACTACACAAATATGGAAATCTAAAACTAATGTAGAGACTCATGATTTGTGTTTTCATTGATGTCAACCACCTTTAATGTGGCATTAATGTTGGTTTTCAAAGGATAATTATTTGTTGAGGTTTTGATTGATGAAGACAATTTGAAAAGAAGATTGAAGAAGTTATTGAGGCTATGACATTAATTGATGAAGAAGATTTAAATAATGATTGATGAAGCTTGTGACTCATTCGAAAGATTGGAATATCCAAGAAAGAGCATTTGATGATCTTATTGAAGAAAGTCTTGAGATGATGAATGTTTTTAGCTCTGTACTTAATGAATGACTACTATAAATATTGCACTATCATTTTACAAATTTCTAAATGGGTTATTTGACAAAGATATCATGCGATGGTTGGATGACAATGACATTGGTAGTTAAGATGGTTTTACCAAGCTTGGAGAATGACTTGCATTGCTTTGTAGAGGAATTTCAAACTATGTGGTTTGGTGAACTTGGTTAGATGGTTTGTGTGGTGCTTCATTTTATATATCTCTTATTGGTTTTCTCTACAAGTGTATATTTGTTGTCACGTGTGTTGTTCTATTGTATGTGTTGACTTTTGGATAATTCAACTATTTGCAGTATCTTTTTTTAGGTTGATTTGATATGGATAAAGGTCAGGTAAAGTGCTTAGAGACTTATGATTCTTTTTCCATTATGTTTCATGCTTGAGATTGTGCTTCATGCATTGGAGAATGTTTTTGGGCTTATTGGTAACTACTTTTTAATGCATTTTCATATGTTACTTTTGGGTCTAGATTTGGAAGGAGTTTTGATGCTTATGGGTTGATTATATCATTTGATAAAGACCTTCTAAAATGTATTTGGATCCTCTTTATTTCTGAAGTGGACCACATTGAATATTTCTATTGAATATGGATGACCTTGTATTAATAATGTCTATATTATGGTGGTTGACCTTGTTGATAATTATGATGGATAAACCACTATATATTTTGATGGAAAGGATTGAGAATGATAAGAGAGAGTGTTAGTAAGAATAATTGTGAAGGTTGTACAATTCAACTATGAATGCAAGACTGTTTGAACAAGGTAGAACTGAGAAGTTGATTGAAGAATAAGAATGGAAGACCACTACAGTTGATTTGGAAATTAAATTTTATCCTTGTTGAATTACTGAATTTACATTTCAATTCGCTGAGGACCAGTGTAATCCTTAACAATGTGCCTAAATTAGTAGGGACAATGAGTTCCTTGGCCTTGGGCCTAAAACAAGATAATAAGATATTTGAATATAGTGAGTACATTTCTCAATGTGGATTTTCTCATCTTGGGCTTTCCACATAAATTGAGTGTTCATGTATCTTTGAATCATTTCTACATCTTATATTGATTATTGAGTGAATTACTTTTGATCTGAGATAGAATTGGTAAAAATATTAATTTTTTCAATTCACCCCCTCCTCTCTATACCTAGTTGTGTTCAACAATTGGTATCAAAGCAAGGTTCCTCTAAATGAATCTTGATCGCTTAAGGTTGATCTAGAATGGTTGGTGAATAGAGTACCAAGGTACCTAAGTTTGATGGAACATATATGCCTTTTAGAAAGAGAGGATTGAGTCTCATTTTGAATCTTTACCATATTATGAACTTGATGTATTTACAAAGTGATATGATCTTGCAACAATAGGTACTCTTACTACTCCAAAAGAAATAATACTCTACAAGAAATCAAAGCACATGAGAACAATGCAAAGAAAAGAAATGGAATTATTAGTGTGTGGTATAAAATTGGTATTCAACTAGACTGCAACCAACATTCAATAAACCATTAACTCAATAATTTAGCCATAATAGTTCAAATCAGATGAACAACTAAACCCTCAAAAGTGGCTTATTTCTTCCTAGTTGAAGCAAGTTTCATCCTTTATATAATGCTCATTAGATTGGCATGAAGGATTAGTGACTTGACTACTCGAAAATGGAAGATTCAATACATGGGTGAGATGCAATACTTGCATTCACCACTCTAAGATGATAAAGATGAAAATGCAAATTAGGCAACTAGAAATGAAACTAGACTAGCATGAATCTACAATGCAAGATTAATCTAACACTAGCAATGCTACTATCAAAGTAAACTAGAATGCAAGAGAGATAACAATGAAAATTATTCTAGAAATAAGGAATGAAAAATGATAAAGATAGGATCTAGAATGCAAGAATGTGGACTAAAATGCAAGAATCTAGACCCTTGAGCCAAGGAAGAGATTAATTTTAAAGGAATTTCCTCAAGAATGAAGGGTGGAGATTAAGAGGCAAAATATGCTAGGTGGAGATGAGTGGTGAAGGAGATCAATCCATGTGAAAGAATCCAAGAATTTTGATTGTCCAAGCTTGATAGGAGAATAAGACAAAATATAAAATCCCCTTGTAATTGTCATTTAATCAAGATTAAGTTGCACACCCATGTGAGAAATGGGTTCTTTTAATAAAAGTGCTAGGACTTTATACTAAAAGTAATATATTGATAGTTAAATAATTTTCAAGCTTCTAGTTTGGAAATTCTTTTCAAGCTTCTAGTTTGGAAATAATTTTTGCTTGATTTTTAAAAATAATTTAATTATGCAAGGGGGATTATCTAGGTTGCTTACATAATTATGTCTAGTAAATTATGTCTTTGAGATTTTAGAAATTTTCTTAAGGAAAGTTGATCAAATTAGGGGCTTAGGTTTTACTAGACAAATTTTAGGTGATTACATTTGCCCCTCTTTGAATCGATGTATGAGAAGCGCATTGATTCAAAGAATAGATTAGCATCTAAATTAGAGAGCATTATGATATGAAGCAATCAGACTATTCTTGATAAGGAGAAATTGGCTCTGAACTTGATCTAACAAAGACCTATTAGAGATCAAAGATATCAGCTCTGGACTTGATTGAGCAAAGACTGATGAGCGAGACCAGAATGTCCATCTTGATATGATGCGATGAGACTGAATATATATACAAAGATACCGACAACTAACTAGTTTGATATGGAGCAATGAAATTGATTAGTATCAAAAGAGCTTGAGATAACTTCTTTGACAAGGATTTTGAAGACGTCAATCACTTGATTGAGATAAAATATCAGATTGATGAGTCATGATGAACCTGATATGCCTCGGGAATGATGTCAAATTGATATGGGTCCTGATGAAGCTGACATACCCCTAGAGATCAAATAGATGGCTGCTAGAGTTACTTGATATGAATTAATGAGATCACTCTTTCATAAAGATGCAGAGAATCTCAACTTGATATACTTATTGATGAAGCTAAGATGCCCCAAGCCATAAAGATTGAATTGATTAGTTGATTGGGATTGGTTGCAAAAGAAGATTTTCCATATTATCATGCCCCCTCGAGATCAAAATCAAAATAGTGCAAAGGGTTCAAAGTAATATTTGGCTGATTTGAAGGGAAAAAAAGAACTGATCAGCATTAGAATCGATATCAAATTGATAGGATGAGGTTGCCATCAGATTTAGAATAGATTAGTGCTTATTTTGAGTTGTTTTGAGGTCTCATTGACTATATTTGACTAAATTTTGACCATGGTTGACTAGATTGAAATCACTTGGATTTGATAATTTTACATTGGATTGACCTCAAAGGTTCAAGAAATGAAGGCCGAAGCAAGCGGGAAGCAATAATGTCATCAGTAAACTATGTTTGACCAAGAAGGGTTGACTTTACAATTTCACTAGGTAAATAAACTCAAATTTTGATTCCAATCCTAAAAATAGATTCAGGATGTTGAAATTAGCTAGGGGTGCAATTTTTGCAACATTCTGAGTACTTAAAATTTTAGGTCAAAATCTATAAAAGGGGCTTAAAGGGGTCATTTTAAAATCATTTGTAACAATTGACTTTCAAGATCCTAGAGCCTTCTAGAGAGAAAAAATGTCGATTCTAGTCCATGATCATTGATTCAAGCTTCAGAGGCAGCATAACTAGTTGGCAAAATGGTCAGCACTCCCCTCGGGATTCATGATATGGCTTAACTGCCTCTTGTGTCTTCTATAAGTCTAATGGTTGTACTATCAGGCATTAACATCTTAATCTTTTGGTGCAACAACAACTGCTACTTGTAACAAGTGGTATCATAGCTTGGTCATAGGTTAGAAGCCCCTCAGGTAACGCTGAGGGGGAGATTGTTGACAAAATGGTCAGCGCTCCCCTTGGGATTCATGACATGGCTTAACTGCCTCCTGTGTCTTCTATAAGTCTATTGGTTGTATCAGACATTAATAGGTCAATCTTTGGGTGCAAGGACAACCTCTACTTGTAACATAACCAACATTGATCATGTGGTGCACTAGCAAGTACCCAATCTAGGCTTGTAATTTTTTAGTCAATTTTGCAATTTATTTACACGTTTTAGGGATAGAAATCGGTTTATCATGCGATGAAATAGTTTCATCGCACCCTTACTTAGGTTCCATCATATGATAATATGGAATTATATAGTGTATTACTTGTCATTTTTTGTTTTATCACACAATGTGTACCCTTGTATCATACGATATGGGGAGCTGGATTGCATTGAAAAATTGTATCACACTGCTTATTGAGTTTCATCATACAATAATGTGGAGCTAATAGTTTCATCGCATGAGATGAATTTGTACATTTTGCCTTGATTTCAAAATGATATTTATTTCATAGCTTATTTTTTGCCTTGTAGATATGCTTAATGATGGCTTTTGATACTTTGATGCTCAATATAGATAGATTTTGCTCGTTATGTTGAGAGTTTACTAATGCCTTCTCTTGTGTTCCCTTTTTTGCAGCTACGATTGTCTGATCCCATCTTCTATTGTGAATATCCACAGGCATTGAGACTATTTCACCATCTATCATAATAGGAGTTAGTTGTACTTGATCAATGTGGGCTCAAGAAGCTCATTACCATGCCTGACATCTGTGTGAATCACAGGTTTCTCACCACTCTCGTAGAGTGGTTCCACAGTGAGCATAATAGCTTTCATCTACCCACTTGCAATATCACCATTACACTAGAGGATTTATATGTTGATTAGAAAGATTAAGTACTGAGAGGGGGGGTGAATCAGTACTAACAAATTTTAAAAAAATCAAACTTTTATTCTCAAACATGTAGTTTTATTCCCAGTTTACCGATAGTCTTTTTAGTATTATCAATATGCTTGTAATTAAAAAAACATAAAGTAAATAATAGTAAACTCATAAATAATTCACACACCTATAATATATAGATATTTGGTCTCACAAATATCCTTGGTTAGAGGAAAAAACTACAGCAGGGATGGTATCCACAACTCTTCACTACAGCTAAAAGAGGTTGTTGGTTAAGGCTACAAAATGTCACTTTCTAAGTGACTCACCTTGTTAGGGGTGTCTAATACATTGTTAAGTGTATCTATAGTCTTTTTAGGATTACTCTGTTAAGAGATTTTATCTTTCCTATACGACATTCACCTTGTTAAAGGATTTACAAAAAGTTCATACCACAAACTTCAAAAGTCGTGTTAGAGACTACCCAATTAAGGGATTTACAATACCTTTTAGAATCTTTATTAGGATTCCTTACAAGATAATTGAAATGTTTATACTTTCCTCCAAAGCTTATCAAATCCCTTATGCTCTCTGTCTCTATCTTCAAACTCTTTTTTGCCTTTTCTACTTGTTATTCGCCAATATCTCTTTTTCGCTCTCTCTCTCTCTCTCTCTCTCTTCAACATTCTGATCCTTCGATCCTTTTATCCTTTGTCTACTTCCCATCTATTGAATTTTATATTCCTAACCTTAGATCTTAGGTTTCCTTCATCTCGATCTTTTTCATAAACCATTTTCTCATTTCCTTCTATCGATTGCAATACATTGTTTTCCTTCATCCGATATCGGTCGGCTCTGATAACTAACTTCCTTATTCTGATAACTAACTTCCTTATTTTGATAACTATCTTAAGTATTTGATAACATAACTCTTCATAATAGTGATGACTTATATCAATGACAAAATTTATCCTTAGATTTCCAACAATCTCCCCCTTTGGCATTGATGGCAAAAACTCAGATTCTCAGATTCTTCTCTGTCTCTCAAAATTGTCAAAACTATTATGTTGATAACTCCCCCTATGATAATTGTTCTCACCTGTTTACATTACTTCTCCTTATTTACTTACTTCACTTCTCCTTCTTTACTTACTTCTCCCTCTTTATACTTCACTTCTCCCTCTTTTTTGGCAATCAATTCCAAATGATATGTAGGTTGTCAAGGTGTATAGGTTCTATAGTTTGTCCCTGATGAACTTGTACCTATCTCTTGTTTTTGAAAAATGGTTCAATTATGCCTTGTAGTTCCAAAATCCTTATCTATAACTTGTATCTCTTCGCTATGAATTCTTGTTCCTTTGAGATCAATTCTCGCATCTTTATCAAATGATCTACAAAATTTGTCATTATTTGTAGTAGGGTGTTGATATATTGCACTAGCTCATTATGAGCTACAATAATTTTACCATTTGTATCCTTTGTAAATTCTAAAAAAATACATAACTTTCTGTATATTTCTATTTCTTTTTTCAAAATTTCCTTCAAAACTTCAATTACCTTTGATAATTCAACTTTTAAAAATTTTAGCTTTGTCAATAACTTTTGTACAAGTTGATTTTCCAGTTTCTTCATTGCCTCTCTAACTAGATATTGCTTTAATTCATTTCATGGTCCTTTGATCTGATCAATGTATACCTTTAGTTTTTGCTCTAGTGAGTTTTCTTCATCAACATTTACATCTAGAATTAGATCCTCAAATATGTTAAGTTCTCTATTGAGAACCCTTCTCCCTAACTTCTTGGCCTTTTCCTCATCCAACTTTGCCTTCAAGTGTAGCACTCTTGCATATTCTTCATTTTCCTCAGATCTTGCTTAAGTATCTCAAATTGGGGGTCATCATTTTCATCATCGTCATCTTCATATTCTTCCTCCTCCTCATCTTTCCTCTTTCATTTGGTTTCCTTTTTCTCCTTATCAGTATCTTTATCCTTGTCTTTGTCATTATTCTTATCTTTGTCTTTCTTGTCTTTATCCTTCTTCTCCTCCTTGTCATTAATTTTGCTAGATTTTTCTTGTCCCAACTCTTTTGTTTCTTGGGATGTTTTCTCATATCTACTGGTATTATTCTTTTATTGCTCATTACTTCTGGTATCCTCAACCTCTTATTGCTTCTTGGTCAATGGTTCCTTGTCAGTTGGTTGATTGAGTGGTAGGTGTTGTTGCTCAACTGATATGGGGTTCTGCTTAGTTGTTCATAATACTTCTTATTTCTTCTTCATCTCTTTCAATAACTTCTCAGTGCTTTGCAATGTATGTTCAGGTAACTTTGCTTATTGTGCTATCGATACTGTATCTTGTTAGTTTTGTGCCTCTTCATTGGTTGTGAGTGATATCTTCTCAATAGATGTGTTGATAGATGTGTCAACCTTTGTGATTTCTTTTCTTGTAGACATTTGTACTTGTGCTTCATATTTTTCCATTTCATCAATAATAACTTCTATAGTTACCTCATCCTTATTGATTGGCATATCGGGTGCACTACATGCATTACCAATTAGTTCACTAACAGTGAATGCATCATCAATTTGTGATGGTCCTTCCTTTGAATAGAATCCTTCCTAACTGTGTAATATCATGCTCCAATTTTGGTTCTTCATTAACTAAAACCATAATTGTTAGAGTCTTCATTCTAAATGTTCTTTAATGCTTTTCTATGTAAATATCTATGTCATTATCTGATAAACTTGGAATGAGTTTCCTCAGTACCTTTGTCCTTATCTCCTCAACTCTATGATATGTTGAATTCCATCTAATAAGTAACATTTTATACAACTCTCTTGGTACATTATCTTTGATATCACCCAGATATTTGTTGTATGCATGGAAGTTTTTTACAATTGTATCTTCAATTAACTGTTTGTATGTTTCCAAAAATTTTGCAAATGTTGTAGGGTTGATTCTCCCAAATAGTCCTATCTCCGTAATGTATTGAGCCATCTTGGTAGGATCTATTGGTATCTTGAATTGTTTCCTTCCTAATTTATTTCCCCATATTATTATTTCCTTTTCTAATTATGTATCTTATCCTTCCTTAGCTTTCGACTTTTTCTTCTTTTCTGGTGGAGTTTTTACTTGAATCCTTGTAGCCCTTCTCTTTGACTCTAAAGGTTGAGCCTTCTTCCTTCTAATTATTTTATTTTTCATAGTTTCTTCTATCTCTAGTGCTTCTTTTCCTTTCCTTCCAAAAATGCTTAGTGTTCTCATTTCTATTTCCTCTTTGACACTTTCTTCAATTTATTGAATAGCTGGAAGGGCTTGTGTCTCTGCAGCTTCCAGATGAGTACTTCTATCCTCTTCACTTTCTCCATACTTTTTTTGTCATAATCTTCAACATTTTCTCTTTCTTCTTCAGAATTTTTGGCTTTTTGATTTCCAATGTGATTCTCTCATATGATTCCTCATATGTTCCAAAACTTTTAGACTTGTCGTCGATAGGTAGACTTAGAATGTGATCAGCACATTTTACTACATCATCCTTAGTGACTTCATATCCAAATGTTGGCACCCAAGATGTTCTTGGTTGCACAGGTTGGATCTTGCATGTATAAGTATCCACTAGAAAGAAAATAGTATCTCTATAATTTTCTACTACCGATAGAGGTATCTGATAGCATTTTTTCATCTTAATTTGAAATTCCTTAAAATATCTTACATGATTTGATTATATTCTTCACCTAATTGATATATATAGTCATTGATCTCATATATTACTAGTCTATCTATTTTCCAATTTACATTTCCTATACCTGGGAATAGTTCTTCACATAAAAGTATAAACACACATGAAATGATCCATACTTAACTTGTTACTTTCAATCTCTCTAGAGTCATTTCGTATTTACAAATAGTTGTATTCGAAACATGTCTGGAAAATCATTGGCTTCTCCCAGTTTTTGTATCTCGTAGGCTGCATACACAACACTATCAGGTATACTGTTCGGTCGACTGGATTGGTAGACTTTGCAACCAATTATCATTGTTGCAAGCCGCACTTCCAGGTCCTTGACCTTGTCCACTCTGATAGCACATCCATGTAGGTACTCCTAGGTGCAACATTACATAATAAATAAAATATTATAATAATAAGAATTATTATGCAAGGTGTGTACAAAACTTATTTTACCAACAAGGAAGATGCAAATTTGAAGGAAAAGAGGAAGCTACATGAAGTTGAGAAGAAAATGGAGATAGAGATGAATAGTGAGAGGTAGTTATCTTACCCTGGCTCCATGGTGGGTTGCATCCTATGAGAAGGAGGATAAGAGTTGAGAGTTAGAAAATGAGGAGAATTGTGAGAACAAGTGATTGGTGTGGAAGGTTGAGCTTTGGTGCACATGGATCCATGATTTGGAAAGGGTAGATGAGAAAACTTGGTAGAGGAGGATGATTTGTGTCCCAACCAAATATTGGAAGAGGTGAAGCAAAAAAGTTTCTTATGTACCTATTCAACGATGGAGTTTGTTGTGGGCTATTTACAACATGTAAGGTAGTTTTACCTCATAGCTTTGAATAGTGATCTATGATAAAAAATAAATAAAATTACTTGGTATATTCGATGGAGGATCATCTAGGTGCATAATTAATCTATACCAACCAAAATAATTATAGGTTGATTTTTTCTTATAATTCACTTTTGTTTTTGTTTTACTATGTTTTAAGCTATTTTAGTAGTTTTTATTTTGGATAATTTTAATCTCAAGTTGGATAAGTCAAGAGCATCACTCTATAAAAGTTTGAAGTTTTTTGAAGAAGGGTTAGAATATTTCAATAAAATCATAGGTTTGCAATCATGAAGATACACCAAAAAGGTTTGAACATTATCAAGTTTACCAAAATGTTGATTTATTGAAACATAAGGAAGAGAGAAATGCACATTTTTTAAATTTTTGATTAAAAAACTTAGTTTACAAACTATATATTTCATTAAAAACTTGGTTTATGAACTAATTGGTTCATTGAAAGCTAACATTGATGAAAATGATGTGCAAAAAATGAGACTAAGGGTGGTGTGGGGGTGGGAGGGTAAATTAGTCTTAAACCAAAACTATTTAACACTTAATTCAATTTCAAAAGCTAATTAATTATTATAGTGTGTAGAAACATAAAAAAGATAAAGAAATGAACACCATCCACAATAGAACATTACAATTATGTGGAAAACCCAAGAAGGTAAAAACCATAATGAGAGTTATCTCAAAATATATAAACCAAGTATTATGTTTTTTCTAGTTCACTACCAAGGAAGTGCATTGTTTCCTAAACTTGTAGGCTAAGATGCACTATCCTAGGAAGATATAAAAGGACTTGTGAACTAAGATGTAGTGACTTAGGGTAAGATAAATGCAATGTGGGTAAAATTCTCATAGCTAGAGATTTTTTTTTCAGAAATTTACATAAGGAGACTCATTTTTCCCTTAGCCTAGATTCATTCTAGAAATGTAAATGTAACAAAGGTAGGTGTAGGGGTGTTAGCGATGGCATGACAATGGAAGGGTGTGAGGTGGTTTTAGAGTGCAAAAAATTGGGTTCATGGTAGTAACATCAGCGGTCTGCAACTTCAACCTGTTAAGCAGTTTCAGAGTCCAGATGTTGTGGGTCACTGGGTGCGATAGCAATAGAGCATGCAAGCTTGGGGCCATGTCAACACCAGAGGTCAGGCTAATGACAACATGCATGCAGGACTTCATGCAGAGGACATTATTGACTTTGCCCATATTTTTTGAGGTCCCCCGATAGTGCAACCAGCCAATGCATGTTACGGTGACCAAAATAGTTTTCAAAGATGCTCTTTTATGGAAAAAAATGTATCAGGTAGTAAAGTTCCTCCACAACTGGTGACAGTGGTATCTCCTAGGTCAATTTTCTCTGGCAAAGCTATTGTCCAACCTGCAAAGCCTTTTTTTGTCAACCCTAGATTTCATTTCCCCAAAACTCAACATGTTGAGGGATTTAATACTTTTGAAATTGGGGAATCTTCATCTAAAGTGGCCTTGCATGTTGATCACATGTCTTCGGACAAAAAGGGACCCCAACAGTTTGAATTTCAAAATGAGTGGGAAAAAGCTTTTAAAAAAAATAAAGCTCACAAAACTAGGCTGAATAGGCCTAGGCTTATTAAGGGGAAACAACCAATCTTTGACATCTGTGATGGGACCCCACCTGGGTCTTTGGCAAAAATTAACCAAGATTTTTGCAATGTCCACATCCCAAAAGGGGGTAATCTGAATATGGGGGAAGACATGTCTAAGGTACCCACATTTAAGGTCAAGAAGGATAAGGTAAGCTCTGTCTCTGCGGAAGAATTCTCAAATAGAGCCCCTTTCAATCCAGCCAAATCAAAGCTTATTTGGAAAAAGAAATGTCCTCAAGATATGGCTCCATTGGACTCTAACATGGCTACAATCACTCTGCCAGAGACTATGCTTCAATCAAATATTGGCTTCCTTCATCAAACAACTCTTATCGATAAGTTCTCCACTAACATAATGTTGTTTTCAGATATTAAGGACTGAGAGATGCAAATCTAGATGGATTTAAAAGATGTATTCTATGTATACCCAGATTCTAAATTATTTGTTGCTATGTTCCATTCTAAAGAAGCTAGAGATACAGTTCACAAGCACAAAGGCTGGTTCTACAAGGGATTAGGTTTGTATACCATGATCTAGACACTGAATTTTAAACTAGATCTTTTCCCTATCTGGTTCTTCCCACACTGGATTTCCTTCCCCCTGCTTCCATTACAATACAGGGACCCATAGATCATTGAATGTATTGCTAATAAAATGGGTATTTTTATCAAGCACAATCCTATCCCCTTTGAGCTCCCTTCTCGTGAAGTCAGAGTGTGCATCCTTATTGACAGTCATAAACCTTTCAGTCATCAGATAACTATTAAATCCAAATGGGGGGATTGAGTTCAAAAAATTGTCATACAAGAGCTACCTACTATTAACAAATATCAACATAATCTAGGCCACTTTAATACTGAATGTCAGGGAATGACTCAGGATGTGATTAGAGTCTGTACTAATCATACCATTGATCCTTCGGCCTATGCTCAAGGTAGTCATGCTCAAGACTTTGACGCACTTGTTTCAGAGCATGTATCTGCTGCCCCCTTAGATATTTAGGACCAGGAGGGTAAGAAAACATAGATCCGCAATCAAAAATTGTATGTAAAAATCTCCAATCTCTTGTACTCTATTTTCTCCTTCATAGCCTTTTCCCCTTTTTGGTGGGAATATTTGCCTCCAACCCAAAGAATTGGTCTCATGGATTGTTCGCTATCGTATCTACATATCTCTTCTGTCATTCTAACCGTTAGCCAGTTAATGTTCCATGATTCTCCCATTATCCTCCCTAAGGATCAAGAGAATATCCACAACCTCTTGGAGATAGATTGTAGAGCCAAGGAAACAACAAATCAGGTGCTTACGGACCATGCCATCCAGATGATAGATGAGATTACAACATAAGGAGTCCACTTGCTAGAATATGAGCCAGAAAATTATGTGAGAGAGGATATGTTTCCATAGTCTAGCCCTGAAAAAGTGCTTGAAATGCTTAAATCATCCCTCTCTGATACACTAAACATTGTAGATTTTGAGAATATTCAATCTTCATGGCATCAACCCATGCTAGAGGATCACATACACTCCTTAAGATCTCATACAAAAATGGTTCCTTCAATGATAACATGGTACCAAAAAGAACCTTCAATTTGTGCAGATAAAAAGCATCCAATGCAATTCCAATCTGAAGATGATTTTATCTTGGAGGAAAGTATCTACTAAGATATGTTTATGCTTGGTAATAATTTGGGCCAAAAAAAGATGCTCAAAGATCAAAATGAGATTGAGGTACATAAGGAGGTCCCATTATATTGTATGGAGAAAAAGGAGGGGTTGGAATCCCCCTCTCTTGATCACATTCTCTCCATTGAGCAAACACCTTCTCACTGCCCGCAGATCAAGAAAACTCCAAAAACTAGAGGCAAAAAACCAAAGGGTGCAATAACAAAAGGAAGAAATTGCAGCAGGAATTCAATCCACTCTAGATGATAAATTTGGATCCGTGAAAAGATCGACAAGGAGAACAAGAGGTTCTCCTTGTCTACAATGAAGATAGCCTCTTGGAATGTCAAAGGCATTAATGCCTCTAACAAAAGAGGTAGGATCAAATAGATGATTGATTCTATCCAGGCAGATATAGTGTTACTATAAGAAACAAAAATGTCCCAACCAATGTTTGACAAAACAATTCACAAATGGGCTTCTTGGTCTTCTGCCCATAGACAAGGAATTGGTGGCTCTGGAGGCCTAGAAGTACTATGGAATCCTAAAACAATTCAAGGGCATATGGTTGTCCATGACAACAATTGACAGCTCATGAAGATGACTAAATTTGACTTATCCATCATTCTGATAAATGTTTATGGGCCCACCTTGACACAAGATAAACTGAGAGTGTGGAATGCATTGACCCATATCATTCAATAGTATAGTGATTAGAATGTAGTTTTGGGTGGAGATTTCAATGCTATTCTCAAGCTAATGGACAACATTGGTGGAATAAGTCCCCCTCTAAAGATTATTCAGGACTTCTCCTCATTCCTCATTGATAACAATCTAGAGGACATTGTGTCATTAAATGGTTCATTTACTTGGACAAATAGGAGAGCTAACTTTGCACAAATTGCTTGTTGATTGGACAGATTCCTAGTCTCACAAGAATGGAAACTCAATAACTGCACTTTCCAATCAGAAATTTTGGCCACACCAGGTTCTGATAATTTCCCAATAGTACTTTCAATAATGAATTAATTAGTTTTAGTGGGTCACTAGCTGTCCTTCAAATTTGAGAGAATGTGGCTTCGTCACCCTCATTTTATCCCTCTAATCAAGCAATGGTGGATTATCTCTCCATGAGTAAATGGGTCCAAAATGCACCAATTTGCTATGAAGCTGAAACATGTCAAAACTTTGATAAAATAGTGGAATGAGTAGGTATTTAAAAACATCTTTAAGCAGAAGGAAATAGTTAAACAATAGTTAGATGACATTCACAAGCATACCATCTAGCATGGTATGGATAATGAAACATACGATAAGAAAAAAGAGCTCCAGTTGGAGTGGGAAGAGCTCTGTAGCAAGGAGGAAGGATACTAGTGGAAAAAATATAGAGATTTGTGGCTACACGAAGGAAACAAGAACACAAGATATTTTCATGCCTCAGCCAAACATAAACGAGAAGCTTCTATAATCTTCTCAATCAAAGACATAGCTAATGGAAAAACTCTAAACAATGCACAAGAAATTCAATCGGAAGGAATGAAGTTTTTTAAGAATCTCCTCTCTCCTACTTCTGGCCCCTCGCCAACTCAAGCACAAATCAATAATATCCTTGAAGCTATTCCTTCATTGGTTTCTCACCAAGATAATAAGTTGCTCATGGCCCCATTTAGTTTGGAAGAAACTCAAAATGTGGTGTTCTCTCTTCCACTAGACAAAGCTCTAGGCCCTGATGGGTTCATGACACTTTTCTTTCAAATATGTCAGGACTCTATTGGTGGGGAGCTGCTAGGTGTCATTGAGGAATCCATAAAAAATAAACTTATTTTAAAATACTTCAACACCACCAACATTGCTATCATCCCAAAAGTGAAAGACCCACAAACCTTTGCTGATTTCCGTCTGATTTCCCTTTGTAACACAACATACAACATTATAACTAAAGCAATCTACTTGAGACTCCAACATCTCATTCCATCCATTATTTCACAAGAGAAAGGTGGCTTCATCCTAGGATGAGAAACCATGGACGGGGCTCTGGTAGCTCATGAAGTCCTTCACTCTATCAATAACGACCAGTCTTATAGCTTTCTCATCAAGCTGGATATGATGAAGGCATACGATAGAGTAATATGGGATTTTCTTTTTCAAGTCCTTCATAAATTTGGTTTTTTCCAAACAATGGTGCAAGTGGATCAGAGCTTGTATTTTAGGGGCATCATTTTCTGTTATCATCAATGGAACTGCAGCAAGGTTTTTCTCTTCCTCTTAGGGGGTTATGAAGAGTGACTCATTATCACCTTTCCCATTCATTATAATGGCCGAGGCTCTTAGCAGGACTATTCAGAAACAAAACTCTATGGGAATTTGGAAAGGGGTTCATATTGGTGGGACAGACACATTAGTCACACATTCTCTATTTGCAGATGATACCTTGTAATTTGGTATGTCTGGAGTTAAGGAGGCTAGATAGATTAAACACACTTTGGAATTATACTCAACAACCTCGAGCCAAAAAATAAATTCACAAAAATCAAAGATTTTCTTGTTTAACACAAATCATATCATCTCCAATAAAATTGTCCAAATCTTGGAGTTTTCGGTTGACATTCTACCTTCTACATACCTTGGCATTCCATTTTTTGTTGGAGCAAACAAGTCAAGCTACTGGTCCTCAGTCATTGATAGAATCAAGAATAGAATTGTGGCATGGAAAGCAAGGTGGCTATCACTGTTTGACATAATTTTACTCATCAAATCAGTCCTTTCAGGTATTCCCAATTATTATCTAGTAGTTCTCAAAGCTCCCTCATCAATAATCCAACAAATTAAAAAATTAATAAGAGACTTCTTATGGTCAGGAAACATGAATAATGAGAAGAATATCCCACTCATTTCATTAAAAGATATGGCTCATGTTCCATATCTAGGGGGATCAAGAGTCCATGATTTGAGTAAATGAAACAAAGCTTTTGGGGGTAAATTAGTATGGCAAATGACCACTAGACATCAAAACAAATGGTGTCAAATTATGCAACATAAATACCTTGATAATCTTAATCTAGCACGGGTTCTGTCAATCTCTGATCCCCCTAAAGGATCAACAATTTGGAACTTCATGATGTCGTCAAGAGAGGTTGTGTTCAGACATGTATCACGGGAGGTCAACAAAGGAACAAATATCAAATTTTGGAGAGATTCATGGAGTGGGCTACCTATCTTATTAACTCTATCGATCCCTCATGATATAATATCCACATCAGAAAATGTATGGGGCACTCAACTCATAAACTTTGTTTCTGTTGTTTGTATATTTTTAGGTAAATTCATTTGGAAAGATCCGAACAAATTAACTCTCTCATTGCCATAGAAAGAACTATTTCATAAAATATTTTCATCCAAAGTAGTTCATTTGTCAGATAAAGAAGATTGCCTATCTTGGGCTCCTGCAAAGGATGGAAAGTACTCGATAAAAGAGGGATACAAAATTATATAGAAGATAGAGTTTGATAAGATCTCTTCTCATGCTTACCCTTTCTATTGGAATCATGTGGTCCTTCCTAAGGCAGGATGCTTTGCGTGGTTGGCACTAAAAAATAGAATACTTACTAGTGACATACTTGAGAAATTTAGCATCACGCAATCTTTTAAGTGTAAGCTATGTGAAGATCAAATTGAGAATGTAGATCATCTATTATTGAGGTGTACTTTTGCACAAGAATATTGGTCCTTTGTCCTCAATAAACTACATTATTCTACCCCTTTGCCTAATAAAATTTGGGACCTTTTACAATCATGGCCAACTCTGTGTTCGAACTCCTTATTTTCTAATCTCTGGAGATGCATACTAGCATTAGTTGTGCGGTCAATTTGGTGGGAAAGAAACAAACGTATATTCAAAAATATTTCTTCACAAATTGAGGCTGTTTTGGGGGGCATTGAGAGGATAATTTCTGAAGTGGTTAATGTGAGTATTTACCAATGTAGCTTCAATCCAGTAGTCTCACAGTGGGATAGTATTGTTCTCAGAGAGTGGAAGATGCTTGTCATTCCATTAGGTTGGGGTCCTCCAAAAAATGGATTACTACAGGTGGATCGCTCAATAGTTAAGTGGTCTCCACCTACTCAAAACCTATTGAAGCTAAATTGTTATGGAGCTTCACATGGAAATCCAAGAAATTCAAGTCTTGGTGCTTGTATAAGAGATTATCAGGGAAATTTAATGGCATTCACTACCTCCCCATTACCTATAGGGTCTAATAACATGGTAGGAGCTCAAGCTTTTCTTACAGGACTCATTTTGGCAAAACATGGTGGATTTGCTAATATTCATATTGAAGGAGATTCGATGGTAATTATCAATGCTTATATCAAGAGGGAATCTCATAATTGGCAGCTTGCATACATTCTTAAACACATTTGGCACATCATAGATACATTTCCCCCCTACTTATGTCCCATACGCTGATGGAAGGGAATAAAGTTGCTGATTATTTGGCCAATTTGGGGTGTGATGGAATAGAAATAAAGTGTTTAGTACCAAATACATTCCCAGAAGTTTTTGGTGATCTCCAAAGATTGGTGACCTCAGATAAATCTTCAGGTGAGGGAAAATGATATCATACGTCCTGATTAGATTTCTTCATCCTCATTGTTATTCTGAAGATACCCTGAGTGACGGGCTCAGTATCAGGACACATGTCGGTTATCATCATCATGTTTAGTTCTCCATCACTTGCTTATTTCCTGCATCAAATGAAGGTGATATACAATAATTATGATGGATGTTTGGTACAAGGAGTACATTGCAGTAATATTACGAACTAGCCGCCATTCCCCCTTTACTCTACTACCATAGAGACGAGTGGACAATTCACACACTTGAGCAGCTACTCAAAGTTATTACTAGAAAACTCACACATGTTGCCATTCACTTCATTTGGGGTTATTTATGTGACATTTTCATTGTGTTCTTCCATATCCTGCCTATGCCAAGCTCTGCTAATGGTGAATCTACTTGATGTCTATGTTTAATGTGATGATTGTGCTTGCTTCCACAATGAAATGCTTCCAAAAAACTACCGATTGTGGATTCCACCTGGCGAGGATGAAGAAACACTACCACATAATATATATGACCCTATGTTGGACAAGATGTTTAGCTCTTCTGCCTCAAATTGGCCAGCCATCAAACTACTAATTGGGGAAGAGAATCTTGCCCCACAGTCAAAACAATTCCTCTACCCGTCGCAGGTGGTGTCAATCTTCCTCTCAAATGCCATGGATTTGCTGTAGTCTGTATAACTTTTGGAAATCCTTACCTTCAAGTTTGTTAAGCCTCACTTATGGGAAGGAAAGAAATTGCAAAAGGCAATGCAATGGTATGATTTATGGTCTAGACATGCTTTAGTGGGTGGCCTCTTCTCTCGACACATGTTGCTTAAGAATCATGTGTCCATGGTTACATACGATAGTATTAAGAAAGTACTGGAAAAGAAGAGCTTTCAATTTGTCAAAGGTGCCTTGCAATCGTATGGTCAAATGTTGGGGTTTGATTTGGAGATGAAGATTAAAATGGTGGTCGAGGTGCTTCTCCAACTACTCGAAGCTCCATATGTTCCCCCTTCCTCATCCCCTACTGCTCACCCAATTCCTTTCCCAATTCTCCCGTTACCTATTGCATCGAGCCCAAGTGGAAATATACTACTTGTAGGTGAGGCTAGTGGCTCTCTGGTCACTCACTCTTCTCAATCACACCTTGCAGCTCTGGGTTGGAATGAAGTTGATCCCTCTTTTGGGGGCTTTGGTGATGATGTACATGATTATGTGTGGAACCCAAATTTTGAGATTGAGTCGATCTCATGATGGCTTGCTGAGCCCTTGGGCTGGTCACCGCACTCTCAGCCAAATTTTTTTAATTTTTTAATATATAAATATATACAGGAGTTCAACCACTTTTGCTTAAAAAAAAAGGGTAGGTGTAGGAAAACAACATTCATTGTAAAGGAGTTACAATATGGATCAAAGGATAGATATAATGGCTTTAGGAATAGGTGACATACTTTCCAAAACTATGGTCCTGAATTGAGATTTGTTTAATTATTAATTGCATGAACATGCATAATGGTGAAGAAAGATTTAATTTACAAGGTACCAATCCAATATTCATTTTCAACAATTAGGAACAATGATATTTTTAGAATATTGTCTTGAGGAGAGTTCTTGAACATTCAAAAAATCACTTTGCAACTTGTTTGAAGGACTGCTCTCCTGAATTTCACGCTGTTGCTAACGCAGGTGGAAGGACTCGTGGCTCCTCCATACTACTCTCATGGTGGTTTCTCTATTGGGTGTCGATGTGTTATGTCTTTTGTTTCTTTCAAGGGTTTGTTTTGTTGTTTTTTCCCTTTTTTGTTTTGTGATGCTTGTTCGTGTGTGCTCTGCCCTTTCATCCTTTAGCACTTCCTACCATTATTTCCCACTGGGCTTCGACTCTGATGCACATTTGTTTTCCCTCTTTCACTTGAGATGAAGGCCATCTAGTAAGAGATTTTTTTGACCTCCCACGATTACTTCTGATGGCCACAGAGGGCATTAATGATGGAAGTGACAAGCAAAATAATGTTAAAGAGTCTAATGAAGGGATGAAAGATGGTAGTGGAGGAATTAATCGACCTTCATATAGAGCAGTGGTGGTGGAAGAAACAGTTCTTCCTGAGACAACGTAGTTTGAGGTGGTTGAAAAAAATGGAGGAGGGTCTCCCTGAGCCAATGGAAATAGACTTGGAGGAAAACACAGTGACTCGTCTACAGTGGGAACCAAAGGAGAGAAAGGTGGAGAGGAAGGTAAGAATCTGATGCCTAGTGCTAATATTATCAAACTCTCTCTAAATGCAGATATGGTAAATGCTATCAAAGCTGAACAATACTGTTTAAAGAATATTGCAGTTTTTTTTGTTTGCATGGATTTAAAGTTTTTACCTGCTAGAAAGTTTCTTGATGACTAGATAGGTAATGTGTGGGGTAAAAAACTTGGCATTAGCATTGGTTTTTGTAGAATGATACATAGAGGATTGTTTGTTATTTTTTTTAAAAATCATGCAATGTAGGAAAAAGTGTTAAACAAAGGTTATTGGAACATAGGGAAAACTATGTTTGGGGCCCTCCCGTGGACACCTAGTTGCAAATATGAGAAGGTCATTACCCACTCATCTCCGGTTTGGATTGAACTTAGAAATGTTCAACTGGAATTTTGGCATTTTATCCCTCATTTACTTAAGCCTCTTGGGTCTGTGCTTCAAGTTGAAGAAGCCAAAGTAACCCTACCACATCTCAATGCCCGTGCCCTTCTCATTCTCAACATTGACATTGTTTTTCCTAATGAAATTACTTTGGACATTGAAGGTGATAAGTGGAATTGGGATATTTCTAGATTAGGAGATATTGGGGCTTGTTTCCATTGCAAATTGAACGGCCACAATAGGAAAGATTTCCCGTCTTTAAAAAATCTTTCAAATTTTTTTAGTGAAAACCAGAATAAAGATAATAGTACTCCGACCATGACCAAAGAAAAGGGGAATTTAGTCAATAGTAATGATATCCCTAGCAACAGAGACGTCGGTGAAAATTCTAGTGCACCTAGTGAAGACAATGTTAATGCTAGAGTGCCTGATAGGCTCAAGGAAACCCTTGACACCCCATTGGACAAGTTTGTCTCTTTATCCAACCCTCTTTTTGAAGATAATTTTGAGATTTTTGTTGCTGTTCCTAACCATGTGCCCCAGGAGCCCGCTGCTTGTCAGCCTCAGTATATCCATGTTCCCAGAGAAAAAGTCAATGAAGATGACTCACTCTTTCCCAATGCTCAGCAAATAGCTCTATCCACTATTAAAAACAAAAACAAAAATATTTCTAGTGATAGTAGGGCCGAGCAACAGTAGTTGATTGAGACTGTTAGTCCTTGCCCTGACACCAAGCCTCCCGATAATGCCCCGGGAGTTGGAGAGGTTGTGATATTGAATCAGAGTTCGGTGGGAGAAGAGTATCTTACCATGGAAGAAATCCCTTCCCTTTCTGCATGTAGTGAACATGGAGGAGATGAGGATGGGTTTGTCGAAGTTATCTCAAAAAAAAAGAAAAAAAGAAAAACATATGAAAGAAGTAGTAGCATCAAAAACAATGAAAAAAGTAATAAGGCAAAAAGCATGGAGCTACCAGAATGTTTTAATAGGTTATGTAAGAACTCTAACCCCCCCCAAATCCTCATGATGATGCACTTACACAGTTGGAATGTTAGGGGGCTGGAAATGCCTGATAGGAAGTATATGGTTAGGAATTGGTGTAATAAGGTTCATAATAAAGATATTATTTGTTTATGCTAAGAATGAAAGCTTTGAATGAAAAAGAAGTTCTGGTGACAATGCAAAAACACTTCGTTGCTCAAGAAATTGGATCCTTTGAATGAGAAATGAGGGTTCTTTTATAGAATCCCAGGTTCAATCGACGATTGAGATTGAATTAGACGAATGGTGGAGATTGGATGAGAATTCAGTTTAGAATAGAAAGTTTCTTGCAGAGAGGCAGTCAACTTTCTATTTTTGTCTGTGTGGAGCTTTAACTATTTTATTTCCCATTTTGAATTCTTATTTAACTCAAAGTTTCCTTTTCTGAATTGCAGAGAAGATTTGGAGAGAATATTTAATTTAAATAAATACAATATTGCCTCATAAGTGGATTTTCTCAATTATTTGAATAATTAAATTTATTTATTGAGATGAGGATATTTATTCAAAACTAAATATTTATTTAATTCCTTTTTCATGTGTTTTAGCTAAAGAGGGTGGATTTAATGTAATTAAAGTGCTAGGACTTTATAATTAAATTAATTGATCATAGGGTATATTTAGCTAATTTATATTTGATATTTAGGATTTAAATATGTTATGTGATTGATACAGATTTAGGGTAATCTGCATTTGACACTAAGTCAAGTAGAGTCAATCAGAAGACATAATTGCCTAGTACAATAGGACTTTGATGATTTTGAAATTGAGAGAACGAGACTAAATGCAACAAAATTGGTTAGGATATCAAGATGCCAATTTTGGGGTATTACAATACTAACATATTCATTTCAACTAAATAATAAGCTACATCAATTACATTAATGTAATCAAAGGTATATACAACAAGATACAAATTGATACATCATAGTCTTCAAGCTAATACAACTCCCACTGCACATGTCGTAGGAAAAATAATAATACAATACAAAAACATATACATCTCTAAAATTAAGATCACTAACCAGTACAAAAAATGAAATACAAGATATACATCTCATGATGATAATAATAAAGTCTCTAAGAAATGAATAAGAAGTTATAAGAAGCATCAAGGATCATCCAAGAACAAAGTCACGAACGACAGATCTCAATGGTAAAAGAATCACTACCACCCAACCATGTGGAACCAAGAAGTCCATGTTGGAAACTGCAATTGAAGCAATTTTTGTATTGTCATTGATGTCAAACCTTAATTGGTAAGACTATTGCTATTTAAGAAAGTACTATATCTATTTGAGTGTTTCTAAGGGGATAGGCAAGGTTGGTAACAACAACACCTAAGGAAAGGTTGAGTTATCTTGATACTTCAATGAGTACTTGATTATGTGGCACAATCATAAGATAATGTATTGTTTATCTAAGTAAGTGTGAAGACTAAACTGGTAGGCTTAACTGAGAAAAAGTGAAGAAATCTAGTTTAAGCCGAGTGTTGTTTGTGTCAACCGAGCTAGTATATGCTGAGTAAAATCAGTGTTGACCGAACACCAATTAATTGTTGAGGAAGACAGTGTTAGCCGAGGAAACAATTTATGTGGTGACCGAGCTTTCCAGAGAAGACTGAGAAGTTGGACACAGTATTGACTGAGCATCAGTATTTTGCATTTGATGAAGAATTCAAATTTCCAGCCGACATCATTGAATTCTTGGATTATGTAAAATGTGTTGACTTTATTTATTGATTGTATGAAAGCATTTAATGCACTGCAAAATGTTTTATTGTAAATCTTTAAGAGATTCAAGATATTTCTAAAAGGATAGCCAAAGACCATAATGTAGGATGAATTCAATGAATCTAACCTAACCCTAAGATCTACGAAGGAGATTAAGCGAAAAAATATGTATTGACCTAATAGAGGTAGTATTAAGGAAACCTAAGTGAGAGGTTGAATAGAGAGAGAAGTGAATGCTGGAAGTATTGTTGATCTTATTGATTATCTAAGCAAAAAAGGATAAAGGAGAAGTTTTGTGATCGCTTGAAGGGTTTTGAGTAGATCAGTGATGGAGATGGAAAAGGTTCACAGTCAGTAAGCCAACATATGTGTACGGAATTGGATCTGATATTTGCAAAGTGAGTTGTATGTTTCTCAGATCAATATTACTGCTACTTTCTAACCATTGTAATAGTCAAAATCCTTTTAACAAAGGTTGACCTAACAGTCATAGGTATAAATCCTTTGAACAAGGTTGCATTCTAATGGAGTGTATGTAAGTCCTATAAAAAGGCACACTTTTAACATAGTGGTTTAAATCCTTTAACCAGGTCACACCTGATAGTGTGTTTGTAACCTTTAACAAGGTTGGCTTTTCACCGAGCTCACTTTAGAAGAGTGAACATAATAGTAACATGTTACAAAGTGGGTTTTCCCAAATTGGGTTTCCACTATAAATCCTGGTGTTGATACTTGTGTGAATGTTTTGGTTTGAACATTTCTATGTTTTACAAGTTAGATGCTATTGGATAAGTGGACTCGATTGTTATATGTTTCTGTTATGTAATCAATAATGATAGAGTAGGTGTTGGTTATTAGATCTGATTTGTTGAAGAGTTTAAAGTTTGTTTTTATACATCTGGACCTAAGAACAACTGATTTAGCCCCTCTCTTTGTTGTTCTAAATCATATTAATAGTCCGCTCCCACCATGATGAGGAGATAACACTAGGCCTCACTCAAGGAAACATCCAAAACAAGCAAGACTAATGCCAAGGTACACTGGATACAAATGGTAGTAAAGGATATAAGGTTATCAATTATAAATTATCATGACACAAATTAGGTGTACTAAATACAATTTAGGAACCTAGGACACACATAAGGAAGTGTCATCACATACATCTAACCCTTGGACTTCATCCTAATAGCTTCTCTAGATCTTGACGTCCAAGTGACCATATGTGATATTAGTAAACCTCTCATACAAACAAGGCTACTAACTATGCTAGAATACACACCACACTAGATGACAAGCATCATCTCACACATCCTAGCCTATACTAGCATTCAAGACATGGTGAGGTACATAATTATCTTATTAATATTTTTACTCAATAAATTTATTAAGTTATCACTTATTAGGTCAACTTACAAATGATACCCAGACAACCACTTTAGGGCTTTGATGCCTCCAAAGTAAGTTACTTCCCCTCTATGCTCCTAGATAACCTACCTTAATGCTCCCTACAAAAGAACCAAAGAGAAAGCAAAATCAAAACCATAAAAGGCTTCCATAAATAAGTAAACTATGAATTTCATCAAAGACAAGTGTTGGAGCATAATAAACAATATCTCATCCTATAAAATGATCCAAATTGTCCATCCCATACTGGACATAAAAATCACCAATCTACATGGTTATCATATCGCAAGATAAATCAAGTCATCAAGACAAGTCAAAAATGACATCAATCTCCAACCATGGAGTAAAACATAATCCAAAGACCAACAGTCAAATTGTAGAACAACCATATCGAAAGAAACAAGGTGACCAAGTTCATTAAGACTCCAAATAATAATGGTCGTCACCTTCTATGATTAAATAACATAAAGATCGAGGACTTAATAGAAACATAACATGACATCATAGATATACCCATGTTAGCTTGTGGTGACTGATCAAGAAAGTACTATCCAGGAAAGTACTATACACTTTTCATTTGTCATGGGGTTCGGGGTTAACTCGTCAAGCATTTTTGGGGTTAACTTGTCAAGCATTTTTTGAGTTGACATGTCAAACTTTTCCCTGGGTTGACTTGTCAAGCCTTTTCTTAGGTTGACTCATCAAGTATTTTAGGGTTAACTTGTTAACCGATATAAGCCTTGTTATATTGGGTTAGGGTTAGGGATTTCATTATGATGTATGATTTTAGTACTTACGGTGGAATTGAGCTGTAAGGGATTAAAGATTGTAATCAGGTTGTAATCACTGGATAATAATAATATTGGACTCGCTGTTGGTGGACGTAGCCCAGGGATTGGGTGAACCACATTAAATCTTTTTGTCTTATGTTCTCTTCTGTGTGGTTTATTGTTTTCTAATATTGGTTATATTTGCACATAATTGTTACTTTTGCCTTGTTAATCCTAACAACCCAAAATAATACTCTCATAATCGAGACACCAAAATGATTATAAATTTTCCACTATATAAACCCAGAGTGTAAAAGACAAATCCAAATAAATTTTAAGTTCCAAAGAGAAAATCCCACCTAGGGCATCACTCTACCGATACCGACAATTAATCACAAATGAAAACAAAACAAAACTCCAATAACAATACACAATAGATAACGTTTAATTATATTCTAATTAAATTTATAATTCTTTCTCTTTTTAGTTAACTATAATCAAAATAAATTCTTAATTAATTAAATTAATTATATCATATCCCAAAATATAATTAATTAAATAAAACACCACTTAAAAACAAATATACTCTTAAATATATTTTTTAAATACAACTTAATTTACAAAATTAATATAAATCATATATTAAATATTATATACTCATTAATATATACATTAATTAAATAATAATAAAAATCAAATAACATTTATATGTTAAATTTATTAATGATAAACTAATAAGCTAATTTATTTATTATTTATTTAAATAATAAATAAAATAATTTAAAATAATTATTTCTCTCTACTACAAAATAACTTAACCAAGCATAGCTCACATAAACTTAAAAAGAAGAATACATAAATATATAGCAATATTTATTAATTAAAACAATAAAAAAATAACATGCATTGGGGTGGGGTACATGGCCCCCACCTCCCTATCTCCTCTTTGACAATGTCTAAATCGTAAACTAAAACATTATGGTGGCATGCATGTAACATACACCCATTCTATCATCCATCATACTTGCATGCTTAACCTGCCACAACATCATCCTTTCACCACCGCAACTCAGTCAGCTGCCAGTAAAATTCAAATATTGATAATCGTGCGATTAACAGATTAGATTTTAATTTTAAAATCTAATCTATTAATCGCACGATTGTCAATATTTGAATTTTACTGACAATTATTAAAATCTAATCTATTAATCACACGATTGTCAATATTTGAATTTTACTGACAACTGACTGAGTTACGGTGGTGAAAGGACAATGTCGTGACAGGTTAAGCATGCAGGTATGATGGATGATGGAATGGGTGTATGTTACGTGCATGCCACCATAACGTTTTAGTTTACAATTTAGACATTGCCTCTCCTCTCCTAAATGTGGGGTGTGCTATTAACTAAGTTAGCCCCTGAAAAATAAATAAATGGTGGGGGAGGCATGCTTGCCAACCCCACCCTCATAAACCACAATGTGGTGGGGGCTACCTTCTAGGCGTGATCGCCCACCACCCACATTTTTTTATTTTTATATTAAAATAGATTTTATTCTTTAATATATATCATTTTTTATTTTATTTTTAGCAAAAGTGAACAAGCCACTGAATATATTTATTAAATAAAAACTGATTCAAAATCTCAACTGGGAAAGAATCAGTAAGAAAACCTGGAATCATTGCTAAATACAAAAAATTAAAGCATCAAAATTTACAATAGTACCCATATCGATGATATATAAGTGCCCTACTTACAATTTGGAGATATTATTTCCTCCAATTACAAAGCCATTCTTTGGACGACTAAATTTCAAAATTCAAAAATTTGAACTATCCTTAGCAGCTGAGGAATCTCACTCCTCCATTTCTACACACTCAACCACATCAAGGGAGACTGAAACACCTAAAGTTCGAGCTACACTTTCCCAACCAGAAGCCAGTTAGGGTTGTGGTGAAGATCCCCAACCCGAATCGTGTTTCGCACCCCAAATTGAAGGAGACACTGCTGCAGTCACCACATCCCAACCGCACTCCTAATCACCATGTATTGGCAACGACCAATCCAAACCCGCAACATCTTTAGATGGGCTACCTACCTGCACACCCAAGGCCCCATGAACTTGACCCTGTGAAGATGTTGTGCCCATACCCTGCGAAACATCCAACACACCTTGTGAACCAGGAACCAACCAAGATGGAGTCATGTGACAAGGATGCAGTGAATAGACTTTATTTGGTAACCCTAGAAGATCCAACAAGGCATACCCTATTCACTTAACTCTCTCTTCAAGCTAGAAGCCCAGAGCCCTCGCAGTGACTTGCAGGGTGGATTTCATGAAATGAGGACTTTGATTTTCAAATGATTTTTGAAGTGCTTCAAATGTTTCCATGAACTCATGCTTTTGAAGTAATTGAGACCGCAAGAACAGGCCCCCCACCAAAGCATGACCAGCCCAAAAGTCATAGTGTTGCATTGCCATTTTTAGCTTATTTTCATTCCAAAAATGTTGTTGGATGAATTTAGAAGCAAGAATCTCTAGAAGTGGAACTGAATGCAACAAATCCATAGCATTTGACATAAAAATTGACACCAGATTCGACGGGAAAAGGAAATGCCTAGAGGAAGGGGAGAGAATGTCATCCCCAATTACATGCCTTATAGCCCACTGAATAGAATGAGAGTGGACACAAAACATCTTGTCCATGGTGGTGTCATCTATTTGCAGTGGGGGAACATTCTCTTCCACCCTCAAATGAAGCCAAATCTGATAGTTTTTAGGCAAAATTGCCCTATGAAATTGAGAACAAGAATCACACTTGACATAGACCTCCATAGAATTCAACATCTTCAGGTGAGCAAATTTTCAAGTGCACTGTATCCACTATCTTGAATGGTATAAATAAACCTGAGGAGTGATAATTAAATGCCAAATCATGTGTGAATAAATTACAATCAGATGCGAACTCGCTCAAAAGATTTGAAGGACAAATGACCATGTGAAAATAATGCTTGAGTAGATGCTGAAGTAAATTCGCAGTGTGTGACCTACACCACGCGTCCTTTGAAAGAACTTGACATATGTATGTAATGCCCACTGGATAGTAAACTTGGGGGCTATAACTAAGAGAGAATGAACAATATTCATTGCAAACTCTACCACTAGAATCATGTCAGATAAGCTCGAATGAAAAATGATTAACATTGACACTCCTCTAAGTCTGAATTGATCAACATTTGTAGCTCCTCGTGCTGATCAATGAATAGATTCAGTTGAAAGGTTGAAATCATGATGCCTTCACATCCTAAGTTTGAAAGACAATTGACCACTTTGTTTCCCTCCCTAAGAGTGTGAGATATACATACATCATGACATTGGTCTAATAAATTCCATATTTGGTGGAGGATATACTTAAACTGCCAGGAGTATGTCTGTCTCTTAATGCAAGAATTAATAATTACCTGAGAGTCACCTTCAATTTGCACTTGATGATAATCCCCTTTCTTGGCAAGGATTAATCCTACAAACAAGGCTTGAGCTTTTGCTGTATTATTTGTTCCATCTAGTAGGGGGGCAGTTGTAAATGCTAACACTTTCCCATTACAATCTCTAATACATGCCCCTAATCCTGATTTACCTGGGTTTCCTCTAGAAGCTCCATCAAAATTGAGCTTCACATATCTTGTATTGGGAGGATGCCAATGCACAACAAACCGGTCTACTTTAGTTTGCATTTTACTGACTAATCCCCATCCCGAGGGAATAAATAGTGTTTTCCATTCTCGAAGGATACTGCCATCCCATGATGTAATAACAAGATTGATCTTACTGTGTGTGTGAAAATTGTACCTGATCTGTAGACACAACACTCAGTAAAACATTAGAGGTTAGTGATAATCAAAATCGTGCAAAATTGAAAGCTAAATTAACCAAGCGATTTACTGCTTTCTAGTAGGTGCGAGATTAATGTTCTCAGATTGTAATCGAGATCAGTGACCTAGACGACACCTAAATGAAGGATTTGAATGCAAAAGATGGATATGAAATTGAATGCAATTAATCTATATTTTTGATATTTTCTATGCAATAAGAATGAAAAACTGATATGATTCTATGCTAGATGAAATTGATATGCTATGAATGCTAAATGATCTATCTAACAATGATATGCAAAGCTATGAAATTCTATGCTAAGATATAAAAACTATGCAATTGAAATTGATCTCACAAAGCTTTGAATTCGCAAGTTGATTCTTTCAAGCTCCAATTGTGCAAATTCTCCAAATCTGATATGCTATGATTCCTGTAGAGTAAGTTTGCAATTTGCGAGATGATTGAGAGATGAATTATGAAGAGCTGAGCCTTGTTTTTATAGAAATCCAGGGCTTTGGAGGTGCATGAAAAAAAGCCATAAATCACTCAAATAACTCAGGTTGATTTTTAAGTTATTTTTAAATAAAGGATAATTAACTCAAAAACATGCAAAAGCTAAGCTTTAACTCAAAATAGAGTTTATCTTTAATTGATAATTGATAGTTGTTTGCTTTTATGATTGTGCATGTTTTATTTATGAATTAATTTAATAATAAAGTGATTTATGCTCAACTTAACTGATTTTTGAAATAAAACAATTGATTTATAGGTTAATCAATTATTTAATCAAATTTTTATTAAAAACTATATTATTAAATAATGACAACTTGCTTTAATTAATTAAATAAAAATTTAATCAATTATTCATAGGATATTTGGATTTATTGTCAAAATTAAATAATACAATTAATAATAGATAGAATTAAATTTAATTACACAATTAAGTGGCAAGATATTAAATCTAATTAATTAAATATGAAAATATTCAATTAATCAAACTTTAGGATAAATGTGATTTATTGCCAAATAATTATAAAATTAAAGATAATTAAGATAATTAAGAATATTGCTAGGAATATTCCCCGATGCAGAATTTAAGATAATCAATTAGATTTGATGATATTTAGATGTGCCTTAGGTTAGGACTTTGTTTGTTCAATTTGTCGATGTAGGAGGTTAATGAACTTATAGCCCATTTTTGGGGTATTACATTTTGCCCCTCTTTGAATTACTGTGTGAAGTGCAGTGGTTCAAAGATAGTCTGTGTTTGATAAAGATATTAAACTGATGTTTGAAATTGATAATTGATACAAGACAGAAGCTGATTGATATTGATTTGATATGGAGATAATAGGTCCTGAGCGACCAAAGATAATGTTCACTGTAGCAGCAAATGAACCTATGATTGCGAAAAAGTGTCAAAATGCCTGATTCTGAACCTTAGGATTGATAAGAAGTGAGTGACCCATTCTAGACTCGATTGTCTTAGCAGAACTAGCAGGTATCACATCCAAACCCTTCAGTTGCCAAAGAACCAAGGAAAGAACACTATGATTTGATAGTTGCAAAAATTGATACAGATTACAAGATTAAGAGAACACCAGATTGATATGGATCGATGAATCTAATATGCCCCAAGTGATGATAGATTTGCCCCAAGCGATGAGGACTTTTGATGAATCAGTAACTAGACGTGATTGTTTGTCTTGATTACTGATGAAAGATATTGATAGATTTGATCGATAGAATTTGATTTATAGACTTTGAATGATGTGCAATACCATGCCCCCTTCGGGATTAAAATTGAAATCTGACAAGAAAAGTCAGCGTTATAGTTTAGAAGCATGTTAATTGATTTGAGAAGTGGTTAAACACATTTGGGATTGCATTCTACATCGTTTGGATGTCCTAAAGACTAAATTTGACTAGGTTTGACCATGAGTTGACCATGGTTGACCAAGTTAAAATTTTGATAGTTTGATGTTAGATAATCAGTTAAGTTGAATACTAGATTTTTGTGATGATTGAAGGTCGATTATGCAAGTAGTTAATAATATGAATGATCTCAGATTTGAATTTTGATCCCGAAAAAGGATTCTACTTGCTATTTCATTGGAGGAACCTTCATGTGAGATTCAGTTCTTGTTAGACTTGAAGATGCGATTTGAAGAATCATTTAAGCATTGAAGTTCATTTAATCATTGTGAGATCATGCAAACATGCAAAATGCAAAGAGACATGCAAGATGAAATGCAACCTAAGACCTAGGACCTAGTCACTGATCATGTGTCGATTTGTTATCATCATTGAACTTTTAGGTAACCAAATAAATCAATACAATGCCCACTAGCTATGAAACCATAGACATATGAATATCGATTTGTATGCGCAAGAATCAATACAACACCCACTGGTCAACAACCATGGATATATGAATATTGATTTTGTTTTCAGAATGTCAGATTAGCTATAAGCACTAAGGCACAAATGCCAGGATGACCTGAATATCATGTCCATTTTGATATAGCAATTTGTACAAGCATCAAAACATAAACGTCATGATGACCTCAGTACGTCTTGCGTTTAACATACACATCAAACAATCAAAAGATCATTCTAAATCCAGTGTGAATTACCCGTAGTGACCCTTTATTGTTCACCTCCTTAGGCAAGATCGCGTTTCACAGTAGGAGAAAGAATTCACTCAAAAAGACAATAGTTAGATCAAACTTCCTTGAATTGTCTAGGTATCAATGGTCGAGGTACGCATGGCCATCCAATTCGAGATAGAGGCTCTTACAGTTGGACACCATTTCAATCCAAAATTTCCAAAGTTAGATTTTCACATACAAGCAGAAGACAAAGAAAAGATTATGCCCCCAGTCATTACCCTCTAAATCCTATAAAGGACATCATTGAAGAGCTCGAAGAGACACAATGTGCAAAAATCTCAATGTGAATCAGTAAGCATACAAGGAGATAAAAGCATGTAAAAAGCCTAGATTGTTTTCAGTTGAGTTTTGATGTTTGATTGCGTTGTTGTAGATGCAAAATCCTTTCTGGAGACAAGACAGACTGATTGAGTCAACTTGAAGCTTCAAAGGACTCTGACTGGATAGGATACGTCTAAGATACATTGGAGGCCATAGGATATGACATTGATTGCCCCCAAGTTTGAACATTGATAGGATACAGACGCGCAAGCTGATTGGTGTACAAACTAACTTATTGAAAACTGGAAATGCAGAAACAAATCGGGAGATATGTACAAACTAAAGCAAGACTGAAAGCTGGGAAAGACCAAGATTGTGCTGATAGATGGAGCGTTTGGAACAAGTGGCGCCCGTTTGCCGGGTTTTCACCATCTTGGTAGAGATTCTATTTTTGCTACCAAGGCGCCTGTGTCCAGGTTTTCACCAAGGCACTTTTTCTTTTTTTTCTTTTTTTTTTGTATTTGTCATTTTTTCAATTTTTTTGTACTTTTGATATTTTTTGATTTTTATGAATTTTTGATATTTTCTGATTTTTTTTTGTGAATCATCAAGGTGCCTATTGCTAGGTTTTCACCAAGATGTTCATTTTTTAGGACTTTTTTCAATTTTTAAGATTTTTTCAGGACATTTTACCATAGACTGAATGCCTTAGGCGTAGAATTTCTTCAGATGGAGAACATTGATTGGTTCTCAGAATTGTTCTCCTTCAGTTGTTGAGAGTTGATAGGCACCAGAGCCGAAAGTAGCAATGATAACAAAGGGACCCAGCCAATTGGGTTCGAACTTCCCCTTGCGTTCTTGATGTGATTGATTTTTAGGATTTTCTCTCAACACTAGATCACCAACCTGAAATTCTCTGTATCTGACTTTCTTGTTGTAGCCTCTAGACATTCTTTTCTGATACACTCTGAGATGATCATACGCTGCTTGCCTGCGCTCATCTAGTAATTTCAGTTCTTGTAACCTAGACACTCTGTAGTCATCGTCGGTGACAAGTCCATGCATTCTGATTCTAAGTGATGGGATTTCAACCTCAATAGGCAGTACTGCTTCAGACCCATAAACTAAAGTGAAAGGTGTAGCCCCTGTAGGCGTTCTGATACTAGTTCTGTATGCCCAGAGAGCTGGATTGATCATGAGATGCCAATCTCTTCCTGTTTTATTCACTGTTCTGTGCAAGATCTTAAGGAGATTTTTGTTTGAAGCCTCAGCTTGTCCATTCCCTTGAGGATAGTAAATAGAAGACCAATGTTGTGTAATCTTGAATTTAGCACATAAGTCATCTAGATCCTTGTTTTTGAATTGTCCCCCGTTATCTGTGATTATAGAGTGAGGGATCCCATATCTGCAAATGATGTAGTTCAGGATGAACATAAAGATCTGTTTCCCCATTGCTTGTGTTAGAGGAACTGCTTCTACCCATTTTGTAAAATAATCTGTAGCTGTGATGATATGGGTATGTCCATTAGAAGAGTGTGGATGGATAGTGCCTATGAGATCAAATGCCCATTGTTGAAAAGGCCATTGTGTAGTAAAGGGAATTAGATCTCTCCCTGGAGCATGAATCAAGTTACCATGTACTTGACATTGTTGACAGTTTTTAGCAAATTTAATAGCCTCTTTCTCCATTTCAGGCCAATAGTACCCGGCCCTAATAAGTTTTTGAGCTAACGTTAAACCGTTCGAGTGTGACCCACATATACCCTCGTGGACTTCCTCTAATGCACGTTGAGACTCTTCCCGTTCTAAACATCTAAGCAGTGTACCATCTAGACCTCGTTTGTATAGATAATTACCAATGATGACATATCGGGATGCAGATCAGATAAGGTTTCGTTTCTCAAAATGGTTAAAGGACTTAGGGATGATTTGTTTGTGGAGATAGGAGAACAAATTTTTGTAGCGGGATGAATCATAACCTACAACGGTGCAGATCATGGGGGTTTCAGGGGAGTCATATGCAGGATAGGATAGGGCTTCCACCAGGAACTCATAGCATAGCTCATGTTTGAGCTGCTGTAAGAGAGTAGATAGTGTCGCCATTGCATCGGCAGCCTTATTCTCCATTCTGGGTATTTGCTCAAATGTGATAGAGATGAAGTATTTCTTTAAATCATCTACCATTCTCTTGTAAGGAATGAGATTTTCATCTTTGGTTTGGTACACATCATTGACTTGATGGATAACCAATTGTGAGTCTCCATGGATGTGCATCTCTGTAACTCTCCACTGTATTGCCATTTTCATACCATTGAGAAGTGCCTCATATTCAGCAATATTATTTGGGCAAGGAAACTTTAGTCTGAATGCTTTGGGTATCAAGTATCCTTGAGGAGTGATGAACAATATGCCTACTCCAGATCCATTTTGTGTGTAGGAGCCATCAAAGAATAACTGCCATTCTCTAGAAGAGAAGTGCATGATAGAGGAATCAGAAAATTCCATTTGCATGGGTGTATCATCAAACAGTGGTGCTTCAGCTAATTGATCAGCAATGACCTGTCCTTTGATAGCTTTTCTTTCAACATATTCAATGTCAAATTCGCTCAAGAGCATGACCCATTTAGCTAGTCTACCTGTGAGGGCAACTTTCCTTAGTAGGTACTTCAGTGGATCAATCTTAGCTACCAAATGAGTGGTATGAGCTAACATGTAATGTCTCAGTTTCTGTGATGCAAAGATCATAGTGAGACAAGCTTTCTCAATCATAGAATAGTTCTTTTCATACACCACCAATGTTCTTCTTATATAGTAGATGGCTCTTTCCTTTTTGTTCTCATCATGCTGTGCTAGCAATGCCCCCAGTGATGTATCTTTTGCGGAGACATATAATATTAATGGCTTCCCATGAATAGCAGGCATTAAGATAGGAGGATTCGAGAGATAATTCTTGATATGATCAAAATTCTTTGCACAGTCTTCATTCCATGCAAAGGTCACACCTTTATGTAATGTCTTTGTGAAAGGTTGTGATATGTTAGCTAACTGTGATATGAATCTCCTGATGGACTGTACTCTGCCTTGCAATGTCCTCATTTGATTGATATTTGTGGGAGGTTGCATCTCTATTATAGCCTTGACTTTAGCCAGATCAACTTCAATGCCTTTCTTGGAGACGATGTATCCTAAGAGCTTTCCAGAAGTGACACCAAAAGCACACTTCTTAGGATTTAGTCGGAGACTAAACTATTCCATTCTGTCTAGGATCATGCTCAAGTCTATTAGATGTTCAGTTCTAATCATGGATTTTGCCAAGGTATCATCCACGTAATCCTCCATTGTTTTATGCATCATATCATGAAAAATAGATGTCATTGCTCTTTGATATGTAGCTCCAGCATTTTTGAGTCCGAATGGCATAACATTCCAACAGAAGGTTCCCCACGCACATGTGAAAGCTATTTTCTCTTGATCTTCTGGAGCAATTTTGATTTGGTTGTACCCAGAAAAGCCATCCATTAAGGAATACATTTCATAGCCTACAGTCATGTCCACTATCATATCAATGTTAGGTAGTGGAAAATCATCCTTAGGGCATGCTCTGTTCACATCTCTAAAGTCCGTGCACACTCTGATTGAACCATCTGGTTTTGAAACAGGTACAATGTTAGAGATCCACTCAGCATAGTCTATGACACGGATGAATCCAGCTTTGAGGAGTTTTTCTAGCTCTGCTTTGACTAAGAGTGCAACATGAGGATGCATCTTTCTCAATTTTTGTTTGATTGGTTTTACTCCAGGAGCAATGGATAGATGGTGCATAATGAGATTGGGATCCAATCCTGGCATATCTGAATATTTCCATGCAAAATTGATCTTTTCTTCTGCTAAGAATGTAGTGAATTTTTGTTTCTCTTCTTCTGATAGAGATTGTGCTACATGTACCAATTGTGGTTCCTCTGTTGTACCCAAATTGATGGATTGAGTGGGCTCAATCAGAGCTGGAGATCTATCCTGTAAATGACTCGAAAGGACATCAAATATCTCATCTTTAGGCACCTTAGAGAGGTTTTCACCTTCAGATACATCTTTTTTTTTACTTTTGTAGGTTCTGAGACTGCCACAAAGTGGTTTTCACCCTCAAAACTCTTTTTCTTTTTCTTTTTATTTTTTTGACTAAGATATTTGATGTCTAACTCGGTCATGCTGACGCTTGATTCACTGATGGAAGTCCTCATAGGCTCAACTGCATTGAGGTAACACACAAGGGCATAGTCACTGGAAAAGGTGTAAACACCATGGCTTGGGTTTGTGGAAGTTTGGTCGATAAGATCAGGGTGTTGGATAGTTAAAGCGGGAAAGGCTTGGGATATGGTGTTCACAAACATGGATATGTCATCATTGGTCCTAACCCGATGCTCAAGTTCAAAGGTGATATTACAGCTCAAAATATTTAATTCGTGAATAGGCTCAACATCATCATGGGAGTCCTCTTCAGCCATAGGTGGATCAGACACGTTAAGTTCATTGTTTCACTCTAGGCCTACATTGGGTTGAGATACATATTGGTGAATAACATCAATATATTTCTCTGTTATAAGCTCATCTTCTTCTGGAATGGCACCCCATTCATATTCATTTGACTCAGCTTCTGATTCAAGATCTCTAGTAAATCTTAGAAAATGTGTGAAATCAGGATGAATACCCCAAGAAGGATTACCCTCAATCTCTAACTTGAATTCATATTCATGGGAATCAATGTTAGAATAACTACTCTCTGCTTCTGGATCAGTTTGATCACCTTTGAGATTGGCTAGTTCTTGTGGTGCAACCATCTCTTGTGCTACAGTAGGTTCTTGTGTTTCTACTACATTAATTCTTCTGATAGGATCATCTTTATCATCAAGAAGATCTTTGATCTCTTTAGGCAATTTTTCATAGGGGATAAGCTCAAAGCTATCTGAATCATCATCAGAGGGTTCTGTTTCTTCTTTCTTAAGAAGGGGTTCTCCTGGTGCAATTTGTTCTATGACATGAGAACAACCACCTTTGAGATGATAGGGTTTCTTCTTAAACCCTAAGCCACCAGTATCTTTGTTGGCTCTACCAATATGTGAAATGGGTGTCACAAGACCCTTTCCACTAATTCCTAGAGGTCCTTGACCGGAATATCCCATCTTGGCTATCAATTTGTTTCCTGGACCATATGAATTAGAAGGGATTGTAGGTGCTATAGATTCACTAGGTTGAACAATTTTGGATTTAGAATCATCTTTGTATAGCCATGCAAGCACAGCTTCATCTTCTTCAAATTCTTTTTTGGATACTTGCTCCGCCACAAAATTTGTTTTGTATGCTTCCATAGGTTCCTTAGGTTCTGATTTAGATTGCTTCAAAGATTGTCCATATGACTTGGGTGAGATAGGGAGAGATGTCAGAGACAAGACTAGCTCTATAGTGTATTCTCCCATCCCATTTTCTTTGATATTGATATCTTTAGCAATGTCTTCCATCTTGGATGTGGAAGCCACATTTTGTTGCTTGATGGAAGATTCTCTGTTATTGGGAACAAGCTTATCGACACTTTCCTTCAATGTATTGCAAGTTGTACTCAAATCTGCTGGGATAGTAACCTCCACTCCTTCATAGGGAAATTTCAAACATTGATGGTACATAGAAGGAATAGCTTGCATTTCATGTATCTAGGGTCTCCCTAGAAGGATATTGTAAGCCAATGGTAGATCAAGCACCTAACATGTGGTATCTTTGATGACCGGACCCACTCAGATAGGTAAGACAATGGTGCCTTTAGAAGCTCTTTCTTGTTCATCATAGGCTTTTATGGTGATCTTCTTTCGAGCATCAATAGCCATCTCTAAGAATCCCAACTGTGTGATTAAGTTGTAAGAACAAATTTTGAGGCCTGCGCCCCCATCTATCAACACATGTTTGACTCGACGGTTCTGGATCAAGACTTCTATGTGCAAGGGCTGATTATGTGGGTGACTTAGGGAGTTGTCATCTTCCTCTGAAAAGGAGATATATTGTGGAGACGTTAGATGACCAACCATAGTCTGGAATCTGTCTAGATCTAGATCATCAGGAACATTAGAGCTGAGCAAAGCTTTGTCCAGGATATCTCTGTGAGCTGGAGATATTCGTAGTAACTCAAACATAGAGATTTTGGCATTGGTATGCTAGAGTTGTTGGACGATGCTGTAAGATGTAGGTCTTGTATCCTTTGGATTGGAAGATTTCGAGGCAACCTTCTGTTTAGAAGCAGATGTGAGATTGAAAGGTATCTTAGGGACATGAGATGAACTTGGTGTTTGTCCTTTCAGATGAGCCTGAGCTTGTGATCTGGTAACCACATTAGCTGAGGAATGATTTCTATCTCTTCGTACAATCGTGATGACATTGCAACTCTCAGAGAGACATGGCTCAACCATATTGATGACAACATTGTTTCCAGGGTAGGCATAGTTGACTTTTGCCCCCATGTTAGGCTGAGAAGTGGAAACTCCCTTGCCATGTTGTGGAAATAGTTCTGTAAATGCTATGTGATCATTATTGCTAGTAGGATTATCAATCGTGATGTCCCCTTGATCTATCAAGTCTTGAATGGTATGCTTCAAGTGGAAGCATCCATTAGTTCTGTGGCCTTTAGTCCGATGGAAAGCACAGAATGCATTATCTTTCCACCAATATGGTTTTGGATCCGGATTAGGGTTTCAGATTGGTGGTAAAGAGATCATGTTATCAGCTATCAGGGTTCTTAGGGCAGATTCCAGAGATTCTCCCAGGGGAGTAAACTTTCATTTATTATCCCATCATTTGAATGGCTTCTTTGGAGATGGTTCAGCAGATTTTTGCTCTGAAGCTTCAATGGCTTTGGTGGCAAGGGTGAGATTGTAGGCCGGTGCCTTTGATGGGGTGCGGATAGTGTCAACAACACCATCAGAGATGATACCTTTGTTTCTATTCCAGCTCTTGTTTTTATCTTTTGAGCTAGATCCAGATTCAGACTTGTCCTTTTGAAGTGTGATTTCTCCTTTCTTGACAAGTACTTTCTCAATCTTGATTGCATTATCCACCATTTTATCAAAAGATACATGATCTTGCATTTGTAATGGATAATTGAGCTCTGGAACAAGGTTATTGATAAAGATTTCAAGTTTCTCCATTTCGGGAATTTGTCTAGCATATAGAGAGAACTTTCTCCACCTCTTGAGGAAAGTTAGGAATGATTCCCTTGGATATTGCTTGAGGTTACAGATATTGATCATGGTGACCAGATGTTGAATATTGTAGGAATATTATTGATAAAACAATTTAATCAATTCCTCAAAATTTTTGATCATAGAAGGTAATCTTGAAAACCACTGAATGGATGCTCCTCCCAAGGATCTAGGAAAAAGATGCATTAGATAAGTTGGTTCATGCATGAATTCCATGGATTGCATACAGAACTCTCTGACATGATCTTGAGGATCAGAGTGTCCATCATATTTGTCATACTTTGGTATCTCCACTCTTTTTGGGAATGGTGGCATATACAAGTTTTTGTCGAACGGGAAAGGACATAGGGCCTCCATGGAGAACTCCTTGGGTTCCTTCTCCTTCTTAAGATTGTTAAATTTGACTTGTATAGCATGCATCTATTTTGTCATAGCTGTGAGCGGAGTTTCTTCCTCATATGTAATTATATCATCAATGTTAAAGTTGGGAGGAAGCTTAGCCCCTTCCTGGGCTAATTGTAAAAAGTATGCCTCTCTATCCACTTTCAAGAAATGCCTCATCATTCTCTGGAATTCATCATCATTCTGACATCGATGGATTTCAGAGGGGGTAGGTTCTTGGTCGGCATTATGTTGAGAATGGTGTCCTTGGGACCCTCCTCCTAGAGAACCGTGGTTTGTCCTTGCTTGAGACATGATAGGAGTTTTTGGGCTCCTTGGAACAGATTGAGGAGGAGTTTGCTGATTACCTCTGTGAGTTGATAAAGGAGGTATGTAACCAATTTTCAATCAAAAGTTACCGAGACCGTCGTCTTCATAAATACCCGACTTGATGAGTTGTTCAAGAGTTGGACCTAGGGTATTGGTCAAAAGTAAGTTCTGAGATATTTCTCCTGATTTCTTGTGTGAAGAAGCTTTGGTCTCCACCATTAACTTTGAATGAAACAGAAGAAAAGGATGAAGACAACTGAAGAACAATTTGATTCAAGAAAATCAGATGACGCAACCTTGTCAAGATTATGATAGTTTTGAAGATTTGATGAGATGTGGGTGAAGGAAACTGTGCCCTGGATGTATGGGATAGATCACCCAAAAGATAGCGGACACGAGTTCTCAACACTTAGTCTATTTTTGAAGATTGATTGAAGATTGATAGTTATGACAAGGTTTTGACATGAGATAAAAAGGACTCAAATTGATCAAACAGAAGACTAGATCGGATTCAAAAGATCAAACTCAAAAAATGGTAGAATGCTCAATAGCTACTGCTCTGTTCCTGACACAATGATATTTTTGATAGATTCTGGAACTAGGCTGGAAACATTGGATATTTTGCAATTTGACAATTTCTGACAACTCTCCCAAATTTTTCCAAATGACACTCTACAAACTCGTATGACACTAGGTAGTCTATGAAATGATAGTTGCTAAACTCGTACGACAGTTGGGTAGCAATGAAATGACAGTTGTAAATATCATACGATAGTTGCTAACAGGATTTTGACTTCCTTGGATTTGCTGGTTTGAAAACTCGTACGACACTGGGTTCTCAATCGTATGACAGATGGGCAATATTGAAATGACACTTGACAAAACTCGTATGACTTTTGACTTTTTGAAATGACTTTTGACTCCAGAAAGAATTTACGTCAATTTTTGCAAAATTTAAGGTCTTCAGTTCTGGATTGTTTGCAAATTGTACTATCCAGATTTTGAAGGTTATACCAGATTTGATCATTTTTAATAGCCAAGTAGATAAACAAGCACGCAGAACAACAAGCAAGTGATTCCAAGCACGTTTGACAACAATGAACAAGGGCAAAAGCAACCTTGCACATGAACAATCAAGTGACCAAATTGTGCTAATCCCTGAGAGTACTAATTGTGTATGTTCTGAAAAGTTTTGCAATAGCACACATATACTTGAGAATGAAAAATTGGCCTCTCTAGGGTTTTTAGTAATGGTTTGACTCTAAAACTTTTATGATTCAAAGGGGTGAACTCCAATCCTGGCGCACCAGGGTTTTGACACAGTCTGAGAACTTAATCTTCAAGAGCTTCTAGAGAGATCTGACAACCCAACAATGAACCATACCCGTGGAGATTTCTTCCACAAGGACATTTATATAGCGGCTATCACTACCATGGCAAAAATGGCTATTACCACTTGAGGTTTCGTCAACGTAGTTTACCCTGTGAAGGGATTGTCCGCTACGGTTAACCCTCTCTAAAGGTGACTCACAGATTTATACCACAAGGGGACTTGGCTCCAGATTCAAGGTTTTGACACCTCTTCACTTTTAACCCAAACAAAGCAAGCAGATTAATCCGACACGCTAAGACAAAGTTTTGTTCCACCAAGGTTTGTGATATCAACTCCACGTGATCTATCAACCTCTCTAGAGAGAGAATGTATTAATCAATAAGAGAAGATGCACTAACCAATTTTGATTCACCAAAGCTCGTGATATCAACCCTATGTGATCTATCAACCTCTCCGGAGAGAGAATGTGTCGATCAATAAGAGAAGACTCACTAACCAAGTTGAATGTGAAACACACTAAGTATCCTCCCTACCTACAAGGATTCTATCATCAAGAAGGATTTCACTGGGAATCCAATCTCTCAAGAATCACGAATAGTGTTCATAGGGCCTAATTACTATGTGAGCACAGATATATTCCCGAAAGCAAATCTACCAAAAGCATCCAAAAAGTAGAAAGAGGAACACTTAACGCTTAAAGAAAATATGAGATGAGTCCACAAGGTGGAACACTTAACACCTCACACAAGCTAAAAATGAGTCCCCAACTTAGAAAACAAGTGAGTTCCTAAAAGCACAAAAAGGTTGCCAAGTGGAACACTTAACGCTTCTGTCCTGTTGACCCCTCCCCTTTATGGCGCTGAGATTGCAACCACGGGGCGGAAATGAGGGGCCGGTAGATTAGCGAGTCCAATAACCCAAGATAGCAATCAAGATCAATCACAAGTATCTAAGACTACTTAATGCATCCTTAAGGGGTCACAACCTAGTATCAATTATGCAAGTGTGTAGAAATAGATCAAAAGCATGAAAAGATGCACACAAGCTTGACACATAAGAGATTTATTTTAAGTCCAAATTGAAATGTTTTCAGAACAAGGAGAATACCTCGTGATCCTCACAACGTGCTTAGTAGATTCTACCTAATTTTTAGCAATTTTTGTTGAGCTTTTCCACGCAAGCAAGTGACGAACTCTCCAACAAGCAAACAAGCAAACAAGATATGCAAAATATATTCAAATTATGAAAACCATAGGGTTAGCTCTAAAAATAAATTGTTAGGAGAAATAATAATCATAAATTAATCTAAATGTCAACTCATATCATTCATTGAATCATATGAAAAATAAGTGCATACCCATCATAAAATTTTAATTTTTTTGCACTACATTTGACCTAGTCAACAAGATCTGATTTTTTTGATATGATTTTGGCCACAAAAATAGAAATTCAGAATAGAGACCCCTACTAAAAAATAGAAAGCTTTCCAAAAATGCAAAAATTTTAGAAAAATCTCTTCATTTGTGCCCTAGAGACCCATTTTATCAAAATAGACTAGTTTTTATAAATGGACTACTTGAGCTACTAAATTGCATCCAAATTTAAAATACAAAGAATAGACCCCCTATAAAATTTGAAGAGATTTCCGAAAATCTAAAAATTTCAAAAAAATATGCTAATTTGCGTCAGATATTAATTTTTTATGAAAAATTGAAAAAATATTATTAAAAATTCAAAATAATTCAAAAAATTCTGAATTTTTTTTCAATGCTTCCCTGATATGTCTCCAACTTGCAAAAAAAATTTTAGACCAAAAATCAAAGCTGTTTGAGAGATAAAATTAAATCTTTGAAACTTTAGGGTTTTAGCTCCAAGAATCAAAATCATCATGCAAAGGTGGGTTGCCCCACAGTGGGCGCCAGAAATGTGTGCGTGAAAATTGTACCTGATCTATAGACACAACACTCAGTAAAACATTAGAGGTTAGTGATAATCAAAATCGTGCAAAATTGAAAGCTAAATTAACCAAGCGATTTACTGCCTTCAAGTAGGTGCGAGATTAATGTTCTCAGATTGTAATCGAGATCAGTGACCTAGACGACACCTAAATGAAGGATTTGAATGCAAAAGATGGATATGAAATTGAATGCAATTAATCTATATTTTTGATATTTTCTATGCAATAAGAATGAAAAACTGATATGATTCTATGCTAGATGAAATTGACATGCTATGAATGCTAAATGATCTATCTAACAATGATATGCAAAGTTATGAAATTCTATGCTAAGATATAAAAACTATGCAATTGAAATTGATCTCACAAAGCTTTGAATTCGCAAGTTGATTCTTTCAAGCTCCAATTGTGCAAATTCTCCAAATCTGATATGCTATGATTCTTGTAGAGTAAGTTTGCAATTTGCGAGATGATTGAGAGATGAATTATGAAGAGCTGAGCCTTGTTTTTATAGAAATCCAGGGCTTTGGAGGTGCATGAAAAAAAGCCATAAATCACTCAAACAACTCAGGTTGATTTTTAAGTTATTTTTAAATAAAGGATAATTAACTCACAAAAACATGCAAAAGCTAAGCTTTAACTCAAAATAGAGTTTAGCTTTAATTGATAACTGATAGTTGTTTGCTTTTATGATTGTGCATGTTTTATTTATGAATTAATTTAATAATAAAGTGATTTATGCTCAACTTAACTGATTTTTGAAATAAAACAATTGATTTATGGGTTGATCAATTATTTAATCAAATTTTTATTAAAAATTATATTATTAAATAATGACAACTTGCTTTAATTAATTAAATAAAAATTTAATCAATTATTCATAGGATATTTGGATTTATTGTCAAAATTAAATAATACAATTAATAATAGATAGAATTAAATTTAATTACACAATTAAGTGGCAAGATATTAAATCTAATTAATTAAATATGAAAATATTCAATTAATCAAACTTTAGGATAAATGTGATTTATTGCCAAATAATTATAAAATTAAAGATAATTAAGATAATTAAGAATATTGCTAGGAATATTCCCCGATGCAGAATTTAAGATAATCAATTAGATTTGATGATATTTAGATGTGCCTTAGGTTAGGACTTCGTTTGTTCGATTTGTCGATGTAGGAGGTTAATGAACTTATAGCCCATTTTTGGGGTATTACACTTACATATACTAAGAGTCGCATTAGTTACTTCCACTATTGTCTTTTCAATACTTTCTAACACCTTATCAATAGAAGAAATTTATTTTCTAAAGATCTGTTTATTTCTTTCCCACCAAATAGCCCATATGACTAATGTCGGAGTACACTTTCATAATCCAGCAAACAAAGCCCGAGGAAAAAGGATCGGCCATGCTTGGAAGATATCCCATATGTTATTCTGAAGAGAAGTAATGTAGTTTAATTTTCTTAGAACAAACATCCAACATTGGTGTGCAAAAGGACAACTCACAAAAACATGATCACGTATTTCATATTCCTCATCACATAGTACACATTTGAAGGCTGAAGCAATATTTAATATCTCCAACCTATCACTTTTTAGGATCCTGTGCTTGATTGTAAGCCATTGGAAGCACCCAGCTTTTGGTAGGACGACATGGTTCCAACAAAACAAGTATGCTCGTGATGGATTTTTATCTGAGGCAATTCTTTGGATAAGCTTATATCCCTCTTTAATTGAGCAATTGCTATCCTTGGCTGGGGCCCACAACAATTTGTCTTCACTATTTGATAGGAAGACTTGTTTATTTTCTAAGATGGTTCAAAAATGATCTCTGTCCTATTGAGATAGAGGAAGTTGATCCAGATCCTTCCATATAACTTTCCTTGAGAAAAGGCAGACTGCAGATATGAAATGAGTAACTTGAGTCCCCCATAAAGACTCTGAAATTGATAGAAGATCTTGTGTGTTTTGCAATGCGATTAAGGGAGGTTGACCATTCCAGGAGTCTCTCCAAAAGCTTACCTTGTCTCCACTATTTACTTCCCAAGTTACAAATTTGAGAACAATGTCTCTTGATGATACCATAAAGTCCCAAATCACATACCCCTTTGGAGGATCGAGCATTGAGAATATTCTTGATGGATCATTGTTGTCCAGGTACTTGATGAGTCAAGTTTATGGGATGTTTTGTTTATGATTTTCTAAGTTCAGACTTAAATATATTATGTTTTTTCATAAACATTATACAGACTTTTATGTTTCTAAGCTTTAGCCATATGTATATTTGATACTTTTGAAACTAAAGGACAAGATTGAATATATATATATATATATATATATATATTAATGAATGTTATGATAAAATCTGGTATTTTTCTTCTCTAGCTTTAATGGGTAGACCTCCTGCAACTGTGTGACAAGGCTACATTAGAATAGGAAAACTTATTATAATCTCTACCTTGGATTTGTGTTGTGGATTCTATTATGCTAACCTTTTGCAGGAGAAGAATAAGTCAACAAGGAGCACAAACTCAAGGATGAGTGGGTCTTTTAAGGCAAATAACTATTTCAGATTTCATCATAGCTCCACTTCTTCCGTAACTTTGCGGTTGCTGATTCAGACCAAGTCAATCTAGTTACCAAGTGTTCCTATATTCTCGAAGCACTAAATATGGCTTATCTTCTTGCATAAATGATGCTGTCGTTCCTGTAATTGAAGTTGTTATGCTATGTAATGAAGGACCTAGTTTGTAGGTGTTTTGTTTTTCTTAGTTGATTTTAAATAAGCTGGAACTTATGATTCCAGGCTAGTTAGATGTTTTGAGGAATTCATACTATAATCCATCAACAAAGTGAAATACTTTGATATCCTATATGGTATCTATGTTTTGTTAAATGAATATATGATAGTTCCAGATTTCAATCTCTGAGTTATAATTCATTCATACTTTTGTGGGGGCCCACATGGGAGGTGAATCCCCTGTTCATGTTTAAGTAGGATTCAGTTAAGTTTCTTTGAAGTTGTTAAGCACTATTTCTCCTATAGCCAATGGTAACATAACCACTGACTATTTCCTGTAGCATAGGTTTAGTTTTGAAGCATTATCTATTTACTGTTAAGTTTTTCCTTCAAGATGAGAGTTAATCTGTAGTTTTAGTTTCTAGTATAAATCTCCTGTAGCAATAGCTTTTACTTTAGTAGTGATGACTCTTGAGGAGAACTAAAGCATAAACTTTGTAGCCATCATCTCAAGTTCACGTTCCTGGATTGATACTTTTAATGAAGTCTAGCATAATGTTCTAAGTATATATGTGATGATTTTAAGCAATGAATCACTGTTAAAGGATGTCCAATCCTTGAGTTACTAGGATATTATTCTGACTAGTCATTTTTGGTGTCACTGCTGGGGATGGTGTCAATTTAGTTTGACCTAGAAGTCATTAAGTTAGTTTGCATTCTATATAATTTTGCATGCATAGACATAGGGATCATCTTGGGCGATTCCTACCTAACCTTAATCAGGAAGAACCATTTGAGGTATTCAATCCAACGCTTGAGGAACCCCAATTAGAGAACCCACAAGAAGAAGAACCATTTGAGAATGTGTTTGCTGATGCCTATGATCAATTGCCTTCACCGCCATCATCTGAAGAGTCTTACCATTTAAATTCCCTCTTTGCTTACCCAGAATATCTAGATAACATAATGGCTCATCCTACCTTCCCTTTTCCTATTCCTACTTAGCAAGGTAACCAAAATCTGAAGAACATTCCTGCAGCCGCACTTCCTAAATTCTATGGACTCATCACAGAGGATCTAGAGACTTTCCTCTTTGAGTTTAATATCCTCTACCAAAGCTATGACTACACCACTGATGACCATAAGCTCAAACTATTTCCTTTCACTTTAAAAGAGGTTGTTCTATGGTGGTTTATGAGTTTGGGTGCTGATGCTGTAGCAGATTGGAATGCAATGTGCAACATGTTTCTTGATAAGTACAAAGATTATTGTAGAGGAGGGGAATTAAAAGGAGATGACATATTTAAAATGTCATAGAAGGAAGATGAAACCTTGGAAGACTATGTCTCCAGGTTCATGTTTAGCCTACAGCGTAACACACAACATGAGCTGAATGAAGAATCTCAAAAGCATTTGTTTTTAAGAGGTGTGAATGATGGGAGCATAGAGGCCCTTGACCTTATCGCAAGGGGGGACATTACTCAGAAGACTTGGGATGACATAAAGAGCATATGTATGAACTATTCTAGAGCTACTATTAAGAAAGGAAGAGGCTTGAGAGCCTTGCCTCACAAGTCCAATGGCGTGGGAGTGTCCAAAATGGAGCTATCCAATCTATTGTCCGATTTCAAGCAAGACATCATTAATGATGTCGCTACCCAGTTGGACACAATGCAGGCAAGGAGAAAGAAAGATGAAGTTGATGCAATATTAGTAGAGTACTGTCCACACTATAGGGAGAAGAAAAAGAATTGTCGGTGTAAGTCTATTGCAAGCTTGGAGTCCCAACCTATGCCTACCGAGTTCAAAGCCATTGATGAGAATGGAGAGGTGCTCTACGTTGCCTAGCGAAGGCCATGGGCTCAGAGACTAGGTATTCCCCAAGATCCTCTTCAAAATTTTAATAATAATAATGCATGGAAAAATCAACAGCATAGTGGATTTAGTGGATATAATAGTTGGTAGAAGCCTTAGCAAGGTTGGCAAAAACCTTAGCAAGGCTAGCAGTAGCATCAACCAAGTTGGTAGCAGCCTCAAAAAGGTTGGTAACAACCTTAGCAAGGCTGGAAACAACATCAACCAGGATGGCATCAATCTCAACAGGGTTGGTCACAACCTCAGCAACCCTGGCAACAGCCCCAACAGGGGTGGCAACAACCACACAATTGGATGAACTAATCAAACCAGCAAGCCTTGATGCCACCACCTCAGTAGCAAGCTTTGATGCCACCACCTCAGCAGCAGGCTTTGATGCCTCCTCCTACAGCCAACACTACTTCCCCTAAATAGACTCAATTTCCTGCTCAGCCTACTCCTAATCCCAACAATGCTAAACCAACAACACAACAGTAGAGCTATGCAATTTCCCTAAATAACATCCATTTAAGATTTGGCACAACCCTTCCTCCTCCACAGTAGCCTATCATTACTGAAGTTGAGGATGCCTCAACAAAACCAACTGAGGTACCAGTCAAACCTGCTGCTCCTACAGCACAAGAACCCCCATTTCCTCATAGGTTGGAGGAACAAGCTAAGCCAATGGAAAATCAAGTAGTGTTAGATTTGCTTGCCCAACTAAAGCAAATGACAGCAAAAATTCCATTGTTAGATGCCATAAAGGAAGTGCCTGCATATACTAAAGCCATCAAGGAAGCTTGTATCAAACAGCCTGGGAGGAAGAAAAAGGATCCTAAAACTATACATGTCCTAGGCCAGTTATCTAATCTAATGTTGGAGAAATTGACAGTTCCAAAGTATTTTGATCCTGGTAGTCCTATGGTCACAGTCACTATTCAAGGAATGCAAGTCCAAAATGCTCTAGTTGACTTAGGTGCATCCATAAATGTCATGACCAAGGAAGTAATGTCTTAGTTGCATATCATCGATCTTAAGAAAACCCCAACCATCCTTCAGCTTGTTGATAGTTCCACCATTACACCTGATGGGATGGTAGAGGATGTAATAGTCACCTTGAATTCTTGGGAATATCTGATTGACTTTGTTGTCCTTTCTCCAAAGGCTAACATGGGAGGGTATCCAATAATTCTAGGTAGGCCTTGGCTGGCTACTGTGTGTGTGAATTTTGTACTTGTTCTGTAGACACAACACTTCAGTAAAATATTAGAGGTTAGCAAAAATGAAATCATGCAATGAATTGAAAGCTAAACTAACCAAGTGATTTACTACCTTCTAATAGGTGTGAATATGATGTTCTCAGATTGTATCGAGATCAGTGACCTTGATGACACCTAAATGAAGGATTTGAATGCAAAACTGATATGAAATATGAATGCAATTAATCTTTTTTTTTTGGATTTTAGATGCAATAAGGATGAAAACTTGATATGAATCTATGCTAATATGAAAATTGATATGCAATGATATGCTAAATGATCTAACAAATGAAAACTAATATGATATGAACAACTATGCAATATTGATCTCACAATAGCCTTGATTCGCAATAAGCTTTGATTCTCCAAATTCCCATTCGCCAGCATAAGTTTGCAAAATATGAGATGATTTGGGATAAGCTAAAGCCTTAATTTATAGAAATCCAGGGCTTTGGAGGTGCATGGATAAAAGCCATAAATCACTCAAATAAACTCAGCTTGATTTTTGAGTTATCTAAAAATAAAGGATATTTAACTCACAAAAACATGCAAATCATGCGAAAACAACTTTTTAACTCAAATTAGAAGTTTAGATCAACTTTAAAACTCAAAAATGATGTTGAGTTCCAAAAAGTCAATAACTTGCATTGATTTTTTGATTTGGAGTTTAACTGCTCTTTGATTGTGCACATGGATAATTATGAATTAATAAATAGATAAAGTGATTTATTCTCAACTTAATTGATATTTGAAATAAAACAATTGATTTATGGGTTAATCAATCATTTAATCAAACTTTTATTCAAAAATAATATCATAAAATATGACAACTTGCTTTAATTAATTAAATAAGAATTTAATCAAGTAATGATAGGAATTTTGATTTATTGTCAAATTTAAACGATAATACTTAGGAATAAATACAAAATTCAATTAAATAATTAAGTGGTAGAATTAAATCAATTAATTAAATATTCATCATATTCAATTAATTAACTTTAGGATAAATGTGATTTATCACCAAATAATCATTAAATTAAAGATAATTATGATAAATAGGAATATTACTAGGAATATTCCCCGATGCAGAATTTATGATAATCAATTAGGATTCGATGATGTTTAGATGTGCCTTTGGTTAGGACTTTGATGTTGATTTCATTCGATATGTCAATGTAGGAGGTTAATGAACCTACAGCCCATTTTTGGGGTATTACATTTTGCCCCTCTTTGAATTCTTGTGCGAAGCGCAGTGGTTCAAAGATAGTCTGTGTATGATAAAGATATGAAACTGATATGAAAGATATTAGGTCCTCAATGACCAAAGATAATGTTAACTATAACAACAAATGAACCGATGATTGCGAAAAAGTGTCAAAATGCCTGATTTTGAACCTTATGATTGCGAAGAAGTGAGTGACCGATTCCAGACTTGATTGTCCTTAGAAGAATCACATAGGTATCACATCTAAACCCTTCAGTTACTGAAGAACCAAGGAAATAAAACTAATGAACCGATGGTTATGAAAAACTGATATAGTTTACAAGATTAGGAAAATATCAGATTGATATGGATCTCGATGAATCTGATATGCCCCAAGCAATGATAGATTTGCCTCGAGCGATGAGGTCTTTTTGATGAATTAGTAACTAGACGTGGTTGTTGTCTTGATTATTGAGGAAAGATATGATATCAAATTTGATTACAGACTTTGAATGATATGTAATACCATGCCCCCTTCAGGATAAAAATTGAAATTTGACAAGAAAAGCTAGTGTTTGACAGTTTAGAAGCATGCTAATTGATTGGAAAAATGGTTAAACACGTTTGAAAATGCATTCTGCATCATTTGGAGGTCTTGGACACCAAGTTTGACTAAGATAAACCATGAGTTGACCATAGTTAACCAAGTTGAAATTTTGATAGTTTGATGGAAGATAATCAGTTAAGTTGAATATTGGATTTCTGTGATGATTGAAGGTTGATTATGCAAGTAGTGAATAATATAAACGATCTTAGATTTTGATTTTAATCCCGAAAAAGGATTCTACTTGCTGTTTTGTTGGAGGAACCTTCATGTGAGATTCAGCTCTTGTTAGATTTGAAGAGACAAGTGGAGAATTGTTTAAGCATTGAAGTTCGTTTAGCCATTGTGAGATCATGAAAACATGCAAAAATGAAAAGAGACATGCAGTATGAAATGCAACCTAAGACCTAGGACCTAGTCACTGATCACGTGTCAATTTGTTATCATCATTGAACTTTTAGGTAACCGGATAAATCAATACAATGCCCACTAGCTATGAAACCATAAACATATGAATATCGCTTTGTATATGCAAACATCAATACAACACCCACTGGTCAACAACCATGGATATATGAATATTGATTTTGTTTTCAGAATGTCGGATTAGATATAAGCACCAAGGCACAAACGCCAGGATGACTTGAATATCATGTCCATTTTGATATAGCAATTTGTATAAGCATCAAAACATAAACGTTGTGATGACCTGAATACGCCTTGCATTACAAACACATCAAGCAGTCAAGAGATCATTCTAAATCTAGTGTGAATTACCCGTAGTGACTCTTTATCGTTCACATCCTTAGGTAAGATCGTGTTTCATAGTAGGAGAAAGAACTCACTCAAAAAGACAATAGTTAGATGAAATTTCCTTGGATTTTCTGGGTATCAATGGTCAAGGTACGCATGGCCATCCAATTCAAGATAGAGGCTCTTACAGTCGGACACCATTTCAATCCAGAATTTTCAAAGTTGTTAGATTTTCACATAAAAGAAGAAGACAAAGAAAAGATTATGCCCCTAGTCATCACTCTCTAAATCCTGTAAAGGACATCATCGAAGAGCTCAAAGAGACACAATATGCAAAAATCTCAATGTCAATCAGTAAGCATACAAGGAGATAAAAGCATGTAAAAAGCATAGATTGTTTTCAATATGTTTTGATGTTTGATTGCATTGTTGTAGATGCAAAATCCTTTCTAGAGATGAGATTGACTGACTGACTCAAATGAAGCTTCAAAGGACTCTGACTAGATATGATACGTCTAAGATACATTGGAGGCCATAGGATATGACATTGATTGCCCCCAAGTTTTAACATTGATAGGATATAGACGCTTGAGTTGATTGGTGTACAGATTGACTTATTGAAAATAGGAATGCGAAACAAATCGAGAAATATGTACAAACTAAAGCAAGATTGAAAGTTGGGAAAGACCAAGATTGCACTAATAGATGGAGCATTTTGAAACAAGTGGTGCCTGTTTGCTGGGTTTTCACCATCTTGGCAGATATTCTATTTTTTCTACCAAGGCGCCTGTTTCCAGGTTTTCACCAAGGCACTTTTTCTTTTTCTCATTTTTTTTTTGTATTTTTCATTTTTTCAATTTTTTTGATATTTTTGATATATATATATATATATTTTTGTGAATCATCAAGGTGCCTATTGCTAGGTTTTCACCAAGATGTTCATTTTTTAGGACTTTTTTCAGATTTTTAAGATTTTTCTTAGGACATTTTACCATAGATTGAATGCTTTAGGCATAGAATTTCTTCAGATGGAGAACATTGATTGGTTCTCAAAGCTGGTCTCCTTCAGTCATTGAGAGTTGATAGGCACTAGAGCCAAAAGTAGTAGTGATTACAAAGGGACCCAGCTAGTTGGGTTCAAACTTCCCCTTGTGTTCTTGATGTGATTGATTTTTAGGATTCTCTCTCAAGACTAGATCACCAACTTGAAATTCTCTATGTCTGACTTTCTTGTTGTAACCTCTAGACATTCTCTTCTGATATACTCTGAGATGATCATACGCTGCTTGTTTGCACTCATCTAGTAGTTCAAGTTATTGCAACCTAGACACTCTATAGTCATCATCAGTTACTAGACCATGCATTCTGATGCTTAGTGATGGGATTTCAACCTCAATAGGCAGTACCGCTTCATACCCATAAACTAAAGTGAAAGGTGTAGCCCTAGTAGGTGTTCTAATACTTGTTCTATAGGCCCAGAGAGCTGGATTGATCATGAGATGCCAGTCTCTTCCTATTTTATTAACTGTTCGATGTAAGATATTCAATAGATTCTTATTAGATGCCTCTTCTTGTCCATTCCCTTGAGGATAGTAGATAGAAGACCAATGTTGTGTGATCTTGAATTTGGCACATAGATCATCGAGGTCTTTATTCTTGAATTGGCCACCATTATCTGTGATTATGGAATGAGGTATCCCATATCTGCATATGATATAGTTCAATATGAACATAGATATCTATTTTCCAGTTTGTTGTGTCAAAGGGACTGCTTCTACCCATTTTGTAAAATAATCTGTAGCTGTGATTATATGGGTATGTCCATTAGAAGAATGAGGATGAATCATCTCGATAAGATCAAATGCCCATTAATGGAAAGGCCATTGTGTTGTAAATGGGATTAGATCTCTCCCTGGAGCATGAATTAAGTTACCATGCACTTGACACTTTTGACAATTCTTAGCAAACTTGATAGCTTCTTTCTCCATTTCAGGCCAATAGTACCCAGCCCTAATAAGTTTTCGAGCTAGTGTTAAACTATTCAAGTGTGACCCAAAAATACCATCATGGACTTCCTCTAATGCATGTTGAGACTCTTCCCATTCTAAACATCTAAGTAGCGTACCATGTAGACCTCATTTGTATAGATCATGACCAATGATGACATATCAGGAGGCATTTCGGATAAGGTATCTCTTTTCATTGCAGTTGAAGGTATCAAGAATGATTTGGTCTTGGAGATAGGAAAATAGGTTTTTGTATTTGGATGAATCATGACCAACAACAGTGCAGATCATGTGGGTTTCAGGGGAGTCATATGCAGGATAAGATAGTGCTTCCACTAGGAACTCGTAGTGTAGCTCATGTTTAGGCTACTATAATAAAGCAGATAGTGTAGCCATTGCATCGACAACCTTGTTCTCCATTCTAGGAATTTGCTCAAATGTGATAGATATGAAATACTACTTTAATTCATCTACCATTCTCTTGTAAGGAATGAGATTTTCATCTTTAGTTTGGTACACATCATTGACTTGATGAATAACAAGTTGAGAGTCTCCATGAATGTGTAGCTCTGTCACTCTCCACTCAATTGCTAGTTTCATGCCATTCAAAAGGGCTTCATATTATGCAATGTTGTTTGTGCAAGGAAACTTTAATTTGAATGCTTTTGGGATTGAGTATCCTTGAGGAGTTATGAACAATATGCCTGCTCTAGATCCATTCTGTGTATAGGAGCCATCAAAGAATAGCTGCCATTCTCTAGAAGAAAGAGTCATGATAGAGGAATTTGGAAATTCCATTTGCATTGGTGTATTATCAATCATAGGTGCATCTGCTAATTGATTAGCAATAACCTATCCTTTGATAGCCTTTCTTTCCACATATTCAATGTCAATTTCACTTAAGAGCATAACCCATTTAACTAATCTACCTGTGAGGGCAGCTTTACTTAGTAGGTACTTTAGTGGATCAATCTTGGCTACCAATTGAGTGGTATGAGCTAACATGTAGTGTCTCAATTTTTGTGATACAAAGATCACAGCTAGACAAGCTTTCTCAATCATTGAATAGTTCTTTTCATATGCAACAAATGTCCTACTGATATAGTATATAGCTCTTTCCTTTTTATCTTGATCATGCTATGCTAGCAATGCCCCCAGTGATGTTTTTGTAGTGGAGACATATAAGATTAAAGGCTTCCCATGAATAGGAGGCATCAAGATAGGTAGATTAGATAGATACTTCTTGATATGGTTAAAGTTGTTCTCACATTCTTCATTCCATGCAAAGGTCACACCTTTATGTAATGTTTTTGTAAAAGGCTGTGATATGTCTGCTAGCTGTGATATGAATCTTCTAATAGATTGAACTCTTCCTTGCAATGTCCTCATTTGACTGATATTATTGGGAGGTTGCATCTCTATTATAGCCTTGACTTTAGCTGGATCAACTTCAATGCCCTTCTTTGAAACTATGTATCCTAAGAACTTTCTAGAAGTGACACCAAAAGCACACTTCTTAGGATTTAGTCGGAGACTAAACTTTTCCATTCTGTCTAGGATCATGCTTAAGTCCTTTAGATGTTCAATTGTAATCTTAGATTTTGCTAAAGTATCATCAACATAATCTTCCATAGTTTGATGCATCATGTCATGGAAAATAGATGTCATGGCTCTTTGATATGTAGCACCAGCATTTTTAAGTCCAAATGGCATGACATTCCAACAGAAGGTATCCCATGCACATATGAAAGCAGTTTTCTCTTGATCCTCTGGAGCAATTTTTATTTGGTTATATCTAGAGAAACCATCCATTAAGGATTACATCTCGAAACCCACAGTCATGTCCACTATCATATCAATGTTAGGTAGTGGAAAATCATCCTTAGGGCATGCTCTATTCACATCTCTAAAGTCTGTGCACACTCTAATTGAACCATTTGGTTTAGAAATAGGTACAATATTGGAGATCCACTTTGCATAGTCAATAACTCAGATGAATCCAGCTTTTAGGAGCTTCTCTAATTGAGCTTTTACCAAGAGTGCAACATGAGGATGCATCTTTCTCAACTTTTGCTTGACAAGTTTTACATTAGGAGCTATGGATAAATGATGCATTATGAGATTAGGATCCAATCCTGGCATATCTGAATATTTTCATGCAAAGTTGATCTTCTTCTCTGTTAGGAATGTTGTAAATTTTTGCTTCTCTTCTTCTGATAATGATTGTGCTACATGTACCAATTGTGGTTCCTCTGTTGTACCCAAATTGATGGATTGAGTGGGCTCAATTAGAACTAGAGATCTGTCCTGTAAATGAATTGGAAGGACATCAAATATCTCATCCTTAGGTGCCTCAGAGAGGTTTTCACCTTCAGATACTTCATTTATTTTTACTTTTGTAGGTTCCGAGACTGCCACAAAGTGGTTTTCACCCTCAAAACTCTTTTTCTTTTTCTTTTTATTCTTTTTTTTTTACTAAGATATTTGATGTCCAACTCCATCATGCTAATGCTCGGTTCACTAATGGAAGTACTCATAGGCTCAACTACATTGAGGTAGAAAGCAAGGGCATAGTCATTTAGGAAGGGATAAATACCATGGCTTGGATTTGTGGAGGTTTGATTAATAAGTTCTGGATATTGGATAGTCAAAGTCGGGAAAGATTGGGAGATAGTGTTTACGGATATGGATCTATCATCATTGGTCCTAACCCGACGCTCGAGTTCAAAGATGATATTACAACTTAAGACATTCAATTTGTGAATAGGCTCAATGTCATCATGGGAGTCCAATTTAGCCATAGGTGGATCAGACTCGATAGGTTCATCATTTCGCTCTAGACTTATGTTGGGTTGAGGTGCATATTAGTGAATAACATCAACATGTTTCTCTGTAATAAGCTCATCTTCATCTAGTTGTAGAATGGCTCCCCATTCATAGTCATTAGATTCAGCTTCTGATTTAGGATCTCTAGGAAACCTTAGAAAATGAGTAAAGTCAGGGTGAATACCCCAAGAAGGGTTACCCTCGGATTTTGATTTGAATTCATACTCATGAGAATCTATCTCAGAATGACTACCACCTTCCTCTTCTTGATTGTTTTCAAGATTAGCTAGTTCTTGTGTTGCAACTATCTCTTGGTTGATAGTAGGTTCTTGTGTTTCTACTACATTAATTCTTTTGATTGGATCATCTTTATCATCAAGAAGGTCTTTGATCTCCTTAGGAAATTTTTCATAGGGGATGAGTTCTGAGCTATCTGAATCACTATCTGATGGTTCTATTTCTTCTTTCTTAAGAAGAGGTTCTCTTGGTGTGATCTGCTTTATGACATGAGAATAATTACCTTTGAGGTGATAGGGTTTCTTCTTAAAGCCTAGGCCAATAGTATTCTTATTTTCCCTACCAGTATGTAGAATAGGTGCCACGAGACCTTTTCGTCTGACTCCTAGAGGTCCTTGACCTGGATATCCCATCTTACCTATCAATTTATTTCCTGGACCATACAACTTAGAAGGGATCTGTGGTGCTGTAGAGTTGCTAGTTTGAACATTGTGGGATTCAGGTTCATCTTTGTATAGCCATGATAGCACAACTTCATCCTCTTCAAACTCTTGCTTGGATACTTGTTCTACCACAAAATTCTTTTTATATGCTTCAAGAGGTTCCCTAGGTTCAGGCTTGGACTATTTCAAAGATTTTCCATAAGACTTAGGTGAGATAGGGAGAGATGTCAAAGATAAGACTGGCTCTATAATATATTCTCCCATCCCATTTTCTTTGATATTGACATCTTTTGCAAGATCTTCCATTTTAGATGTGGATGCCTCTTTAGTTGATTCAATGGAAGATTCTTTGTTATTAGGCACAAGCTTATCTGCACTTTCCTTCAATGTATTGCAAGTTATATTCAGATCTACGGGGATAGTAACCTCTACTCCTTCATAAGGAAACTTCGAACATTGATGGTATGTAGAAGGAATAGCTTGCATTTCATGTATCCATGGTCTCCCTAGAAGAATGTTGTAGGCCAAAGGTAGATCAAGCACTTGAAAAATGGTATCTTTGATAACTAGACTTGCTCTGATAGGTAAGACAATGGTGCCTTTAGAAGATCTTTCTTGTTCATCATAGGCTTTGATAGTTATTTTCTTTCTAGGATCAATAGCGGATTTTGAAAATCCCAATTGTGTGATCAAGCTGTAAGAACAAATGTTTAGGCCATCACCTCCATCTATCAACACACGTTTGACTCTACGGTTCTGGATCAAGACTTCTATATGCAAAGGCTGATTATGTGGGTGACTCAAGGAGTTGTCATCTTCCTCTAAAAAGGAGATATATTGCTAAGATGTAAGATGTCCAACCATAGTCTGGAACCTGTCTAAATCAAGGTCATCAGGAACATTGGAACCGAGCAAAGATTTGTCTAGGATAGCTCTATGAGCTGGAGATATTCGAAGCAACTCAAATATAGAGATTTTGGCATTAGTGTGCTGGAGTTGTTAGACAATGCTATAAGATATAGGTCTTGTATCCTTTGGATTGGAAGATTTGGAAGCAGACTTTTGTTTGGAAGTAGATGAAAGATTGAAGGGTATCTTAGGGACATTAGATGAATTTGGGAGTTGTCCTTTTAGATGTGCCTGAGCTTGTGATCGAGTAACTACATTAGCTAAGGAATGATCTCTTTCTCTTTGTAAAATTGTGATGACATTGTAACTTTCAGAAAGACATGGTTCAACCATATTGATGACAACATTATTTCCAGGGTATGCATAGTTGAATTTTGCCCCCATATTAGGTTGAGAAGTTGAAACTTCTTGACCATGTTTCAGAAATGGTTCTATGAATGCTATATGATCATTATTACTCTTAGGATTTTCAATTGTGATGTCTCCACTATCAATCAGATCTTGGATGGTGTGTTTCAACCGTAAGCAGTTATTAGTTTTGTGACCTTTACCTCAATGGAAATCACAGAATTCATTTTCTCTCCACCATTTTGGCTTAGGCTTAGAATCAGGTGGTCAGATCACTGGCAAAGAGATGATGTTATTAGCCAGTAGAGTTTTCATAGCTGATTCTAAAGATTCTCCAAGAGGAGTGAACTTTCACTGTTTATCCCAAGATTTGTATACTAGCTTCTTTTAAAATGGTTCGAATGACTTTTGTTCTGAAGCTTTAATGGCTTGGGAACCAAGAGTTAGGTTGTAGGCTGGTGCCTTTGATGGGGCATGTATAGTGTCAACAATGCCATTTGTGATGATGCCTTTGTTCTTGTTCCAATTTTTGTTCTTATCTTTGGAACTAGATCCTGATTCCTACTTGTCTTTTTGAAGTGCGATTTCTCCTTTTTTCACAAGCACTTTTTCAATTTTGATAGCATTGTCCACCATCTTGTCAAAAGATGTATGATCTTGCATTTGTAGAGGATAATTGATTTCTAGAACAAGGTTATTGATGAATATTTATAGTTTTTCTATTTCGAGAATAGGTCTGGCATATAGAGAGAACTTCTTCCTCCATCTCTTGAGAAATGTTAGGAATGGTTCCCCTAGATATTGCTTGAGATTACAAATATCAATCATGGTGATTGGATGTTGAATATTGTAAGAGTATTTTTGATAAAACAATTTGATCAACTCCTCAAAATTTTTGATAGTAGAAGGTAATCGAGAGAACCATTGAATGGACGCTCCTCCCAGAGATCGAGGGAAGAGATGCATTAGATAGGTTGGTTCGTGCATGAACTCCATTGATTGTGTATAAAATTCTCTGACATGATCTTAAGGATTTGAGTGTCCATCATACTTATCATACTTCAACATCTCCACTCTTTTTGGAAATGGTGACATGTACAAGTCTTTGTCAAATGGAAAAGGACATAGGGCTTCCATGGAGAACTCATTGGGTTCCTTTTCTTTTTCAAGGTTGTTAAGTTTGACTTGCATGGCATGCATTTGTTTCATCATAGCTATGAGGGGAGTTTCTTCCTCATGCATAATGATATCTTCAACATTAAAGTTGGGAGGAAGTTTAGCTCCTTGATGAGCTAATTGTAAAAAGTATGCCTCTCTATCTTCTTTCAAGAAATGCTTCATCATTCGTTTGAAGTTATCATCATTTTGATATTGAGAAATTTCTTCAGGTGTGGGTTCCTGATTTGCACCATGTTGAGATTGAGCTCTTTGAGAGCCAAAATTTGTCCTTGCTTGAAACATGGTAGGAGTTTGTGGACTCCCTGGAATAGATTGATGTGGGGTTTGTTGGGTACGTCTGTGAGTTGATGAAGGAGGAATGTAACCAGATTTTAATCAAAGGTTGCCAGCACCATCCTCTTTGTAAAGAATAGAATTGATGAGTTGCTCAAGAGTTGGACCCATGGTAGTGGTTATAGGTAAGGTCTGGGATGCTTCTCCAGATTTCTTGTGTGAGGAAGCTCTAGCTTCCACCATTAACTTTGAGTGAAACAAAAGAATAAGATCCAGATAACTGAAGAATGAATTGAATCAAGATGATCAGATGATGCAACCTTGTCAAGGTTTGATTGATTTGAAGATTTGATTAGATGTGGGTGAAGGATACTGTGCCCTGGATGTATGGGTAGATTTCCCAAAAGATAGCGGACACGAGTTCACAACACTTAGTTTGTTTTTGAAGATTTGATAGAAGATTGATAGTTATGACAAGGTTTTGACACAAGATAAAAAGGACTCAAATCGATTAAACAGAATGCTGAATTGGATTTGAAAGGCCACTTTTGGAAAATGATAGGATTCTCAATAGCTACTGCTCTATTCCTGACACAATGATTTGTTCGATAGGTTCTGGAAATAGGCTAAAAAAGCTAAGTATCTGGCAATTCTGACAATTTTCTGACAACTTTCAAAAATTTCCCAAACAACACTCTGTAGACTCGTACGACAGTGGGTATGCTATGAAATGATAGTTGAAAAGCTTGTACGATAGTGGGTATGCTATGAAATGACAGTTGAAAAGCTTGTACGACAGTTGCTTGCAAGATTTGACCTTTTTGAATTTGACTGGCAGAAAGACTTGTACAACACTAGGTTCCTTACCATAGGATAGTTGGGCAGTGATGAAATGACATTTGACAAAAACTCGTATGACTTTATGACCTCCTGAGATGACTTTTGACTCCAAAAAGGAATTTCACTTCAAATTTTGCAAATTTAGGGTTTTTAGTTTCAGAGTGGTTGCAAATTGTACTATCCAGATTCGAGGATTGTAATAGATTTGTTCATTTTCAGTAACCAGATAGATAAACAAGCACACAAAATAGAAAGCAAGTGATTTCAAACATGTTTGAAAATAATGAACAAGGGCAAAAGCAACCTTGCGCATGGACAATCAAGTGATTTTATTCATTCTAATCCTCAGAAGTGCTAATTGTGTATGTTCCAAAATGTTTTGCAATAACACACATATACCCTAGAAAATGAAAATTTGGCCTCGCTAGGGTTTTTAGTAATGGTTTGACTTTGCAACTTTTATGATCCAAAGGGGTGAAATCCAATCCTAGTGCACCAGGGTTTTGACACAGTCAGAGAATTTAATCAATCAAGAGCTGCTAGGGAGATCTGACAACCCAACAATGAACCACACCTGTGAAGATTTCTTCCATAAGGACATTTAAATAGTAGCTTTCACTACCATGGCAAAAATGGCTATTACCGCTCGAGGTTCCGTCCATGCAGTTTTCCTTGTGAAGGGAGTGTCCGCTACAGTTAACCCTCTCTAAAGGTGACTCACAATAGTATACCACAAGGGGACTTGGCTCCAGATCCAAGGGTTTGACACCTTTTCACTTTTAACCCAGACAAAGTAGGTAGATAAATATGACACACTAAGACAAAGATTATCTCACCAAGGTCTATGATATCAACCCCACGTGATCTATCAACCTCTCCGAAGAGAGAATGTATCAATCAATAAGGGAAGACACACAGACCAAGTAGAATGTGAGACGCACTAAGTATCCTCCCTACCTACAAGGATTCCATTGTCAAGAAGGATTTCATTGGGAATCCAATCTCTCAAGAACCACAAATAGTGTTCATAGGGCCTAATTACTATGTTTTCACAGATATATCAAAAAGCAAATCTATCCAAAAGCATTCAAAAGCACAAAAAGGTGGTACACTTAATGCTCCAAATAAATGTGAGGTGAGTCCACAAAGTGGTGCATTTAACTCCTCACACAAATTTAAAATCAAGTCCACACCCTAGAATACTAATGAGATCTGAAAAGCACAAAAGGAGAAAGAACTAGTGGAACAATTAACACTCTTTCTAAGTAGACCCCTCCCCTGAATATGGCACTGACCTTGCAACCACAGGGTGAAATGAGGGGTGAGTAAGAATAAGCGAGTCCAATATCCCAATTTTTCTAATAAGATCAATCAAAAATATCCTAAGACTGCTTATCAATACTTAAGGTGTTACAACCTAGTATTCAATTATGCAAATTTGAAGAAAAGCATGCAAAGAAAACACTCAAGCCAAACACACGAGAGATTCATTTTAGGATCCAAATTAAAATGTTATCAAATTAAGGAGAATACCTGGAATCCTTGCAATGCGCTCAGTAGATGTTTACCTACTTTTAGCAATTCTTGTGCTTTTTTTAAATCAAAACCAGCAGGAGTCAATAAAAAATAGAGAATTTCAATTGTTAAGATTAGCTGTTAGTCAAAATCTGAAAACCAAATATGACAAACTACCCTTAAAAATGAAATGACAGTTGAAATCTGATGCCGAAACTCGTACAACAGTGGGTATGCTCCCAGACGATAGTCCAGAAACTCGTACGACACTGGGTGTTCTGTGAAATGATAGTTGAACTTTCAAACAACAGTGTATGCAGTATGGTATGATCCTTGATCTGATAGACTATCGTACGACAATGGGTACAGTGTGAAATGACTTTTGTCAGAAACTCGTATAAAGATTGTACAGACAAAAATTAAAAATCATAGTTTTACACAGAAACCGAGGAGAAAAAGACATAAATTGATAGAAATTGAATTGGAAACCCATTTCAAGGCCCCACGGTGGGCGCCAGAAATGTGTGTGTGAATTTTGTACCTATTCTGTAGACACAACACTTCAGTAAAACATTAGAGGTTAGCAAAAATGAAATCGTGTAATAAATTGAAAGCTAAACTAACTAGGTGATTTAATGCCTTCTAATAGGTGCAAGTATGATGTTCTCAGATTGTATCGAGATCAGTGACCTTGCCGACACCTAAATAAAGGATTTGAATGCAAAACTGATATGAAATATGAATGCAATTAATCTATTTTTTTTGGATTTTAGATGCAATAAGGATGAAAAATTGATATGAATCTATGCTAATATGAAAATTGATATGCAATGATATGCTAAATGATCTAACAAATGAAAACTAATATGATATGAAAAACTATGCAATATTGATCTCACAATAGCCTTGATTTGCAATAAGCTTTGATTCTCCAAATTCCCATTCACCAGCATAAGTTTGCAAAATATGAGATGATTTGAGATGAGCTGAAGCCTTAATTTATAGAAATCCAGGACTTTGGAGGTGCATAGATAAAATCCATAAATCACTCAAATAAACTCAGCTTGATTTTTGAGTTATTTGAAAATAAAGGATATTTAACTCACAAAAACATGCAAATCATGTGAAAATAACTTTTTAACTAAAATTAGAAGTTTAGATCAACTTTAAAACTCAAAAATGATGTTGAGTTCCAAAAAGTCAATAACTTGCATTGATTTTTTGATTTGGAGTTTAACTGCTCTTTGATTGTGCACATGGATAATTATGAATTAATAAATAAATAAAGTGATTTATTCTCAACTTAACTGATTTTTGAAATAAAACAATTGATTTATGGGTTAATCAATCATTTAATCAAACTTTTATTCAAAAATAATATCATCAAATATGACAACTTGCTTTAATTAATTAAATAAGAATTTAATCAATTAATGATAGGAATTTTGATTTATTGTCAAATTTAAACGATAATACTTAGGAATAAATACAATTAAATTCAATTAAATAATTAAGTGGCAGAATTAAATCAATTAATTAAATATTCATCATATTCAATTAATTAACTTTAGGATAAATGTGATTTATCACCAAATAATCATTAAATTAAAGATAATTATGATAAATAGGAATATTACTAGGCATATTCCCCGATGTAGAATTTATGATAATCAATTAGGATTCGATGATGTTTAGATGTGCCTTTGGTTAGGACTTTGATGTTGATTTCATTCGATATGTCGATGTAGGAGGTTAATGAACCTTTAACCCATTTTTTGGGGTATTACAGCTACTGTAGATGCCTATATAGCTTGTCAGTCAGGAAAAATGGTTATATCCAATGGAGTCAACACTAAAAATCTGACTTTATATTCCCCAGCTCAACCTCTGTTGCAAGATGACCAGATAATCTGGCCAGACTTGGATGATACTGAACTTGAGGTCAATTCCATTCACCAATTAATGATGATATCTAGGGAACCTTTTGTAGCTTCTAGGGGAGAAGATGAGATCATTTCCTCCATTATTATGAATGAGTATGGAGAGTAATCCCAAGTGTGTTCCCAAGAGGAATGTGTTCTTGAAACTCTGTTACCACCTTCTGATGCTTTGTAGTATTCAGAAACTTCAAAATTTCTTCATACATTATTGCCTCATGAAATGGAGTCTTCCCCAATTGCTCAGTTGTCCATGACAGAAAAGGTCAGTAAGCTAGATGTCAGCCTAGGATGGGAGTTAAATGTAAACAATGCATTGACTCTCTCTCAGCAGACAGATGTCTTGCAGCTTCTAAAAGAACATCAATAAGCCTTTGCTTGGTATTATACTAACATGAAAGGCCTAGACCCTAAGCTCCATACTCACAAAATTTATATCAGCCCTGAATGTAGACCTATTCGCCAACCTCAGCGAAGGGTTAACCCAGCTCTAAGGGATATAGTTAAGAATGAGCTGCAGAAGTTGTTAAATGATAGCTTCATCTATCCCATTTATGATAGTCAGTGGGTCTCCCCTCTTGTTATAGTACCTAAGAAAGGAGGGAAGTGGAGAGTTTGTGTCGACTAAAGGGAGCTTAACACAACCACTAAGAAGGACCACTTTCCATTACCATTCATAGATCAAGTCCTTGATAACCTAGCTAGAAAGAAATACTTCTCTTTTCTAGATGGATTCAGTGATTATAATTAGATGCAAATAGCCCCTAAAGACCAAGAGAAGACAACATTCACCTGCCCATGGGGCACATTTGCCTATTCAGTGCTACCTTGTGGGTTGTGCAATGCCCCTGCTACTTTCCAGCAAGTTGTGATCAGTATATTCTCAGATATCTCTACTGATTACATGGAGATTTACATGGATGACTTTACCACCTATGGGCATACTTTTGATGAGGCCAAGGAAAATTTGGAGAAAGTTCTTCAGAGATGTTGTGATTATAACCTCTCTCTCAATTGTGAAAAGTGCTTCATGATGATGGAAGAAGGGGTTGTCTTAGGACATTTCATATCTTCAAAAGGTATTCAAGTGGACTTTGCCAAGATTGAAGTGATTAGCACATTACCTACTCCAGCAAAACAAAAAGATGTGCAAAGTTTTCTTGGACATGCTGGGTATTATAGAAGGTTTATAAAGGATTTCAGTCAGCTTGCAGCACCACTGTATAACTTGCTCTAGAAGGATGCTAAATTTGCTTGGGATTCTGAGTGTGCAAAGTCTTTCCTGCAGCTTAACGAAGTTCTCACTACAACACCGGTTTTGAGAGGACCTAATTGGGGCTTGCCTTTTCACATTCATACTGATGCTTCAGAATATGCTATTGGAGCTATTCTTGGTTAGAAGGTGGAATCAGTTGAGCATGCAATTTACTTTATCAGTAAAAATTTGGAGGGTGCTGAGTTTAATTACACTGTCACTGAAAAAGAACTTCTTGCAGTCATCTATGCCCTGAATAAATTCATACACTACATTACTAGATATGAGATCTATGTGCATACCGACCATTCTACTATTAAGTATCTCATGAACAAGCCTGCAATCTCTAGAAGATTGGCTCGCTGGTTGCTTCTTATGCAAGAATTTGACATTACCATAATAGATAAACTTGGTAAAACCAATGTGGTAGCTGATTTTGTTTCTAGGTTGCATGTACTTGATGATCCTATAGCCATTGATGACAGTTTTCATGATGAACATATTTTCTTGTTGACTGCACACAATCCTTGGTATGCTGATATTGCCAACTATCTCACCACTAGTAAGACACCAGCTCATTTCTCTGCTAAAGAAAGAAGACTGTTGACTAAAAAGAGCTTTAATTATTCATGGATTTCTGGATTCATGTTTTATACTGGTCCTGATCAAGTAACTAGAAGATGCATAAGAGAGGATGAAACCTATGATATCCTCAAGGCATGTCATGATGAACCTTGTGGTGGACATTTTGCTGCCAAAAGAACAACATTGAAAATTTTGACTACAGAATACTATTGGCCCAGTCTACAAAAAGATGCTGCTCAGTACACCAAAAAGAGTGCCAAATGCCAACGCATGGGATGACCTACTAAGATAGATGAAATGCCCCTATAGCCATAGGTAGTTGTCACACCCTTTGACAAATGGGGGATTGACTTTGTCGGTCCTATTGACTTTGTCGATCCTATTGAGCCCTCTTCCCAAGATAAATCCTATATCCTTGTCTGTACAGACTATGTTACAAAATGGGCTGAGGCTAAACCTATGAAGCACCCTAGGGATAACAATGTCACAAAGTTCCTTTATGAATTCATCTTCACCAGATTTGGAGTACCAAGAGAGATTCAATCTGATCAAGGTCCTCAGTTTACTTCCAATTTGATTGCTGCTCTGATGGAGGAATATAACATTAGGCATGGTAAATCTTCACCCTATCACCCCCAAGCTAATGGGCAGGTGGAAGTTACCAATCGGGAGTTGGAATCTATTCTCACTAAAATAGTAGCCATCCATAAGAAAGATTGGGCTATCCAACTTCCTGAAGCACTCTGGGCTTACCGAACTACATGGAAGTCTACAATCGATTTCACACCATTTGAGCTTGTCTATGGTCGCTTTGCAGTCATGCCTATAGAGTTCAAACATAAGACACTTAGGACAACTCTTGATCTTGGGATGGATCTCACTATAGCACAACAAGACAAGATTCTAAGTTTGAATGGCCTTGATGAGTGGTGAAAATATGCCCTGCATAACACAAAATTGATACAACATCAATGCAAGCAATGGCATGAAAATTTTGTCAAGGACAAAGTGTTTTTAATTGGAGGCTGGGTGCTCCTCTATGACTCTCAGTATCAGCATAACCTAGGAAAATTCCAAACTAGATGGCTCAGACCATATGAGATTATTGTAGTCTTTCCAAATGGAGGGGTTTAGCTCTCCACAGTTGATCCAGTTCATTTCAAACTATTGGTCAATGGTCACAGATTGAAGTTATATCACAAACCCCAGAGTAAGGATGAGTTCCTGCAGTAATTCTCTCCTGCTGTTGGTGACACACTTCCTGTAGCAACTTGTAATGAGATTTTTGCTCATTTGCCTTCCTCACTCTAAAAAGATCTTGTCACTTTCATAATAAACACTTTCTTAATGAAAGTCACTTCTCCATAATAAAATTCCATTTCATTTCTTATCTATCACCCATCCACCTCATTTCTTCTTTCATTCATGGATAGAAATAATTGCCACCTCAGCAATAATTTAGGTTAGCACACATTTCAAGGTATGGAATTTTAATTTTTTTTCCTCTTATTTTTATCGTATGCCTTGTCACCACTACAAGTGCGGGACCACTTGCAATATTTTAGCTGGGGGGGAAGTTATATCAATTTTTTTTGTCATTATGTTTATGCAATCTTTATATATATTCCTTTCTCCTATCGTACTTGCATTTTTCTGCCATGATTAGACACTTTTGAAAATCATTATGTTGCGTTGTTGTTTTTTGCATGTATAAAGTAAGGTGGCAGGTTATGTTGAGTACGAGTTCTGCAGAGAGTACTTATGAGTAATTATGAAATGTTAATATGATAATTTGCATTTATGTTATTCATAAGCTCATTTCTCAAGCCGTATTGCTAGAAATTTCCAAATTTGAAATCATCCTGCAACCTACCTTTTCAAGCTTTCTTGTTCAAAATTGTGGTTGTCTATTTTTATGTACAACTCCATTTTGGGTATCTCAGAAACCAGATGATGGGAGGTGACCTCACTCGTAGGGAGCCCATTGTGCATAATGTTTTGCTAGAAAACCAGAACTACATGCCATATTTTTAGGTAAGGGGTTGGATGGATTATATCCAGAAGCTAACTAACTGGGATGACGAAGTTGCACTTCAGTTTCTTAACTCTTAAAAAGATGGAGTGGCTACAGTTAAAGGACTGAAGGTGCCATTTTCTCAGTCAATTTTGGAAGAGGTTATGGGGTTACTATAGGAAGGTGAGGAATTTGCAAAAAATCTTGACCCAACTACTACCAGAGCTCAGTTCACTCTACATTCAGACCCATCGCTTGAAGTTAATCGAAAACAAGGTACATTTAGACTATCTCTTCCAGAGCCATTTAGGCAATGTGCAGTTCATATCATTAGATATTTTACCTATGAAGGGCAGCATTCATTCCTGCATTTTGTTCACTTTAAATTCTTGAGCTGTTTAAGACATGATAATAGGCCTATCAATGTCCCTAGTTTTTTGTTTGGCATCTTGTCAAAGTAGGCCATTCTAGTTCAAGAGGGTAAAAAAAATTCTATCTCTCATCACTATTTAATCAAATTAATAGTGGAAAAAGCCTTAAGGGAGCAGTCAAAAATTTCCTGGGATGAATTTCTACTGCAAGGGTTTAAGGAGCCAACCCCAGAACCAATTGGGTGTAGATTGGGATAGAGGATTAAAACTAGTAAAGGGGTTAGGAAATTTTTTATTGAAATTGGACAATGTTCTTCATCCAAAAAGAAATCTAGGGTTAGGACTCCTAATTCCCCTAATTCCCCTAATTCCTCTACTTAAAGATCAATTCATGAAGAGGAATTGGAGACTTCTGCAGAAAAGGCTGAAGTTGCTCCTACAATGGAAATGGTTTCCCCAAAGGACAAGAAAAATAAAATTAGCCTTGGTACTAGTCAGTAGGCTAAGGCATCTCCTATAGCCACAAGCACTTCCAGAAAAAGGAAAGCTCCAGAAAATAAGGAGGAAACTCTGTTAAGGAGAAGTACTAGGAGGAGGTCAAATACAACTATAGAGATTCCAGTTGATGAGCCAAATGTAGAACAAGATTCTGGGCAGAAGGAATAAGAGGATGAAAACATTCAACAAGAGGCTGAATTACAGCCTAAAACTTCTCAGTAGGAGGAACAATGGACTGAGATTATGGAGCAGGAAACATTTGAGGGGTTTCCTGATGTTAAAATAGAGCAGGTTCCTGGTAAGCCAGTAAATGCAGAAGTCATTATAATTAGAGATGACTCCAGCTCAGAAGAGTAAGCTTTTGTGTCTCGAAGGAGAGGATCAACCTCTAGGAATCCTCAGGAAGATGATTTAGATAGTGATGACTCTGATAGTTAAATTAGGGAAGCAAATGACACAATGTTCTCTCCTACAACAGGATCTCCTACAATAGAAAGGGGTCCCTATCAAGAAAATCCAAATATTAATGCAGACCTTGTGAATAAGGTAGTAAAGCAAATTTTGAATGAAGGATTAGATACATTAACTTTAGTGGCTCAAAAATGCTCTAACACCGAGAGGGCTATGATCATCTGGACAGATCCTTTGAAGAGGGAAAGTGCTAACAATGGTAAGTCATCTATTCCTCAAGCAGCAGACAATTCTTGCCTTAGTTCAATAATAGATCAATCTAGTTCAACATCTTTGTTATCTGTTATCTTCCAATTATCTAAGCAATTAAATTCTGAGAGAGAGCTGTGGAAACAGAAACAGAAAGAACTAAATAGGGTAGTAGACTATCATTATTAGGAAACACTTGTTTAGGAGGAAAAGATAGAACAACTAAGTGTGAAACTTGACAAAATCACATCTCTAATTCATGACCTGATGGGTTGTAGATCCCCATCACCTGTCTATGCCTTGTTTCTCAAAGAACAACTATTAAACTATCAAATGACCTACATTATGTAGGCCAAATCTTCCTCATTACAAGAGCCTACTCAGTTTTCTCAAGCCTTTCATAACTCTCCTATAGCCATTCAAAATCTATTATGTGAATTCTATCTCCACAACCTAGCAGTCCCTAATGACCGAGTTTGGAATCCCTTGCTTTATGTTGGGGATATTCAGCTCAGAGCCCTCATGTCTTGGGTACAGAATGAAATTAGTTGGGACACTCAAGCCAAAGTGTATAGGGAATTGGAGTCAGAAATTCCCCTATTTCTAAGGCCTAAAGCCAAAGATCCCCGAACTTAATATTATAATTGGTTAAGAATTGCCCCCTCTGAATCAGGTAGCAAGGTTATCTATCTGATGAGAAATGAAGCATTTAGTGCATATGAATAGATGGTAGATTTTAAATTTCCTAAGGTTAGAAATGCCATTCAGTGGTGTTGGAACAATTTATCTAGGGAGATGAGAAACATAGAACCACATTCACCTCTCAATTTTGCTATGGAAACCCAGCGCACACCTTGATATATTTCCTTGGGAAGAGAGAGGGAAAGTTTCTGGATTCCACTAACCTTTTAGCCTCCATTACTGACGTCTCCTCTATTTGCAAACTCAAAATTTTTTGATAGTTTTGATATGCAGAAGGAAAATGATAGATGGAAGAAACACAGAGAAACAAAGGGATTCTATTGGAGTCTTGCAGAAGGAGGTACTGAATAGAGAACAACTACTGATTATAGATTGACAACCAAGTTGAAGAATTTATTTGCTACAGGACCAGCAAATAGCTAAGCCAGGGGGAATGATGAGTCAAGTTTATGGGATGTTTTGTTTATGATTTTCTAAGTTCAAACTTAAATATCTTATGGTTTTTCATAAACATTATACAGAATTTTATGTTTCTAAGCTTTAGCCATATGTATATTTGATACTTTTGAAACTAAAGGACAAGACTAAATACACACACACACACACACACACACACACACACACACACATATACATATACATACATATACATATACATATACATATACATATACATATACATATACATATACATATACATATATATATATATATACATATATATATATATATATATATATATATATATATATATATATATATATATATATATATATATATATATATATATATTTTAATGAATGTTATGATAAAATCTAGTATTTTTCTTCTCTAGCTTTAATGGGTAGACCTCCTATAGCCATGTGACAAGGCTACATTAAAATAGGAAAACTTATTATAATCTCTTTCTTGGATTTGTGTTGTGGATTCTGTTATGCTAACCTTTTGTAGGAGAAGAATAATTCAGCAAGGATCACGGACTCAAGGATGAGTGGGTCTTTTAAGGCGAATAAATATTTCAGATTTCATCATAGCTCCACTCCTTCCATAACTTTGTGGTTGATGATTCAGACCAAGTCAATCTAGTTACCAAGTGTTCCTATATTCTCGAAGCACTAAATATGGCTTATCTTCTTGCATAAATGATGTTGTCATTCCTATAACTGAAGTTGTTATGCTATGTAATGAAGGACCTAGTTTGTAGGTGTTCTCTTTTTCTTAGTTGCTTTTAAATAAGTTGGAACTTATGATTCCAGGCTAGTTATATGTTTTGAGGAATTCATACTGTAATCCAGCAGCAAAGTGAAATACTTTGATATCCTATATTGTATCTATGTTTTGTTAAATGAATATATGATAGTTCCAGATTTCAATCTCTGAGTTATAATTCATTCATACTTCCATGGGGGTCCACATGGGAGGTGAATCCCCTATTCATGTTTAAGTAGGATTCAGTTAAGTTTCTTTGAAGTTGTTAAGCACTGTTGCTCTTGCAGCCAATGGTAACAAAACCACTGACTGTTTCCTGTAGCATAGGTTTACTTTTGAAGCATTATCTATTTATTGTTAAGTTTTTTCTTCAAGATGAGAGTTAATTTGTAGTTTCAATTTCTAGTATAAATCTCCTGTAGCAATAGCTTTTACTTTAGTAGTGATGACTCTTGAGGAGAACTAAAGCATAAACTTTGCAGCCATCATCTCAAGTTCACGTTCCTAGATTGATACTTTTAATGAAGTCTAGCATGATGTTCTAAGTAGATATGTGATGATTTTAAGCAATGAATCACTGTTAAAGGATGTCCAATCCTTGAGTTACTAGGTTATTATTCTAACCAGTCAGTACTTCTGCTGCATAATCTGACACCAAGTAGTCTAAGACTTGTTGTACATTTGCCAAACTAGCTTGCCTCCAAATGCTACATTCCATTTTGATAAATCATAAACACCTACTCCACCTACTGCAAGAATATGTGCCATGTCTTGAAGAGAGATAAGAGGGATTTTCTTCTCTTCCATCATATTTCCCACCCAAAGGAAACCTCTAATCAATTTTTGAATTTGTGATAGGACTGAAGGGGGTGCTTTAAGGACAGCTAGATAGTAATTCAGGATAGTTGAAAGTATTGATTTAATGAGTAGAATTTTGCCTAATAATGAGAGCCATCTGGCTTTCCATGCCACTACTCTACTTTTGATTCTTTCAAGGATAGAAGTCTAATAACTCATTTTATTTGACCCCATAAAAAATGGTATTCCAAGATATATTGAGGGTAAAAATCCTCTAAAAATCCCAGAATTTGCACAATTCTATCTGATATGACTTTGTTAGTATTGAATAGAAAGATTTTTGATTTTTGAGGATTAATTTTCTGCCTTGATACAACCGAATATAACTACAGAATATGCTTAATCTGTCTTGCCTCTGAGACTTGTGATATACCAAAAAGTAGTGTGTCATCAACAAATAAAGAGTGAGTAATGGAAATAGATGTACCATTAATGTTTGCTCCCTTCAACTTGCCTAGCAAGTTGTGATACTTGATAGTCCTACTAAAAGCTTCAGCCATGATGATGAATAAAACTGGGGATAGTGGATCTCCTTGTCTCACACCTTGTGTAGAAGAGAAGAAACATGATGCTTTTCCATTGATAATAACTGAGAACCAAGCTCCTGAGATGCATGCTTTTATCCATTTGCACCGACATTTTGAAAAACCCATTTTCTGAAGGACTTGAAATATGAAAGTCCAACATACTCTGTCATATGCCTTCATCATATCTAGTTTGATCACAAAATTGGAAGACTGATTAGTGTTGATGGAGTGAAGGACTTCATGAGCTACCAGTGCTCCATCCATATTTTCCTGACCTGAAACAAAACCACCTTGCTTAGGAGAAATTAGTTTGGGATAAGATGCTACAAATGCAAATAAATAGCTTTCGTGACAATCTTATATGTCAAGTTGCACAAACATATTGGCCGAAAATCGACGAAGGTTTTATGATCCTTTATTTTTGGGATAATTGCAATATTAGTAGTATTGAAATATTTGAGCATGGCTCTATTCTTCCTAGACTCCTCAATAGCTACTAACAAATCCCAACCAATAGTATCCCAACAACTTTGAAAGAAAAACACAGTGAATCCATCTGGGCCCGGAGCTTTGTCTGGGGGAAATGAAAAAACTACATTTTGGGTTTCTTGAATGTAGAGTGGAGCCATAAGAATAATTTTATCTATGGGAGACACCATTGTTGGAATGGCCTCAAGGAGATCATTCACTTTTGAAGCCAAGGGTGTTGGGTATTCAGCTGGAGCAAGAAGATTCTTGAAGAATTTAACACCTTCCTCCCAAATTTGCTATGCATTGGTTAAAATGTTTCCTGAGTCAACTTATTTGATTTGAAATATTGTTTTAGCAGCTCTCTTTTGTTTGGCTGAAGAGTGGAAATATTTTGTATTTTTATCTCCTTGTTGAAGCCATAGTTCTCTGGATTTTTGTCTCCAATATTCTTCTTCTCTGCTACCCAACTCTTCCCACTCTTGCTGAAGGCTCTTCTGCTTAACATAAGTATCATTGGTCATACCGTTTTGAATGATATTGCTGTATATTTCATCTAACTGTGATTTAACATCCTCTTTCTATTTAAAGACATTCTTAAAAACATGTTGATTCCACTTATTTATGAGCTCCTTGACATGTTTCAATTTCATGGCAAATTGATGCATCTTGGATCCTTGAACAAAGGGTGCATTAACCCACCACTATTTTAGTAGCCAAAGAAAATGGGGATGGAGAAGCCACATTCTTTCAAACTTGAAAGATGAATTATACTAATTTTTGTCCCCGTTAACTGCCTGAATGATAGAAAGAGAAATTGGAAAATGATTTGTACCCAACAAAGAAAGAATCTCTGATTGAATATGAAAGTTATAAAGTTTCCATTCTTGAGAAAGGAGAAATCTATCCAAATGAACAACTATTTGTGCAAACCTAGCTCTCCTATTTGTCCAAGTAAATGAACCTTGTGTAGGATGGATATCCATAAGATTATTGTTGTCCACAAAATGAGAAAAGTCTTGGATAGTTTTGACAGGTGGACAAATACCTCCTAATTTCTCTGACTGACTCAATACTGCATTAAACTCACCCCCTAGAATGACATTTTGGGAATCTTGAAGTTGAATCAAATGAGTGAGGCTGTCCCAAATTCTAACTTTGTCTTGCATTGAAGTAGGCCCATAAACATTTATCAGAATAAAAGAGATATCAAAATCTGACATCTTCAACATTTGCCAATTTGAATGTTGTTGAATAAGCTGTCCCTGAATTGTTTGGGGATTCTAGAGAACAAAAAGACTTCCTGAAGCTCCTATCCTAGGAGAGTACAAAGAAGACCACTTTGGCCATTTGGCAAGTGTCTTGTCAAAAGTGTCTTGAGATAGTTTAGTTTCTTGTAACATGATAATATCTACCTTCATAGAATCAATTAATTGCTTGATCCTACCTCTTTTGTCAAAGGCATTAATGCCTCTGACATTCCAAGAATTTATCTTCATTGCTGACAAGGAGAACCTTTTGTTTTCCTTGTCACTTGTTTAGTAACTACAAACATGTCATCCAAAGTAGTCTGAATACCTGCTATTATTTCAGATTTAGTCTTGGAGCCTTTAGGTCTACCTCTAGATTTGGGTGTCTTGGGGACCTGCTAACTTTGGGATGGAGACTAAGCAATTGAAAGATTTTGATGATGATAAAAAATCCCCAAAGAAGAAAAGTTCTCAGATTTCGTAGAAGGTCGAGTAGTGATAATCTCAGTCTCAATAATAGTATCATCTAATCGTTGAAAGTCTGTATTGTCAGCCAAATTTAGAAACTGCTGGTATATACACTCCTCTAAACCCAATGAATCCTCATTATTGAAAGGAGCAGCCATTAATTAGTCTCCTTGATAAGTATCATGGGAAGCTTCCCCAAGCTCTAAAATCTTACAAGTATTCGAGGTTTTTGGAGAAACTCGATTGTTCCAATATTGGAATTCTTTAAGCAGGTCATCGAGTGTCTTAGTCTTCTGCTCACTTGATATATATCCTTCTTCCTCTGCTATTCCAAAAATAATATTGGATTCTATCTCCGAAACAATTTGATCACCAGTCTAATAGGCCTTCCAATCTGCAAATTGAGTTTTATTGAACAAATCCCTTGGTATATAAAAGAAAGATAAAGAACCCAAGTTAAAAGACTTCAGCCCCAGGGCATCAGAGATTGGCAAGATTGAGAGGGTTGGGGATGGAGGAAGGGATTCAAAAACTTTTGAACCAACTGGGAGACTTTGAATGAAAGGCATAGCCAATTTCAAAAGAAGTGAGAACCTTATGTTTGACATCTTATTTATGTTCAATACCTGAAGGTCTCCCGATGAGTTATCATAGTGTGGTAAAGCATTATAAACATTATGAATGTCTGAAATAGCTTTATGAGTACATAATGTGGGATTATAATTATGATTTGAACATACTTCTATTGAACCTTGCATTGAATCTTGACATTGAGTATTGAAATACCTGTCTATATTGGAATTTGTGCACTGTAGCCTCATCTTGGATCTTGATGGACTGATTCCATAATCCCCACTGAGAATTGATCAAAAGTTGACTAGGAAGGGCTTTTCTCATATCTAGAAGAAGGAAAACTCTGACATCCAAATGCGGGCGATCAAAAGGTATAAGATCATGCTTGAGAAAAATAACTAGTTTATTAGCAAAGATTTCAATAATTTGTGGATCTCTATATTCAAGGGGTAGGAGAGGAAATGAGATCCAAAAGGGAAAGAAGTGAATATCTGCAAGCTACGGCTTAAAATTAGGGACCCAAATCATGGTGAAGAGTCCTGACCCATGACAGAACCGACCTTTTTGCTTATGGATGGAATCCCTAAAATATTTTGATTTAAAGATGGCAACAAAATATTGGGAATCCAGATCTATGTAAAAAATATCTTTTAACCCTGACCAAGAAGAAAATGCCCAGTCCTTACTATCAGAAAATGATAGTGAAGGGCAGGTAAACTTACCTATGAGGGAAGATTGACGGAGGAGGCCAATTGAATGCTGTAACAAATGGCCTGGAAGTGTGATTTTCACCTGATTTGGAGCTTGCTTATTTGACTCCTTTGAAATTGCACCCAGAGTCTTTTTATTTTGCCACACTTGATGAAGCTTTTTTGGATTAAAGGGGGCCCTAGGTGGGACAGGTATCATTGCTTTAGGAGTGGGAGCATTAACCGCTTGCTAAAATTTTGATCCATTAGATCCGCATAATTCATCAGAAGGTGGAGTTTCTATTTCCTGCTCTGCTCTAGCAACCTTTGTCTGGATCTTTGGAGGATTAGTAGAAATTTGGACTAGGGACCCACGAGGAGTACCCTCACAAATATAAAAAATGGGTTGCTTTTGGAAATGACGACGGATATGATTACCATTTGATCTGGGCTTCCTATTCCTGTGAGAGTGGATAGCACCCCTGCTCCTCCGTTATAGCGTATAATGTGGACGTTTGAATTTTTTAAATTTTTAACATCTTGCCCAAAACCATTTTCAAAATGTGGAACATGCAGAGGATGATCTAGAGCCCGTTTCAATGATTCCCCTATTTCAAATGAAGATGATCCTTGACAGGGCCTAATTTTGTCCACTTCCTCCTTGAAAGATCCCAAATTGATGTTTGAAATAGCAAACCTAGTATCTGGCAGGTTCCCTGACGTTACAGCAAGTGTGTGATGATCATGAAATCATGGATTTACAAAGAATGGCTTAGCAGGTTGTACCACTACTTTGCCACTAAAGATCGATTTCACACCCTTATTGTCAGAATGTCCCTTATACATGTTTTTTTCCTAAAAGGGGCAGCTCTGAAATCCAAGATCATGATGCACGTTCACTACAGACTGTACAATGGGTGTAGAGGAGAAAATGCGAGCAAAATCTTGTTACCATAGCAAATACTTTTGTGACCGATCAAGAACCTTGTGAGTTCTAGATCCCCACTAGGCATTAGGTGGAAAACCTACATTTGGATGGGGGCATGGGTCTACACCTACTCTTGCTGCTACACCTACGCCTATTCTTGCTCCAGCACTAACACCTACTCGTACACCAACTCCTGTACCAGCACCAGCACCAGGACCAGCACCAGCACCATCACCAGCACCAGCACCAGCTCCTGCACTAGCACCAACTCTTGCACCTGGTCCTACACCAACACCTGCTCCGGCCATTTTATGTCAAGATCAATATATATCAATTTCTTTATATATATATATATATTTATTTATTTTTATATAATATTTTTTTTACAATATTTTTTTTCCCTGGAAATTTTTTTTTTGCGCTTTTTTTGTTCTAGTGACTTCACCCTTTTTTTAAAGATTTTGTAACTCATATGTATGTATATAAATAATATATATATTTTTATATAAAATACTTTCTTTTAAATAAATTTAAGTTTTCTTTCTCTTTTTTCATTTTCTAACGAAAACCCAATAACTCAAAGGGAGGTCAAATAAAGAAAGAAGACTTCAAAGTATATAGATATTCTCAAAAACCCTTCATATCAAAATTAGAATCAGGAAGAAGACACTAAACAACCACAAAAGAAACAGACACACATAAGATAAACTTTTTCAATTGAAATTACAAAAAGGGTTCCAAAACCCTACCTCAAATTGAAGAACAATCTGAGAAGAAAAGAAGATCACAATCCACAATCCAAAATTCTAGCTTTCAATAAATTTCCTTCAAATCCAAATCTAGAGCCTAAACCTGTAATTTCTAAAACCTTGTGTGTGAAATAATGACCAAAAGGATTCTAATATAGAAAACCCAACAATCCAAACTGAAGCATGCGACTGTAAATCAACAATTAGAACTCAACTCTTAACTTTATTTTTATCAATCCTTAAATTAATAAAGAAATTATTATTTAATAATTAATCCTTCAGTTAAGTCTCTTAACTCAACCTTTTAATTTAGAACTGATAAATCAATTCCTTTTATTAAGTGTGCATATAACTTGCATAATTATAATTTAATTATAATTAATATAGTTAGGACAACTTAATATGCAACTTTAATAATTAATAATAATTTATATTATTTATGCATTCAATTTAGGTTTTGACTTTAATATTTAATTAAACCATTATTTTCATGATTAGACTTTTAATTAAGTCTTTTAAATCATCAATAATATTTAATTAATTTTTATTAATTAAATATCTATATATTTAATATTTCCATATTTATAAGATATAATTATTTTAATCTCATAATTAATCTTAATTAAATCTTTAATGTATCAATAACACAAAATTCACATCAAGACACTTGAACAACAAACACAAAGTAAAAAAACTGACTAAACCCATAAAGTAATAATCAAGCTCAAAGAAAGGGTTCACGAATGATGTCACCTTAACGAATTTGGAGGGTAGCAGATAAGACACTTGTCCACTTTTTGAGGACAATAAATGGCTTAGGTCGGGATTTAGACATGGATGCTATCTCCTCTCTCTTACCATTGAGATAATGCGATAGGGCACTCTCATCCTGACAATTTAGGGAAGTCAATGCATGGTACCTAAAATCTTGCATAAAATATGAGCATGCATGTACATGTATAAATATATTTAACAGACAATGGTGGGGATCGACCGATCATATGGATCTCACAAGAAAGTAACTGCGACTCTGTCCCTCAACCACATCAGACACGTCAAACAAAAAAGTAAAACATACACGCCAACCATACCCATGCAAGTATGGGGTCAATAAATCCATTTAAATATAAATGACATCATAACTTATAGAAAATTAAACTATGGGAGGGGCATTACATTCCTCATTTTTATAGTTAACATTGGTTTTATTTCTAGGACCTTGGTTAGGTTGTATAAAGGACAATAGGGATATTAATCAAGTTTTAAATTTTTAAACTAGATGTAAAAGAAGAAAGAAGGATGAAAATGTTCTAATAATTTGTGACACTATCTCCTCAATGTGTTTGCCTTGTGAGAGGGGTTTAGGTACCAAGGGGATGGATAATTGAAAGGGAGAGGAATTATGAAAGGAATATTTGAAAATATATGAATAATAGAAAAGATACCAAATAATTACCATGGAAATAGATAAAGGAGTATTATAATCTCAAGTCAAATACACCCATGGCCAAACGAGATAAAAGTAATTCAAACAAAGTAGAAAAAAATTGCATTAAAAAAGAAAGTGAATATGAAAATATTGGATGGAGAAGAAATGAAGCAAAGAAAAAATGTAGAGTGAGAGGAAAGACATGACAAAATATTGAAAAGAAGAGGAATGAACACACCAAAGAGGGTACTGCAAAACATGCCAAGGTGGGTGCTACCAAAATGGATAGAAACAAGTAAACAAGGAAGATGATTAGAATATCCCAAAGTAATCAAATTCAAGGTGGGAAAAAATACAACAACTATTAACTAGGTTAGATAAGAGAATAAAAGATTATGGTAGATCTCGAAAGTTTTTGTTAGGAGATTATACTAGCATAGAGGCTCCACTGCCATTGCAATTCTCCAAAACTCTAAAAACTAGATTGGATCTATCAAACCTGATGTAGTCAAGTTGGATGATAGGCTTCTCTTATCCCTTAAAGAAGAATACTTGGAGCAATTGGTTAATTGAAGTATAAATAAATTAAGGAAAGAAGAAAAATAAAAATAAAAGATATAATCTGGGAGAAGGATCATGTTCACTAATTTAATGATATGTAATTAAAAAATTAAAAAATGAAGAAATGTTACGAAGATTCCAATATGTATGGTGATGAATTCATTATTTTTGATAGAGGAAAATTTGTTCATCACAACAATTATTTTTTCCTATTATAGAAACTTGTAAATTCATTGAAATACAAAAAACATACTTTTTTTTTGTAAATTCAAAAAATTGACCCTTTCTTATTGGTAAACAACAACCTTTTAAGTTGCCAAACACTCCACAAATTTAAACTCGTGAGCACACTGACCCAACATAGGCACAAGGCATGCAAACAAAATGACCCAATGGGGGGTTTGAACCTTAGTGGAAACCTCACCAACGAAATGTTTCAACCAGTACGAGCTAAATTGGTCACCCCCAAGTTTTTCACCTTTTTATTTTCTCTAGTTTTCTTAATTAATTAGTTGAGGATTTCTATTGCCCCCTACCCTTAAGAAAACTGAAGCATAATATAATATTGAAAAGTCTAGTACAATAACAACTAAAATGTTCTCTCAAAATAGGGCAACAAACTAGCTTAATTGTAGCAGCATAAATTACCTCCTTGCAAACAAAACAAGACATAATAAATAAAATAGATACTATCCCAAGGGTTTTCAAAATATACCCAAAGATTCATTCCAAATTTTCTTCATGTTCCTAGCCATCAACTTCTTCAATGTGGACCTCACTAGCTTGCTCTTCAAATTCCTAATGAGATACCTAAGCATAAATATCTAAGGAGGGAAACCAAATACCATAGAATAACTCCCTTTTGTACTATTGATTGCCATAAAGTATTAGGATGGTGAAGTCATTTGATATCTTGAAGTGATCCTTGTAATGGATCCCTCGATGTCTTAAAAAACATAACATCCCCATTGAGTGCTTTATACAAATGTAACTCCCTATGCACCATATTCAAATCCAAAGGCATTACATCCCCACTAGGGGAGAGGACCCATTATTGAGCACCCTAACTTTGCGCTTCTCAAAATCCTATGTGGAAATTTCAAATCACTCCCGATTTTTGACAACATCTTACTTAGCAAGTCCCTTGCTTATAACTAAGGTTTCATGACCATATCATTAAATATGATGCCACATCAACATGGTTTTTGCCAAGGTGTCCAAAATAACCCCCAAAAAGTGAGACCAATGGTCGTGCAAAAAGGACACCCATACTTGTACAACTAATAGACATCACATGATTGGTTGCTTTTACAACTAAGGGTACATTTCATTCAATTATGAGTATTCATCATAGAAATAACAACTTTAAAGTCACAACTATTGATGCAATGTACTTAAAAAAATGGACATTAAATCAACAAGTGTGAGTATTAAATCAACAAATGTGAATATTAAATTAACAACTACTATTACAACCATTAGAACGTGTTCAAGTATGAGTCATTTCCCTTGCAAGAGACTCCTCTTTTAAGATCTATTCTACATTGACCTAACAAGAAAACCCTCTATATTCCATGCCACAAAAGAGGTTTCACAATAAAAGCTGAAAAAGCCACAATCAAAGCCCTAAGCCCTGCATTGAATATTACTACTCCCAAATCCATCACAAAAGCCTCGTTGATTGTAAGTTTTGACCTCGAATACCTTGCAATGTGCATTCCTTGGTCACTTAATACTTCTTTTATGAACCTTAAGAATAGTTGATTATTGCAAATGAAAATAGCTTTCAATCTTTAGTTCAAAACTCAACCTTTTTCAAGGGATCTCAATTTTTGTAGGAATGATGACTATTAGCCATTGCAACAAACAAACACCTTAGAATCCATAGCCAAGACTCAAAGTTCAATATAATGCTACGAATTTTTTCACAAATTGACATTCTGTCATATATGAAATTTTTTTAATCTCATATAAAATAGACTTCATCGTGTTGACTACGGATGATATAGAATAATGAGGTTTCCATTTGTGCTGCGCGCAGCACTGATGTATTTTTATAACCGGCCATTTAATAAAAAATGGCAACCCCCAAATTGTTATGTCCGAATCCATTTACATTTTCATAATGGGCGTCCATGACATCACATATCAATCAAATTGTCCATACTGGTGCTCACGGAATTGGTCAATGTAAATATAATATGTCTGGATGTTGACAATCCTAACCACCTCTGCTTCTAGATGTATGAAATCCTCCTATACTTCCTCAGGAAATTCAAACTGATCTTGTAATCTGAATTGTACCATATTCACAGTTTTCGACAATATTGGCTAAAGATCTGCAGGTTGTATGAATCATGAGCATAATTAAAGGATTATCTTCTCCCTCTCTTAGATGTGTAGCAAGATCTGAATTTTGTATGAATCATGAGCATAATTAAAGGATTATCTTCTCCCTCTCGTAGATGTGTAGCAAGGTCTGAATTTTGTATGAATCATGAGCATAATTAAAGGATTATCTTCTCCCTCTCTTAGATGTGTAGCAAGGTCTGAATTTTGTATGAATCATGAGCATAGATAAAGGATCATCTTCTCCATCTCTTAGATGTGTAGCAAGATCTGAATTAAGATTTGGGAGTTTATTTTGCAGGAAGATTCATAACACAAGCCTTAAAAACAGACATGGCAGCACTGTAAGTATAATCAATCCATTCTATTTATTCTGCTCTGTGCTCGTTCAAAGATTCATTTTCTCATTTTCAACTTATATTTATGTACCGATCAAACGCTAAATATTAGTTTCATTGGATTGCAGAGATGCAATTCCTCCAGTTCTCAGTTCTAAATCAGATCCCCCTCAATTGTTTGATGGAACCACAAGGTAAAGCCTGCATGGTAGCTAATTAATAAGATTTCATTTAATTTAGGGTTTCCTTCAAATGTGACTGTGAAACTGGGTTTTGCAGACTGTATATCAGTTTGACGTGTCCCTTCGCCCAGCGTACTTGGGTTGCCAGAAATTACAAGGTGGTTTGGTTTTCGTTTGGCTTGTCGATTTATACAGCGTAAAGATTATCAATTGATTAACCTAAATAAAATTGCAGGGTTTGTTTGATATTCAGCTTGTCGTAATAGATCTGCAAGACAAGCCTGCGTGGTACAAGGAACGAGTTTATCCTCCTGGTTCGGTAGGCTACTTGAATGCTTTTTAATTTTTAATCTCTATCTTCGCCATTATCTGAATAGGAAGGGTTTTCAGATCTATGCTCTGTTTCCTTGGCCGGGATTTGACAATCTGTATGGAAATTTAGTCCAACTTTTATGAATATTAGTTTCATTTTTATTAGAAGGCCTTAGGGTGTATTAATTTCAGGCAGGGGCAATTCACATTTCGTGTGCTTGGTTGCACTGAAATTAGCTTCACATATCTTCCTGTTGTGTGACAACCAGTTCCTTGGATTCAAAGCAGGCAATATAATTATATTTTATTTCACACGTATGTTCTCCAAGGTACGTCTTGAGAGTAAAAGAGGAAAATAATATATTTCATTCATTTCTCAGGTTCCATCTCTTGAGCACAATGGTAAAGTCACAGGAGAGAGTTTGGATTTGCTTGAATACATTGAAAACAACTTTGAAGGCCCCAAACTCAGCCCAACGGTATATATGATGTTTCTGACTATTTGATCTGATATTATATGCCATAACTTAAATCTACATTGTAAAAATTCTTATTTAATTTTGTTTTAATTTATTTGATGTAAGAGATTATTTCTTGAATCAATATTATATATTTTTTAACTTATGTTTCAGATTGTTCTCTTCTTTTTACTATATTAATTGATTATGATCTGAAATATCAATTCAAAATACACAATCAATTTCAGAAACAATCTTACTTTCAATTTTAGAGAGTCAAGAGAGAGATAAAACCCTGGCTCTAGCAACCTTACCAGAAAATGTTTTATTATTTTCAGAAGTTTTTACCTGAATTCTTAAATACTTGTATTCAATGGAATTCTTCAGGAGGCAGAAAAAAAGACATTGCAAAAATTCTTGTTTAATTTTGTTTTAATTTATTCAATCTAAGAAATTGTTTCTGGAATCAATACTATATATTTTTTAATTTATGTTTCAGATTGTTCTGCCCTTTTTGACGATACTAATTGATTAAGATTTGAAATATTAATTAAAAACATACAATCAATTTTAGAACAATCTTTTAAATATTACATCAAGAAAGTCTTAGAAATAAAACAAAGGTTTAATTTTCAATTTTAAGGAGGCAGGGGAGAGATAAAACCCTGACTCTAGCAACCTTACCAGAAAGTTTTCACCTTAATTCTTAAATACTTGTATTCATTGGAATTTTTCAGGGGGCTGAGAAAAAGGAGGTTGCGAATGAACTACTCAAATATTCAGAAACTTTTCAGAAAACCGTCTTCATGGCATTAATCAAGCCAGAAACCGAGGTAGCAGAAGCAGCAGGTAAGAGGAATATTTTTTTTTCAACTAACTTTTAAAAGAAATAATGACAATGAAAACTTTATAGGATGTCCTTGGTGCGTATTACAATAGTGTTCTGATGGGTAAATTGACCCTTTGCTTTCTCAACCATGGCAGCTCCCGCCCTCGACTATTTGGAAAATGCTCTGGGAAAGTTTTCTGATGGCCCATTCTTTTTGGGTGAATTCGGCATGGCAAGCATCAAGTTATTCAGTTTTACATGAATCAATAAGTGTGAACTTATGAGTATGCTGTATTTACTGTTTGACAACTGTGAAATGCTGCATAAAATTAGGTGGACATTGCATATGCTGGTCTCTTCGAAAGATTTCAGATTGTATATCCTGCCTTAAAGAACTATGACATCACGATTGGCCGACCAAAACTATTGAAATGGATTCAGGTATGGGCAAATCTGCTGTATCTCAGCCTCTATTATTTTAAGGTGTAAACTTTTTTGTTCTATAATCAGTTGTTCTGTTGTTTGACATAGTAGACTGGTTTGACTACAGGAAGTGAACAAGATTGATGCATATACAAAAACAAAACCTAAACCTGAGGAAGTCGTAGAAACATACAAGACGATACTGGTGAGTCATCTACGATACTAACAAGTCTGAATAAATTTTGGCAGAGCTTTGATTTATTAGGAAAAAAATACAGAATGTTTTGAACTTGTTAAAGTTTCACATTACGATACCAATTAATTTTCTATTTTACAGGCTAGAATTCAGAAATAAATGGAGATTGATGGTTACCATTATTGAAAATGAACTTCCTTGTTACCAGTAATTATTGGATTCAAAGCAGTAAGATTGAGCATTCAAATCTAAAGTTGTGTGGGGGAAATAAAGTTTACATTCAATAAATCTAATAAGGTTATTTAGTTGGTGGGGAAGTTCAAGGAAAAAATACTTTATGAAGCCATTTGAAAAGCAATGTAATGATGAACCGAATGATGATAATATAAAATATCATTTTGAGTTTATTGTTTTATTATAACGTTTGATTTTTAATTAAAATATATTCACCATTCCAACATTGGTAGCAAAACATTCTGAAAATGGGCCGCGAAGAAGAAATAAACTGTAATTGATTGCTGATCTGTGCAATGGTTCACTAAGCAGAGCGGGCTTATGTTAAATCATTTCCTTCATATTTTGAAGAAATGAGCCAAGGGCTAGGTATTAAAAGTTGTTTAAAGTGTATAGTGTGAAAAACAATTTCTTGCATAAGAGTTTACTATTTTGTAAGTGCATAAATTTAATTTTTGAATTGTAGAGAATAAAGAAAAGTATGTAAATTTATATTTAGATTTGTTCAGCAGTGGCATGTAGAAGTAGTATTTTTTAAAAGCATTAAAATAAAGGAGAGATGAAAGGAAATAACATTAAGTACCAAAAAAGAACTAATCAAAGAGCAATTGTTTGAAGGTAGAAGATATTTGAAATAAAGAAAATGAGTTATGAGAACTCATAAAAATACAAATATATTGTAGAGATTTCTTAGGAATATTCCTACAAGACACAAATGGAAGAAAATAACCCAAGTAAAGATTAATTCCTAACACCCCCCTCTCCCACCTGTAAGCTTTAATTGGGGAGTATACATCAAACCCTTCAATGAGTTGCAAATCAAGATTTTACAATGAGACATAAATACATCTTTAGAAAGAGCTTTGATGAGAATATCTGCAACTTGATCTTCACCCTTACAATACACAAGAGCTTTATGCTTGTTTTCAATTGAGGTAAACCCAAATCTTCAAGTAGTCTTCTTACCCATAGGGCCTTTTTGGATGCATGGTACAACTTATAATTCAGCTTCAGTGGAGCCAAGAGAAGTAGATTGATGTTTTTTACTATTTCAAGAGATTCTACATGCTCCAACAGAGAAACAATATCCACAAGTAGGTTTCCCATTATTGGGATGTCCCCTAGATCTAAATTAGTATATCCTTTGAAAATACACTCATAAATTACATCATAAAATAAACTTACATTAATAGAACCTACATCAAAAGACACATGCTCCCTTTCTATTACACCATATTGATGAAGTGTATAGGGAATGGATAGCTCACATTTAACATCAAATGATTTTCATTAACTATTGAAAGTATTGTTGACATACGTCTTATCATAATTAGTTCTAAGAATTATGAGTTTTCAAATTAGATTGCATTCCAAAGATGTTTGAAATCCAACAAATTTTAAGAACTTTATCCTTACAATGAGGAAAAATATATCCATCAACTAACGTAAGTGGGTAAATGCACAAAGATGGGGGATAAAAAAGGGGTATAAGTTGCCACTTTTTTTATTTAAATTTTTTTTTTATAAATATGAAATTAGTGAATTCTAAACTTTGGCGAGAAAATCAAGATAGCTACACTCAAAATTTGAAGATGTGACAAGAACACGAGTTGAAGTACTTCGAATCTAGTTTCTAAACTACTATTTTCAAAAAAATTGGGTTGGGATTAAGGGCCTAAAAAATGGGGAGCACACAAAGTGGTCCTATTTTTGCGAAAAAAACATAACATAGCTTCTGGTGTGCTCTCCCTAAAATGTCAACTTTTAAAAAAAAAAATCACTCTAGTGAGAAATTAGCTAACACCATGTAGTTTATCCTAGATTTTTTGGCTAATTTTTTGATGAACATATGATTTTTCATGAATTTTGAAAGTGGACACATTCTGAAAATATGAAATTTGAGCACGCTCCCCTTATAAATTATTGAAAACTAATTGAAAATAAAAACTTTTTTTAAAGGTGTGTAGAATGGAGTCTAGTTTCTGAAAATGTAATTTGTTTCAAAATTCGATGAACGAGTCGAAATCTATGCCCAAAATTCTATACCTTGACTTTTGACAAAACATGGCCCTACTTATTAAAGAATTTAGAGATGCAAAGCTTAATATAATCAAAATTCAAAATAAATTATATCATTAGATAGCTAACACAAAGCTTAACAATATCACGGTGTTAGATTTTGTTTATGTTGAACCATGACAAACTTGAAGATGAGCATGCATGAGAATATTAGAATTGTTTGTATGTTTTCTGATTAATACGTCTTAGACATGTTATAATAATCCAAGCCTTTGGGTTGGATGCCAAAGGAAAATACAAGCCTAAGGCTTGGTGTTATCCAAAGCTATTAATATGGTGCATGCCATACATAGAAAATGTTCTAAATATGGTGTGTGCCAAAGATGGAGCACACTATATATGGTGCACACCATGGTGTTGACATTCCTAATTTCTCTCTTGTTGTCTATGTCTTCACTTCTCCATCCATGTTTCATTACCCCAAATCCCTATATCATCACCTATTCATGTAAACCTTCAGTCTCTATTTGATTATGTCTCCAACTTCTATTTCTCACTCTAATCATCTCACCTGTCTAGTTGTGTCTCTCCATCTACATCTCCCTGTCTACTCCCCTCTTACAGACCCATCTTTATGAACTCTCACTTTGTATTTATCACCTCCCTCTATCCCAACCCTTTCTCTTCTCTCCTTTTCCCTTCTCTCTCTTAGGATTTAGGGTTTAGGTACTATTATGGGGGTTTAAGGTATAGGGTTTAGGGCTCATGACTTAGGATTTAGGAACTAGTGTAGGGTTTAGGGCTTAAGATTTAAGATGTAGAGAGAGGGGGGGGGTTTAAGGTTTAGAGCTTGGATTTAGGATTTAGGAACTATTGTAGGGTTTAAGGCTTAGGATTAAGAACTGAGCACAAAGAAGAATATAGTGAGAGGAGGAGAGAGTCCAAAAGGGGGTTTAGGGTTGTTTAGGGTTTAAAGTTAGAGAGAGAGGGTTAAGGGCTTAGGATTTAGGGTTTAAGGACTAGTAAATAGGGTATAGGGTTGCTATATATATATATATATATATATATATATATATATATATATATATATATATATATAGAGAGAGAGAGAGAGAGAGAGAGAGAGAGAGAGAGAGAGAGAGAGAGATGGGGTTTAGGGTTGAGAGAGAGAGAGAGAGAGAAAATGGGGCTTAGGGTTGAGTTCTTAGATTTTTGAGATTAGAGAGAGAGAGGGTTAAGGGATTAGGGTTTATGATATATTGTTTAGAGACTAGCATATGGTTTAGGGATTAGGGTTTGGGGTTGAGGGCTTAAGGATTTGAGTGTAGAGAGGGATAGAGTGAGAGGATGAAAGAGGAAAAGAGCATTTAGGGTTGAGATAGAGAGAGTTAAGGGTGCATAGCTTAGGATATGTTGTTTAGAGAGTAGAATAGGGTTTAGAGATAGGGTTTGTGGTTGAGGGCTTAGGGATTTGAGAATAGAGAGGGATAGAGTGAGAGGATGATAGAGGGAAACAAGGGTTTAGGGTAGAGAGAGAGAGAGAGGCTTTAGGCACTAGTAAATTTTAGCTTGATTTTCGACGAGGATTAGTCAAATTTTCAATGCAAATTGGTCGACGAAATGACCATTATTATTGTCGAACTTTCTGCGTCAATTATTCGACACAATATATGTTTGTCACATATTCGACCTTTATAGTTGTCAAACTTTCGACTGATCCGACATCAAAATCATCAGTTCAATCTGGAAGAATGTCTAACATATCTTTCATCTTTTTCAACCAATGTTGGTCACATTATTGACTACATATGGTTGGAAAATCGATCGATGAAATATGTCGACTATATAGAATTGTAGTCGAACTTAATGAAGTGCAGTAGAAATCATTGTCGAAATATCGATGATCGATGGTTAAAAAATTCATCAAGAGTATAGCATTCTTGTCGAATGTACAATCTTTGGTGGTCGAAAAATTGACAGCAAATTAAGTTTTTTTTTTAAAAATAAAATATATTATAAAATCTATTAATATATTATAGTGATTTATGGGTGCCATTTATACGTGATTTTTCTTCAAGAGTGGTTTTTCTTCCACTGGAGTGGTTTTTGATCCACTCATGAAAAAATTATGGGTTCTTATTATTTGTGATCAATATGGTTTGCAAGTTACAATTTTCAGTCTTGTGAATAATTCAACATTTGAGTTTCTATAATTTTCATAGCCTCTATGATCAATTTATGGTCTTTATGTTCATTCACGTTAGATACCGTCACATATACTTGATAACTAAATTCTCTACAAATTTCATTTTATAAAGCTGTAAAAATTTAAGTCAAGATCATTTTGATTTGATATACCATTGATTAACCCCCCACCCTCTCAATGGTATCATACCCAAACCCTTGTATATAAAATTAAATAACTTATGGGATTCATGCTTGTGGAGTACTTACAATGGGAAAGAGGAATATGAGTAAAAATGATAAATCACAAGTTGTAGAAGAAAATATGTCTAATATAGAATTGGATGAATTCATGGTAAATATGAATAAATTAGATATAGAAGAGTGTGTTACTAACCTTGAATGAGTAGTTTATTTTGAAGGAGAGTGTATTTCTTCTCTATATGTGATTAGAAACCTTAAAATAGAAACCAAGAAACTAGAGGTTCAAATTGAAGAAAGAAAAGGAATTGAAGAAGAAAAGGGAGTCAACTCGAAATAAAAAGAAGAAATGTGTAGAAATTTTGAGTATGAACTTGATTTTTTTAAAGAGTGTAGAGAATAATTCTCTATTAAGAGACATTTCTAATGATTCAGATAACACAGTCTTAAATATGAAAATAGAGATTGAGGAAACTAAGAAGATAATGGAAGTCACAAATTATGACTTGGATGCAATAACTGCTGAGTGTCAGAAGCTTGAAGGAGAGGTTGTTTCTTTAAAGAAATATCTTGAAGATCAAAAGATTCAATTAGAAAAGTATAAGAAGTTTAAGAAAAGTATTAATGCACTGGATGATATGTTTTGTAAGCAAAAACATTTCAATGATCCTACTGGTCTAGTATATGAAAGAGGAAAAACCTCTTCAAGTGGAAAAAAGTCAAAAAATGAGATTTTTTAAATTATTAATGCCTTCCATTAACCATGCCTTAGGATATGTTCATATCACAAGCTTTTATTTTGTGCATCAAAAAGGACTTTTTCAACAAGCACATCAAGATTGTTACATGCTATGACAAGCCTTTATCACCTCATAGTGAAACCTTTTCAAAAGTTTCTTTTGTATGCATATATAATCAATAATGTCTTGTCATCATAGAAAATCTGAATTAGGTAATTCTTGACTAATATATTAGATATTGTGGCAAATAAAGTATACATGATATAATATATCAATCATATCACAGTGTGTCAAAGATGTATGTATCAGATAAACCATCCTATATACTTGTATACTTATCAATTTCAAAGTATGTCAATAAAAATTCAAATATCTCTGTACTGTGGAGACCATAATAAGGACATACAATGAACATGAATACAACTCAACACCAATTGAAATTACAATGAATATGTTACTAGCTTATTGCCTTTGACATTAATGCCAAAAATATGCCAAAGGAGACAAAAAACTCCCCCTTTGGCATTAATTTCAAACCTAATATGATAAGAACATCAAAACCAAATGTCAACTGAAAACAATATACCTAAAATGGAAATGTCATTGAATTGTGCACATGAATTTCCCTGTCATAAGTCATAGAAGCTGTCAGATAAAATTATGGATCTCAAAGTTCAAGAAAGCATAAAAAAGAACCAAATGTATCACTATCAAATCTTTAGTTCCACTGAAATGAATCACATACAATGACCATTGATAATACAATTAATGAAATTATAATATTCATAATGCATCAAAATATCATTGTATGAATCAAAATGCCACTGTAATACGAAAAAATACAACAACATCAAAATGCCATTGTCAACACAGAATCAAATCACTACAAAGTATCACTTTTCTTCCCCTTTAGACAATAATGCCAAAGGAGAAACTACTGAAATATTGCAAGGAAATCAAAATGAAAGTGAATATATGATACATAAAGGTATAGTGAACTATATAATCATGGATCATAGGGTCATTGAATAAGCACGAACAACTCCTCCTAAAGATGAGCTCTATACTACTACCCTATTCACATTATAGGAGTATCATGAATTCTGTAAGCCATACATCAAACAAGTTACCTTGTGAATACTGGTCTAAAACTGGATTTGAATATAATTGTCCATATTCTATTTCTAGTCACATCACTGTGCATAAAATATGTAAATATATAACACAATCAAGAATGATATGCCACAAGTATCAATCATTCCAAAAAAATGCTAAACTTATTAACTATCAATGTTGAGACCAATAGCTCTAAAAGGTAGTTATTTCAAACTGCCAGACTGATTGTAATGGAAAAGATTATTCTTGTAATGTTCCTTATTCCCAACTTAGTACTTGAAATGAACAAACCTTATACATGGAATAGGTCATTAATAACTTATATACTATGAATGTAACAAGTTGTTAATGACTTACTAATGAGAGTTGTTAAGACATTAATGACTTATTAGAGATAAAGATATATTAGCCACTAATATCTAATGAAAAAAGATACATATTTTATCAATAATGTGAATTAAATAAGCTTGTATCAATCAAATCATAGTGTATGAAGGGAATCAAAACCTCTTGTCACTGATATATTCCACCATTTCCATTTGTTGATTTGAGATTGATAACCAAACCGTTCCAATTAACTAAGCACTAAACTGAATCAAAGAATTACCACATTATCCATCATATCACGTAACTCAAAAAGGGGTTAAGAAAATAAGACTCTAACATGGCCCCCCGAGACCAAGCCACTAATTAGGAGTAAATCATTGAAGATTAATTATAGAACAACTATAACAAACCACACTAAAAATGCACCAGTTGGAATACCAAAGATACTGTGGGATAGAATCACACTGATAATACAAATCAATAATCAAATGTACCACAAATGCCAGTTAATGTACTAGTAACTATTTGAATGTGCAATCACTAATTCAATGTTTGTGTAAATAATTATGCAAATGCAAATGCAATAGATAATGAATCACTATTAGATGTATGTTCAGAAATGAAATCACCAATGTATCAAATAATATGGCACTATCAAAACATAATACCTATACTTTTGCCAAAATCATCAAATATTGTATGAGGAGCATCGACCATTATTAGATCTATTAATCACTATCAACCACATATTCACAATCCAAGATTTTACTAAGAACTCACTGTCATTTTTGACATGGAATGTTTCTATTAAAAGGTAATCAATTCTAGCAAACTATCTAAGGATATACCAAGAACTATTTGTTTCAAGTCTTCAATCTTGCATCAGACACATTAATTTCACTCAAACACATATCAATATTAGTACTAGTCATTTGATCTTTAAGTTACTATCCTCCTTGAACCATGAAGCAATTCTACTATTTGAGAAACTATCAAATAATCGTTAGCAATGCACATATCATATCCAATGTTCCACCAATGTGAAATGATGAGTTCAAGATTTTCACATGTTCAAATATCACTGTAAATGTTCACCATCTACTTGCTACTATTATATGTACAAGTGTAGGACAACAAAAATCTCTAATCAAATAGTAGATATTTTCTCTAAGTTTCTTGCATATTGTAGATCTTGAGTTGTAGAAGATCCTTCTTCATGTTCACATGACTACTCAAGCCATTTTTTGAGATATATATTTCCAAATCAAAGTGAGAGACTAAGATATCACTCTAGTATAGACCTAAAATGATCTTAAGTATTTCTTCTATCATAGACACTAATCTAAGAGTCACTTCACTATATTTTGAAGGATCATAATATACTAACAATGACTCCTATTAACATGATTGTGATTTAAAGGGAATGCCAAGATATTCTCAACACACTGAATGTTTCTACCAAATTATGAAATTTTTAAATAGATATCTCAAACCAGGGATATCAGATAGAAACATTGTACTCCTCTTGATTGTATACCAATCTCATGCTTTTACTTAAGTTTCTTATGCAATATGCACAAGATTAGGTTCTTGCTATTTTTGTTCATATTTCCTTCTCCAAACCTTCCTAGCTTATTTCTTTTGCTTGTAATAAGCCTAAACATATAAAGGCATGTAATAGGAGGTGAATGGCATTATAAGGTCAAAATCCACCTAGGGGGGTCATTAAGGGTCATTATGTTGATCCTAGCCTAGTAGAGGGATCTAAAGACCTATAAGGTCTATAATAAATGTAATGTGGCCACTAGGGCCAATAGAATGTTGTAAAAGCACTAAAAGTGCCAAAGTGTGTAATCTACCTATAATGGAAAAATAGGCCTAAACAAAGGCTTAGTTTGGATTAGCAAGGGTTTAGGAGGGCAGTGGAAGTAGGATAGCCTTTCTAAAAGGTTGATATGAATGAAAAGGGGTAGAAGTTGTCAAAAATGACAACTTGTTGTCAACTAGACAACCAACATAAATAAAAAACTAATTATAACAGTCATAATAACTGACTGTGTGCGGTTGATAGGGAAGTTAACCATCAATGGGTCTTTGGTGTTTCTATTTGATGGTGTAGTCATAAGTTAGGAGAGGGGAGAGGAGTAAGAAGATATTTTTAAGAGTTTTGTGTCACAAAAACATTGTAACATATGCCTTGATACAATAAAATGTACACACATTTCAAAAGACCCTGTCACTACCCGTGAGGGTACATTTGGTGTATTTGATGCTCAAAACTTCTCTTTCATGGAGAATATGAATAGAAATAGATGGTTTAATATTATGTTACGTTCCTTAATAAATTCAAAGGATTTTGGAGAAGTTTTAGTGTGTTTGAAAATTGCATAGAGGTGATTGTTCCTGTACAGTCAAAGTATACACTGTGTATTGTTTGGGTGTCATGACAGGTTATGGATGAATCCTCTCAACCAAGGGTGATATGGGATATGACGAAGGATACATTGGTGTTATCAATATGTTTCCTTATGTGTTTATTTTCTATTGAGCTTCACTTTGCAGTTTTCACTCTCTTATCTATAAATCTAATTTGATGAACATGGTGATGCAGATTGGTTGATGAACATGTTTAAGAAGTAAAATATTTCTTAAAGTGAATGAGAAATAATATGGAATAAGAAGTAGGTGTTTTAGACCATTGAATCTACGTTATTGGTGTAGTTTGAGCTTCACTTGGTTTTGAGAGTAGTTTAATATTATCTACTTAACAAGGCAAACCACGTGAAGGTGAAAGCTCATTTGGCCCCTCCCCCCCTAACATCACTCTAAATTCCCCATTAACATCTAATAACATTCATTCATTCATTCATCCATTTTTGAAATATTACATTCAATCATTATAATCACATAACATTCATTAACACATAAAATTCATTAACACACAACATTCATGAATAATTGATTAACACATCATTCATCAACATTTACTAGTACAAAATTACATCCATTAAGACAACGTTCTTTCATTAGCAAAAAATATTAATTACAATAATTTCTTTTTTGGTTTCTTGCTCATTTTTCTAAGGTAATGGCTAAGCGGAACATCAATATCCTCATCATTCCCCTCCTCTACTAGTTCTAATCTCAACACATGTCTCCTCCTCATCTATTCAGGAACAGGAGGCCGTTGCACCAAAGGGGGGTCTGCTGCAATAACAACTACATCATGGGTTAAATTCACACCATTTTATATTAGTGTTACAAGTATTTCATTAATTAGAAGAACTATAAATAAAAAAATAAATTTAAAAGAAAAAAATATAGATTTTGCTTACTTGAATGTGCCACATCATCTACATGGTGATCACTCTAAACATCCTCCACTCGTTCACCATGACATTTTGTATGCTCTAAAATATACACAAAAAAGGTTACACCAATTTCAATTTAAGATGTTAAATTGTATTAATAATTACATAATTAATTTTCAATAGCAAATGAACACCTCCATCGACACTACGATGCACATCAGGGCCTTCATCATGCGGCATAGGTTTTGTGTTAGGATTACAAGGTTGCATTGCAGTGTCATGCACATTATTATCATTATTTGGTTTTTAAAAACAAAAATAGTCAATTTATGTTCAAAATTAACATCAAATAGATTGTTGCTCAAGTATTCAATTTCAAATATATTTTTTTGGCATATTTACTTGTTCAACTGATGTAGGAGACTCTTGGGTTGGGCCAGTGGAAGCTTGGCATACTCGTTTAGCCACAGCTTGATAGCCTTCCTTTAAGGCAATTTTTTTGTGTTCTGCCATGGCCTCTAAATTAAAATTAGAGCCCTACATTTTTTTATTAAACAAAATTATTTGCATTTTATATATAATTTTGATCTGAAATTCATTTACTACTACTTATAATTCATGCTTTAATTTTTGAATATCCTGTTGGAATTAGGAGAGATAGGTACTGAGAGGGGAGGGGTGAATCAGTGTCCACAAAAACTTTAACACATCAACCTTTCAGATCTACAACAGTAAAAAGTAGTAACCTTCCAAAATAACTTGTATCTAATGTATGTATCATTCATCCATTCAACTTGTGAAAGTAAACAACATGAAATAAACAATATAACAGTCCCATAACACAAGTATTTTGGTAACACAGAAACCCTTGTTAGAAGGTAAAAATTGTGGTGGGGATGACACCCACAAATTCTTCACTACTGCAGATAGAAAAGGTTTCACTGTTAGGGCTACAAGTTTTGATCACTTCTGGTGATCTTACCCTGTTAGGAGTAACATATTAGATCAGCTAGATCTACCTAGTTATAGGATTTTAGCAACACTACTTGAATGTGCACTCGATACAGAGATTTACAATAAGATTGTCAAGTCTACTCGGTTAAGAGATTTTACAAAACTCTATTACAATGATTAGAAAGAAATAGGTATCTATCTGCTAATGACAACTTAATTGTCTGATACAGATCAATAAAGTACTGATAAATATCACCTTTAGTGTGATGAATCTCTGCTCTGAACTTCTCGGTTAGCCTACTCTAATTCTACTTAATCTAATTTCCTCTGAATACTGATCTACTTTGTCAACTAATAGTCTTGAAGGTTGGCAAGTACTTCAAGTGCTTCTTCGCTCATACATCAGTTTACATAAAAAATGATGTAACATACAAAATATATAGCATAAAACATTATGCCACTTATACAAAATTAGGTTTACAAATCTTAGACAAAACCCTAAGATCTACGGTGTAAAAAAATAACCTAGATCAAACTATTACATAAGATCTACATCGTATCTCAATAATAAGTTGTTCTCGATCTTGGTAAAATGTTTTCTGATCTGTTGTAACCATTTGCATAAAATAATGTGCCATTCCTGATTACTATGCCATTTCCTGTGATCCTCGGTAAACACTGTATAAACTGCTCAGTGTTTATTCTAATGCTCGATGTATACTGTCACTCAGTATCGGTGTGTGTTGATGCTCAGTAAAATGTCTGATGCTTGGTGTATACACGTAACCAACTGGCCTATTTTTCTTATAGTTATTGACTAGCTTCATATAATTAACCGACCGATATCTTTGATAACCTTTGATATTAATGACAACCATTAATTCTCAATAGAGATAACAATCTCCCCCTTTGGCATTAGAATCAAAACTTGAATGTATATAGACCTTATATCTCAAAAACTTATATCTCTACCATGTACATAAACATATCAAAAACTTCTAAATACTCCCCCTTGGTGCATGCTCTGGTAATGTGTAGTATACTTAGCAAAAATGTACATATTTGGCATATACATTGATTTCCCCCTTTTTGATATTAATGCCAAATACAAAAAGTGTATACTTACAACTTGTCAAAAATGTGTTGATGGGTTTTCTTTAGTGACTCTAAGAGGTTTTCCCATTCCTCTTTCAAGTTGGTGAGAGCAATGTGCTCAAGACCGACTTGTGCATGCATATCAAATATGTTGTCCAACACAGAAATCTCTGGTGTTGCAAAAAGTGATTGTGCCCTGAAAATATGCTTCTCAAAAATTTTCAGGTATGGAAGGAGTTTTTTCTGCAACTCAGTAACCTAATCAGTGATGCGCTCTTCTTGCTTCTTGAGATCTGCTATCAACCGCCTGAGTTCTTGAACTTTGAGTATGTGCTTAGCAATAACTTGTGGCTCGGTTGTAGCTACTAGTGCACTGACTGAGATTTCATTCTCAAATTGTTTAATCTTTTCACTGATCTCTGCAGTGAAGGTTCTGACAGTGCATAACTTATACAAGATTTGGAAAATATAATTAGTAATACACTGAATCTTAGTTATTACCTCTGAAAGTTTAACCTTGTCGACTACCACTTCTTGGCATATTCTTTCAGCTAATGTATCTTGTATTTTTGACTCTGCCCACTCTTCAATTCTTTTGTCAGCATTGACATCTGGGGCATTGATTCCTTCAGCAAGAGTAGCAAGTTGGTCCATAATCGGCATGTCCTCATCTATATGTTGTGTGTGTGAATTTTGTACCTAGCTGTAGACACAACACTTCAGTAAAACATTAGAGGTTAGCTAAAATCAAAATCATGCAATGAAATGGAAACTAATCTAACCAGGCAATTTACTACCTTCTAGTAGGTGCGAGTATGATATTCTTAGATTGGACCGAGATCAGTGACCTTGACGACACCTAAACGAAGGATTTGAATGCAGAATCTAGATATGAGATAAATGCAAATTAATCTATATTTTTGGATTTTCTATGTAATAAGATGAAATAAATTGATATGAATCTATTCTATATGAGAAACTGATATGACATGCAATTAATCTAATAATGATATGCTAAATGATATGAATGCTTAAAATAATGAAAATCTCACAACAACTTTGATTCGTAAAGATTGATTCTTCGATCACCAATTCACCAACGTGAGGATGCAATTCGTGGATGGATCCAAATGAAGAGCTGAGGCCTTAATTTATAGAAATCTAGGACTTTGGAGGTGCATGGAAAAAGCCATAAATCACTCTTGATAAACTCAAGTTGATTTTTAAGTTATCAAGAATTTAGAGATAGATTAACTCACAAAATCATGCAAATCATCTTTTTGATTTAAATCAGAAGTTGAGATCAGCTTTAAACTCAAAAGAGATTTGAGTTTATTTTTAAAACAACTTGAATTGATTTTCTGATTTAAAGTTCAACTGCTTTTTGGATGTGCATAATTAATTATGAATTAATTAAATAAATAAAGTGATTTATCCTCAACTTAACTGATTTTAAAAATAAAACAATTGATTTATGGGTTAATCAATTATTAAATCAAACATTTATTCAAAAAATGTATTATTAAATTTGACAATTGACATTAATTAATTAAATAAGAATTTAATCAATTAGTCATGATATTTTTGATTTATTGTCAAAATTAAATAATACAACTTAAGAATAAATATAATTAAACAATTAAGTGGCAGTATTAAATCTAATTAATTAAATATTCAGAATATTCAATTAATCAAACTTTAGGATAAATAATATTTATCGCCAAATAATAATTAAATTAAGAATAATTAGGATAAATTAGGAATATTCAAGGAATATTCCTTGATGTAGAATTTAGGATAAAATCAATTAGGATTTTGATAACTTGATGTGCAGATGTGCCTTAGGTTAGGACTTTGATGTCAATTTTGTTTGAATTTGAAGATGTAGGAGGTTAATGAACATATAGCCCATTTTTGGGGTATTACATTTTGCCCCTCTTTGAATTACTGTGCGAAGTGCAGTGGTTCAAAGAATAGTCTGTGTATGATAAAAGATGTCTGAGATTGATTTGAAAGATGAACCAATTTCGAGATAGAAACTGATTGAAAGATTGGAAAAAGATGTCGACCCAGTCCCAGAATGACCAGGAATTGAGATGATGCTAGCTATATCAACAATGAATCGGTGATTACGAAAAAGTGTCAAAACACCTGATTTTGAACCTTATGATTGTGAAGAAGTGAGTGACCAATTCTAGACCTCAATGTCCTTGTATGAATCATATTGGTATCACATCCTGAACCCATCAATTACGAAGAACCAAGGAAATAACACTAATGAATTGATGGTTACGAAAAGTAGATACAATTTATAAGATAGATTTAGGATACCAGATTGATATGGATCTCGATGAATCTGATATGCCCCAAGTGATAATAGATTTTCCCCAAGCGATGAGGACTTTAGATGAATCAACAACTAGACGTGGTTGTTGTCTTGATTACTAAGGAAAGATTTGATTGACAGAATTGAGTTACAGACTTTGAATGATGTGCAATGCCATGCCCCCTTCAGGATTAAAATTGAAATCTAACAAGAAAAGTCAGCGTTTATAGTTTAGAAGCATGTTAATTGATTTGAGAAGTGGTTATACATGTCTGGGAACATGTTTTGCATCGTTTAGAGGTCCTGGAGACCAAGTTTGACTAGGTTTGACCATGAGTTGACCATGGTTAACCAAGTTGAAATTTTGATAGTTTGATGTAAGATAATCAGTTAATTTGAGTTTTGGATTTCTTTGATGATTGAAGGTTGATTATGCAAGTAGTGAATAATATAAACGATCTCAGATTTCAATTTTGATCTTGAAAAAGGATTCTACTTGCTATTTCATTGGAGGAACCTTTGTATGAGACTCAGCTCTTCATTTCTAGTTTAAGTTTAGATTAGGAGAATTGTTGAAGAATCATTTAAGTGTTCAAGCAATTTGTGAGATCATGCAAAGTGCAAAATGCAAAATGACATGCATAATGAAATGCAAACCTAGGACCTAGTCACTGATCATGTGTCATGTTGGAAATATTCAAGAATTAACCGAGTTACTGAGAGGGGAGGGGTGAATCAGTAACTCCAAATTTTCTTACAATTTTAACATGAAATTTACCTTTTAACCTTTGCATACAGAAAGCATGAAACTTAAAAGCATTCACAATAATGACACATAGATTTGGTTACCCAGAAACCTTCCAAAAGAAAGTAAAACTGGGGTGGGGATGAAACCCACAAAGCTTTAATACTGCAGAATAAAGTTGGCCGGTTAAGGCTTACAATTTGATCACTTCTGATGATCTGCCCTGTTAGGAGCAATAAGGATTGCTAAATCCACCCTGTTAAAGGATTTACAAACATACAGTGAAGTATGCACTCGGTAAAGAGATTTTTACAAAGATTGTTAAGTCTACCCGGTTAAAGGATTTAGTACTGATTCACCTGTTAGAATGAAACAGTAGATCTCTGCTTTGCAACTGGATTGCTGATTGAGATTCTCTGATGTACTGATCACCTTTTGTGATGAATTTGTCTTTGCTGTACCTTATACTTCTGAAGCCTTCTGCAATTCGCTTATTTCTGCCTTTCTTTTTCTTTCACATATATTCTCCTTCATACATTTCATCTTTTTACAACATTGCTTATATACAGGTCTTAAACAATTAATTACAATTACAATTACACAGTCGGCTTGACAAATAAACATGAGTGCTGTTAAGTCGGCCCAAGTAGTTACTCGGTTCCTTCAAACTGACTCGGTGACTTTCTGATACTCGGCATCCACTGCATTACTCGGCATCGTCATGCACTCGGTAAAAGTGAAGGCACGGTTCATACTGATCACTCGGTAGGTTTTGAACTCGGTAAGTACTGGTGACTCGGTAGACAAGATGTTACTCGGTTTACATTGTCCTGATCGGTTTGTACTAACTTGCTCGGTTTGCACTGTCTGCTCGGTTTGCACTGTCTGCTCGGTTTGCACTGTCTGCTCAGTTTGCATCCAGAATGCAAATAATTGTTGTCACTAGTGGCAATTCTGCTTAATGCCAACAATCTCCCCCTTTGGCATTAGTGACAAAAACACTTATTGACCAAAATTTATATACACGAATCATGCTGAGTTTTATTTTGATTTTTTAGAATTTTGTCTTTGTTAAAGGGCTTTATACATTGTCTCCCCCTTTCAATGTGCTAACTGTTCCTTATACAAATCTATAACTGTATACATATCTCTCCTTCTATACATATCTCCCCCTTTTTGACGATAATGCCAAAGGTGCATATACAAGTTATTTACAGAGAGAATCCAAAATTTGATAAGAAATCAGAATGTACCTTCATTATTAGTGCCAGGGTTTTGTCCCAACTTTCTTGCAGAATCTTACATGTTTGTATAGCAATTTGGACTTCTGCAGAGAGTTCAATCATGTGATCTGCTATAGAGAACTGATTGTCATGAATCAATGTTCTGGAATGTTCAATGTGCTTATACATTGTATTCATGATGGGAAGGATCATGTGTTGGATGTCTAGCAGTGTGGACCGGATCCTTGAGTCTTCTTTCAGTAGATCAGACTGCATATTAGATAGGTGTGAAATTATCATGTGATGAGTAGAGCTTGAACTTGGTTCAAGTTGCAGCTTCTGTATGCTAATCTTCATATCCTCATCCATTTTATTCATTTTATCTTTAACATCCTTTGTGAACTCGGCAAAATTGCATAGTCTGGCCAGAAGAGAGGTAGCATTCGAATAGATAGATTCTATGTTAGACAAAACTGAAGACAATTCCACTTGGTTAATAGCTATGTGCTGAGCAATGTGCTCAAGCACTTTATTGTTGAATCTCTTCTTGGCTCTTTCAACTAACTTTTCTGTCCCGGATGAGTCCTCATTGTATTTCTCAACTGCTTCTGCTAATTGTAACAAAACATGCTGGGAGGAGTCTACTTTAATGCCTAATGCATCAGACAAAATGTCCTTAGCATCCTTGATGATTTGATACTCCTTGTCTCTCTCCTCTTTAAGCTTCTTTTGTTTTGCTTTCCTTTGGAGGATCTCACCTATATTCTGCATCTGGTCTGCTGAGAGATTTGCAAAATCTAATGTAGGAATCTCTATCTCTTCATCTAGGTCTATATCCTCAACTACATTTTTACCCAAAAATTTTATACTCGGTAGAGCCTTAGGCTTATCTGTACTTAATGCTTTGGTAGTAGTGATAGTAGATAAAGTAGGGCTGGCTATTGATACTGGTATACTTTCTACTGGAGAACTTAAAATATTTACACTTGAAGATTCAAAAGCTGGAAAACTTACTGCTGGAAAACTTGATGGTACAGGAGACTGCAGCTCGGTAGAAGAAATGGTGGCTGCCTCTGATGTTGCTAGAGATGATTGGACAAATGTGGAAGTTGTCACAACCATGCTTGAAGGTGTCTCTGGGCTGGATGTAGAGACTTTCACTGGAGAGGTAGGAAGGGATGCAATGACTTCTGCTGCTATCCTTACAGTATCATCTACTTCAGTGTCTTCTTCTTGTTCATCGCTGTCATCTTCAATATCTTTTATTATTACAGTTTCAATGCTCGGTTGGTGAAGGTGGTATATGTTCTTCCATGTGGCTTTTGCAGCCTTCACAACCGATTCAATATTGTTGATCAAAATCAAACAAGTATTGAACTTCAATGTCATCTTATTTTCATTTTCTTTTAATGCCTTCTTTACTTCATCATTATTCAAGCTCGGCATCAACTGTCTCAGGTTTTGATCAAATATGTCTATCACAGTTTGCCTTGCATTGCTCCATCTCATTTTTATTGGATTCAATAGAACTGCTGGAACCTGTGGGGTAATTTCTTCAGGAGAGTATTTCCACTGTCCCATCTTCTCAACAACAACATCTTCTATTTCCTTCTGTTCTGCTTCCGATCTGGTTTCATATCTCAAGGATTTTATGTTACTTACTCCAGATCCTGATCCATCTCTAAAGAGTTTGAGCTTTTCTTGAAGGCTTAGAGGAGGCCTTTTGAATACTATGTCTTTATCTGCCTTTTCTGCCTTGTCTGCCTTACCTCTTGTATTTCTCCTTGTAAACACAGCAGTGGGAGGCACAGATGCCTTAGTGATGAAAACTTTTCCTTTCTTCTTTGCAGGTTCTGGTTCCTCTGTTTTCTCATCCTTTTCCTCTTCTTTTTCATCTATTTCTTCTTTGTCCTCGGTTATCATTTGCATTTTGGCTATCCTCTTCTTTCCTTTGTTTACCGCCTGTGGAAGCTTTATGCTTAGTTCAATTCTCACCTTAGCTTCATCATATGTTCCAAAATATGGAGCTTTGGGATTGATAGGCTGATTTAGAAGAGGTTCAATGATATTCTTGGTTTCATCAATATTTACCTCATAAGGAAGAGGTTTTACATATACAGTTCTTGGTTTAACTGCTTGAATATACACATTATCACAATCTACCATAAAACAGATGTCATCTTTGTAATCTTCCACCAACTTCTGTGGAATCCGGAATCTGTCATTCATTTTCTCTTTGAAAGACTCAAAATAATTATCCATGATGCTTTCAAAGTTTTCACCCATTTCTGCGATCTATTCATTTATTTCATAGAGTACTGGCACATCTTTTCTCCATACAACTTTTCCTTTAGAAGGGAAGAATTTCTGAACATAGAAGAATAAACAGACCAACAAGGATCCAAACTTACATGGATTGTTTTTGGAAGTTTTGATGCTTTCCATGTTCTTGTTAAACTGTTTCAACAATAAGTCTGCTAGGTCAAATGTTAAGTTGTTTTTGACCACTTTGTATGCTAGGTCAATAGCTTCACAGGAGACACTGTTCTGTCGACTAGAACTGTAAATCTTGTGGGCAATGATATGTGTACCAAACTTCAGTTCAGCGTCGGTAATGCTGCTAACTTTCATGCCTCTACCATCCCACTCGGCTAGGGTTTTCTTCTCTAGTTCCGTCCGACCTAGGGTTTTGGTAGTTTTAGCTTTGTTCAACATGGGAAGACCGGTGACTTGTTGAATCATTTTCTTTGTGATCTCAATAGGTTGCTCAAGCCAAATCTTGCCATCGTGTACTCGGCTGAGAATGTACCTAACCCATTTATCTCAAAAGTTTCGAGGAAGATGTGCAATGTGAACTAAACCCTTATCTTCCAGATGTTTGTGCTCGGGCTTCAAAATACCATCCACACATAGTTCCTCACGCACAATGTCTAGTTCTAGGTTTCCCATTTCATGAATTGAACAGTTAAAATGATTGCGGATATCGTTAATAAGCAGTACCTTAGGAGGAATCTGAGATTGAGCTCCGTTCGGATCTAGGGCTGCTGCAATTGCGGGCACGATCTTAAAATCTGGTGCTTTCCACTCCCCTTGGACTAACATATCAGATCCTTTCTTCGCTGAAGTGCTGGATGATGCCATGGTAGCTCACAGAAAATTCCTTTCGCAAAAGTATTGAATCGCCGGGTTGCCCTTGAAATTTTCTGCTCTCAAAGTGCTAAAGATTCGCGGTGAAGAATGAGTTCGATTACTTGCTTTTTGTTTACAATTCTGTCATTAATGCTCATTTCAAATTAGGGTAGGAATTCTGACAGACTGTCACCCACTAAGAATTAATTGCTCGAAAAAGACTTCGCAGCTCGGTGAACTCGAGAATTCATAATGCTCCGACCTCGCTCGGTAAAGACAGGTACCGACCTTGCTCGGTGAAGACTATACCGACCTTGCTCGGTGAAGACTATACCGACCTCCCTATGATCTCACTGCATCTTGTATGCTGATTTAGACTTTTCTTTTAATTTCGGTTCTGGAACTGCTTGAGATTGATCTATGAGAATACAGTTCCAGTGCTTCCTTGGAAATTTAGTTTGAGTCGGTAGAGCCATCCATTCCATTACTTGGACTGGATTGCTCGGTAGCTTTAGGAATCCATTTTTGTCTCACCTGTTTCCTGACCTTAGTTGCTTCATTCTTCTTTCCTTCTTCAATTTCACTAGCATTCATGCAGTTTCTGGCTATGTGACCGAGTTTAGTGCATTTGAAACATCTTATGGTAGTATCTCTTTTCCTTAGATGATGTTTTATGCAATTCATGCCAATGTGTCCATATTCTCCACAGTAATGACATCTACACCAGGTGTTGTAGTCCCATCCAAACATTGCTTTCACAATTTGTTCTGCTGGATTAAATGTCTTGGATCTGCACTCGGATGCCTTGTGACCTTGTTTGTTGCACTTGTGACAATTACCTCTGAATCTAGGTTTTTCCCTGCATTCATTTGCTTTGTGACCGGGTTGATTGCAGCTATAACATTTTCCATTGAATTCTGCTTTTTCATTGTTCCAACATTTATTTGAAGTATGTCCTATTTTACCACAATGATTACAAGTAGGTTTTTGATTTCTTTGAGTACCTTGCTTAGAGGATTTGCCGTCTTCTTTGTATCCAAGTCCTACTTTTCCTTTTTGCCTATGAAGATTTCGTTCATACAGCTGATTCAAGTCTTCTTGAATTTTCAGCATTCCTTCATTGATTTGTTTTTCAGCGTTTAGGTCATCCATCAATCTTAGATTGGTTTCCTTTTCAGATCTTAGTTCTTTTCTTGTGTTTTCTATTTCTGATCTTAGATTTAGAATTTCTTCATTTGTATGAGAGATCTGATCAATTAGATTTACTAGCTGAAGGGTTTTGTTTTGGACTTCAATGTTTCTTCCATCTAATTCATCTTTCAACTTGTTTCTTTGTTCCAAGATCTCACAGAATCTTGTAGAGTGTAGTTCTTGTTCTCTTTTCAATTTTCTCACTTCTTCCTACAGAGACCCATTCTTTTCTAAGAGTTCTTTGATAGCATTGTTTGCTTCATCTGAGTTATTTGAGGGAAGAAGATCTTCAATCTTTTCTTCAATGTAATTCTGATCATTCATCTGATTTGCAAGTTCCTTCCTTCTCCTTAGGGATTGGGAAAGATGTTCTTTTGTTTCTTTGAGTTTAGCTATGGCCATTTCCAGATCTAGCTTTTCATTTTCAATCACCTTGTTCAGTTTGAATACCTCCATTGTCCTGGATCTTTGCTCAAGCTAGTTAAGCTTTGTCTTGAGAACCAATGCTGCTCTGATACCAATTGTTGGAAATATTCAGGAATTAACCGAGTTACTGAGAGGGGAGGGGTGAATCAGTAACTCCAAATTTTCTTACAATTTTAACATGAAATTTGCCTTTTAACCTTTACATACAGAAAGCATGAAACTTAAAAGCATTCACAATAATGACACATAGATTTGGTTACCCAGAAACCTTCCAAAAGAAAGTAAAACTGGGGTGGGGATGAAACCCACAAAGCTTTAATACTGCAGAATAAAGTTGGCCAGTTAAGGCTTACAATTTGATCACTTTTGATGATCTGCCCTGTTAGGAGCAATAAGGATTGCTAAATCCACCCTGTTAAAGGATTTACAAACATACAGTGAAGTATGCACTCGGTAAAGAGATTTTTACAAAGACTGTTAAGTCTACCCGGTTAAAGGATTTAGTACTGATTCACCTGTTAGAATGAAACAGTAGATCTCTGCTTTGCAACTGGATTGCTGATTGAGATTCTCTGATGTACTGATCACCTTTTGTGATGAATTTGTCTTTGCTGTACCTTATACTTCTGAAGCCTTCTGCAATTCGCTTATTTCTGCCTTTCTTTTTCTTTCACATATATTCTCCTTCATACATTTCATCTTTTTACAACATTGCTTATATACAGGTCTTAAACAATTAATTACAATTACAATTACACAGTCGGCTTGACAAATAAACATGAGTGCTGTTAAGTCGGCCCAAGTAGTTACTCGGTTCCTTCAAACTGACTCGGTGACTTTCTGATACTCGGCGTCCACTGCATTACTCGGCATCGTCATGCACTCGGTAAAAGTGAAGGCATGGTTCATACTGATCACTCGGTAGGTTTTGAACTCGGTAAGTACTGGTGACTCGGTAGACAAGATGTTACTCGGTTTACATTGACCTGATCGGTTTGTACTAACTTGCTCGGTTTCCACTGTCTGCTTGGTTTGCACTGTCTGCTCGGTTTGCACTGTCTGCTCGGTTTGCACTGTCTGCTTGGTTTGCATCCAGAATGCAAATAAGTGTTGTCACTAGTGGCAATTCTGCTTAATGCCAACAGTGTCGGTCATTCTCATCATTGAATTTTTAGGTAACTGGATATATTAATACAATGCCCACTAGTTATGAAACCATAGACATATGAATATTGATTTTTATGCTCAAGAATCAATACAATGCCCACTGGCTAGACAACCATAGACATATGAATGTTATTTTTGTTTTCAGAATGTCGGATTAGATATAAGAACCAAGGCATAAGCGCCAGGATGACCTGAATATCATGTCCATTTTGATATAGCAATTTGTATAAGCATCAAAACATAGACGTCGTGATGACCTGAATACGCCTTGCATTACAAACACATCAAGCAGTCAAGAGATCATTCTAAATCCAATGTGAATTACCCTTAGTGACCCTTTATCGTTCACATCCTTAGGTAAGATTGTGTTTCACAGTAGGAGAAAGAATGTACTAAAAAAGACAATAGTTAGATCAAACTTCCTTGAATTTTCTGGGTATCAATGGTTGAGGTACTCATGCCCATCCAATTCGCGATAGAGGCTCTTACAAATGGACACCATTTCAATCCAGAATTTTCAAAGTTGTTAGATTTTCACATACAAGTAGAAGACAAAGAAAAGATTATGCCCCCAGTCATCACTCTCTAAATCCTGTAAAGGACATCATCGAAGAGCTCGAGGAAACATAATATGCAAAAATCTCAATGTGAATCAGTAAGCATACAAGGAGATAAAAGCATGTAAAAAGCATAGATTGTTTTCAGTTTGTGTTGATGTTTGATTGCGTTGTTGTAGATGCAAAATCCTTTCTGGAGAGGAGACAGATTGACTGACTCGGATAAAGATTCAAAGGACTCTGACTGGATATGACTTGTCTAATATGTACTGGAGGCCATAGGATATGACATTGATTGCCCCCAAGTTTGAACATTGATAGGATACAGACGCTTGAGCTGATTGGTGTATAGATCGACTTATTGAAAACATGAATGCGGGAACAAACCGGGAAATATGTACAAACTAAAGCAAGACTGAAAGCTGGGAAAAACCAAGATTGCGCTGATAGATGGAGCATTTTGAAACAAGTGGCACCCGTTTGCTGGGTTTTCACCATCTTGGCAGAGATTCTATTTTTGCTACCAAGGCGCCTGTTTCCAGGTTTTCACCAAGGCACTTTTTCTTTTTCTCATTTTTTTGTATTTTTTATTTTTTCAATTTTTTTGTACTTTTAATATTTTTTACTTTTTTTTGTGAATCATCAAGGCGTCCATTGCTAGGTTTTCACCAAGATGTTCATTTTTTCAAAACTTTTTCCAAATTTTAAGATTTTTTCAAGACATTTTACCATAGACTGAATGCCTTAGGCATAGAATTTCTTCAGATGGAGAACATTGATTGGTTCTCAGAGCTGTTCTCCTTCAGTCGTTGAGAGTTGATAGGCACCAGAGCCAAAAGTAGCAGTGATTACAAAGGGACCCAGCCAGTTGGGTTCAAACTTCCCCTTGCGTTCTCGATGTGATTGATTTTTAGGATTCTCTCTCAAGACTAGATCACCAACTTGAAATTCTCTGTGTCTGACTTTCTTATTGTAGCCTCTAGACATTCTTTTATGATATACTATGAGATGATCATACATTGCTTGGCTGCACTCATCTAGCAGTTCAAGTTCTTGCAACTTAGACACTCTGTAGTCATCATCAGTTACTAGACCGTGCATTCTGATTCTTAGTGATGGGATTTCAACCTCAATAGGTAGTACCACTTCAGACCCATCAACTAAAGTGAAAGGTGTAGCCCCAGTGGGAATTCTAATACTTGTTCTGTAGGCCCTGAGAGCTGGATTGATCATGAGATGCCAGTCTCTTCCTATTTTATTGACTATATGGTGCAAGATTTTCAATAGATTTTTGTTAGAAGCCTCTACTTGTCCATTCCCTTGAGGATAGTAGATAGATGACCAATGTTGTGTAATCTTGAATTTGGCACATAGATCATCCAATTCTTTGTTCTTGAATTGTCCGCCACTATTTGTGACTATAGAATGTGGGATACCATACCGACATGTGATGTAGTTCAAGATGAACATAGATATTTGTTTCCCCGTTGCTTGTGTCAAAGGGACTTCTTCTACCCATTTCGTGAAATAATCTGTAGCTGTGATGATATGGGTATGTCCATTAGAAGAATGAGGATGTATAGATCCTATAAGATCAAATGCCCATTGGTGAAAAGGCTATTGTGTAGTAAAGGGAATTAGATCTCTCCCTGGAGCATGAATTAAGTTTCCATGCACTTGGCACTTTTGATAGTTCTTAGCAAACTTGATAGACTCTTTCTCTATTTCAGGCCAATAGTACCCAACCCTAATAAGGTTTTGAGCTAGTGTTAAACCATTTGAGTGTGACCCACATATACCCTCATGGACTTCCTCTAATGCACATTGAGACTCTTCCCGTTCTAAACATCTAAGGAGCATACCATCTAGACCTCATTTGTAAAGATCATGACCAATGATGACATATCAGGAGGCATTACGGATAAGGTATCTCTTTTCATGGCAGTTGAAGGTATTGGGAATGATTTGGTCTTGGAGATAGGAGAATAGGTTTTTGTATCGGGATGAATCATGACCTGCAATGGTGCAAATCATGCGGGTTTTAGGGGAGTCATATGCAGGATAAGATAGTGCTTCCACCAAGAACTCATAGCGTAGCTCATGTTTAGGCTACTGTAATAGTGTAGACAACATTGCCATTGCATCGACAACTTTATTCTCTATTCTAGGTATTTGCTCAAATGTGATAGATATGAAATACTTCTTTAGATCATCTACCATTCTTTTTTATGGAATAAGCTTTTTCATCTTTAGTTTGGTACACATCATTGACTTGATGGATAACAAGTTGAGAGTCTCCATGAATGTGTATCTCTGTTACTCTCCACTTAATTGCTAGTTTCATGCCATTAATAAGGGCTTCATATTCTTCACTATTGTTTGTGCAAGGGAACTTTAATCTGAATGCTTTGGGTATGGAGTATCCTTGAGGAGTTATAAATAATATGCCTACTCCTGATCCATTCTATGTATAGGAGCCATCAAAGAATAACTGTCATTCTCTAGAAGAAAGAGTCATGATAGAGGAATTTGGAAATTCCATTTGCATTAGTGTATCATCAATCATAAGTGCATCTACTAATTGATCAGCAATAACCTGTCCTTTTATATCTTTTCTTTCAACATATTCAATGTCAAATTCACTTAAGAGCATGACCCATTTAGCTAATCTACCTGTGAGGGCAGCTTTGCTTAGTAGGTACTTTAGTGGATCAATCTTAGCTACCAAATGTGTGGTATGTGCCAACATATAATGTCTGAGTTTCTATGATGCAAAGATCACAGCTAGACAAGCCTTCTCAATCATAGAATAATTCTTTTCGTATGCCACCAATGTCCTACTGATATAGTATATAGCTCTTTCCTTTTTGTTCTCATCATGTTGTGCAAGCAATGCCCCCAGTGATGTATCTGTAGCAGAGACATATAAGATCAAAGGCTTCCCTTGAATGGGAGGCATCAAGATAGGAGGATTTGATAGATACTTCTTGATATGGTTAAAGTTGTTCTCACATTCTTCATTCCATGCAAATATCACACCTTTATGTAATGTTTTTGTAAAAGGATGTGATATGTTTTCTAGCTAAGATATGAAGCGTCTGATAGATTGAACTCTTCCTTGCAATGTCCTCATTTGACTGATGTTCTTGGGAGTTGCATCTCCATGATAGCCTTTACTTTAGCTGGATCAAATTCAATGCCCTTCTTTGAAACTATGTATCCTAAGAGCTTTCCAGAAGTGACACCAAAAGCACACTTCTTAGGATTTAGTCTGAGACTAAATTTTTCCATTCTGTCTAGTATCTTGCTCAAGTCATTTAGATGTTCAGTTCTAATCATAGATTTTGCTAAAGTATCATCAACATAATCCTCCATAGTCCTATGCATCATGTCATGAAAAATAGATGTCATAGCTCTTTGATATGTAGCACCGGCATTCTTAAGGCCAAATGACATTGCATTCCAGCAGAAGGTACCCCATGCACATGTGAAAGCAGTTTTGTCTTGATCCTCTAGAGCAATTTTTATTTGATTATATCTAGAAAAACCATTCATTAAAGAATACATCTCAAAGCCCGCAGTCATGTCCACTATCATATCAATGTTAGGTAGTGGAAAATCATCCTTAGGGCATGCTCTATTTACATCTCTAAAGTATGTGCACACTCTGATTGATTTATCTAGTTTTGAAATAGGTACAATATTCGAGATCCATTCTACATAATCGATAACTCAGATGAATCCGGCTTTTAGTAGTTTCTCTAATTCATCTTTTACCAAGAGTGCAACATGAGGATGCATCTTTCTTAATTTTTGCTTAATAGGTTTAATGTTTGGAGTCAAGGTTTGATTGATTGAAGCTTAGATTGGATTTAAATGATGGATGATGTGCCCTGGATATATGGGTAGATGCCCAAAAGATAGCGGACATGAGTTCATAACACTTAGCCATTCTAAAGATGGATTGAAGATTGATAGTTATGACAAGGTTTTGACACAAGATGAAAAAGACTCAAATCGATTAAACAGAAGGTTGAATCGGATTCAAAAGGCCACTTTAGGAAAATGATTGGATTCTCAGTAGTTGCTACTCTATTCTTGACACAGTGATTTATTTGATAGATTCTGGAAATAGGCTGAAAAGCTGGGTATCTGGCAATTCTGACAACTTTCTGGCAATTTTTCAAAATTTTTCAAATGACTTTCTGCAGGCTCATACGACAGTGGGTAGGATATGAAATGATAAATGAAAAACTCATACGACTATTGCAAAACTCACATGACAGTTGATAGCAGGGTTTTTAACTTTTTTGAATTGACTGGCAGAAAAACTCGTACGATAATATACCAGCTACCATACAATAATTAGGGGGTCATGAAATGACAATTTCCAAAACTCGTATGACTTTCTAACCTTATGAGATGAATTTTGACTCCAGAAAGGTGTTTGACATCAGGTTTTGCAATTTTTAGGTTTTCAGTTTCAAATTGTTCACAAAATTGTCTGTCCAGATTTGATGATTGTACCAGATTGATTTGTTCTTAGTAACCAGATAGATAAACAGGCATGCAAAACAATAAGCAAGTGATTTCAAGCATGTCTGAATATAATGAATAGGGGACAAAGCAACCCTACGCATGAACAACCAAGTGACTGAATGTGCTCATCCCTAGGAGTGCTAATAGTGTATGTTCCAAAAAGTTTTGCAATAATGCACATATTCCTAGAAAATGAAAATTTGGCCTCACTAGGGTTTGTAGTAATGGTCTAACTCTGCCACTTTTGTGATCTCAAGAGGGCAAACTCCAATCCAGGTGCACTGGGGTTTTGACACAGTGTAAGAAATTAATCAATTAGGAGCTGCTAGGGAGATTTGACAACCCAACAAGAGACCACACCTATGAAGATTTCCTCCACAAGGACATTTATATAGCAGTTGCTGCTACCATGGCAAAAATGGCTATTACCGCTTGAGGTTCCATCAATGTGGTTTACCCAATTAAGGGAATGTCCACTATGATTAACCCTCTCTAAAGGTGACTCACAAAAGATACCACATGGAGACTGGTTCCAGATTCAAGGATCTGAGTTTTTGATACTACCCAAAAAGGGAGTAGAGCATAGTCCTCTAGCCTTTTCACTTTTAACCAAAACAAAATAGATAGATTAATCTGACACGCTAAGACCAAGATTATCTCACAAAGATCTATGATGTCAACCACTTATGATCTATCAACCTCTCTGAAGAGAGAATGTATCAATAAGAAGCTGAAGATGCACAAATCTAGTAGAACGTGAGATGCTCTCAGTAACCTCCCTACCTACAAGGGTTCCTTCATTGAGAAGAGTTTTGCTAGAAACCCACTCTCTCAAGAACCACAAATAGTGTTCATAGGGCCTATTTACTATGTGTAACAAAGATGCTGAAAAGCAAATCTATGTTCATTTTTATAGCCCAAAATGAAATATGTGATATGAAAGCAATAAAAAGTCACACAAGCTAGGCACGTGAGATGTTCATTTTAGTTCAAATCAAAATGTTATTAGCTGAGAAGATTACCTGAATTCTTTGCAATGCACTTAGTAGATTTTTACCTATTTTTAGCAACTCTCACACTTTTCCCAATCAAAATCAGCAGAAATCAATCAGAAACAACAAATTTCAATTGTTAATGTTATCTGTCAGTCCAAATCTGGAAATCAAATCTAGAAAATTGGCTGAAAAAGTGAAATGACAATTGAAACCTGGCACTGAAACTCGTACGAGAGTGGGTCACCTCCCAGATGACAGTCTAGAAACTTGTACGACAATGGGTATAAGATCATACAGAAATAGAGCTTCAAAATGACACTGTGTTTTCGATGGTATGATCCTCGATCAAATCAACTGTCGTACGAAAATGGGTCCTTCCTGGCACAATTTTCTAACAAAACTCATATGAAAATTGTACGGACATAAATTAAAAACCATAGCTTGGAATATAAAATGACAAGAAGATGATAGAAATTGATAGAAATTGAATGGAAACCCATTTCAGGGTGCCATGGTGGGTGCCAAAAATGTGTGTGAATTTTGTACCTAGCTGTAGACACAACACTTCAGTAAAACATTAGAGGTTAGATAAAATCAAAATCATGCTGTGAAATGGAAACTAATCTAACCAGGAGATTTACTGCCTTCTAGTAGGTGCGAGTATGATATTCTCAAATTGGATCGAGATCAGTGACCTTGACGACACCTAAACGAAGGATTTGAATGCAGAATCTAGATATGAGATGAATGCAAATTAATCTATATTTTTGGATTTTCTATGTAATAAGATGAAATAAATTGATATGAATCTATTCTATATGAGAAACTGATATGACATGCAATTAATCTAATAATGATACGCTAAATGATATGAATGCTTAAAATAATGAAAATCTCACAATAGCTTTGATTCGCAAAGATTGATTCTTCGATCACCAATTCGCCAGCATGAGGATGCAATTCGTGGATGGATCCAAATGAAGAGCTGAAGCCTTAATTTATAGAAATCTAGGACTTTGGAGGTGCATGGAAAAAGCCATAAATCACTCTTGATAAACTTAGGTTGATTTTTAATTTATCAAGAATTTAGAGATAGATTAACTCACAAAATCATGCAAATCAACTTTTTGATTTAAATAAGAAGTTGAGATCAGCTTTCAACTCAAAAGAGAGTTGAGTTTATTTTTAAAACAACTTGAATTGATTTTCTAATTTAAAGTTCAACTGCTTTTTGGATGTGCATAATTAATTATGAATTAATTAAATAAATAAAGTGATTTATCCTCAACTTAACTGATTTTAAAAATAAAACAATTGATTTATGGTTTAATCAATTATTAAATCAAACTTTTATTCAAAAATTATATTATTAAATTTGACAATTGACATTAATTAATTAAATAAGAATTTAATCAATTAGTCATGAGATTTTTGATTTATTGTCAAAATTAAATAATACAACTTAAGAATAAATATAATTAAATGTAATTAAACAATTAAGTGGAAATATTAAATCTAATTAATTAAATATTTAGAATATTCAATTAATCAAACTTTAGGATAAATAAGATTTATCTCCAAATAATAATTAAATTAAGAATAATTAGGATAAATTAGGAATATTCAAGGAATATTCCCTGATGCAGAATTTAGGATAAAATCAATTAGGATTTTGATAACTTGATGTGCAGATGTGCCTTAGGTTAGGACTTTGATGTTGATTTTGTTTGAATTTGAAGATGTAGGAGGTTAATGAACCTATAGCCCATTTTTAGGGTATTAAACATGTATCTCGGGGATGACCTGTTGTAAGATGTCTCTTACATTTTCCAGTATTTCCTTCCTCTTACTCTTTTGTCTCAACTTCTCTTGTGTTGCTTTTCTTGTGCATAATTCCCCATATTTTCTCAATTCATCAGGGCTAAGGGTCCTCGGGTCACAATCAGGTATCACAATGACTTCGTCTAGAGTGAACGACCCTTTTCCTTCCTTCTTCTTCTTCTTCTCCGGCACAAGTGGTGAATTCTTGACAATGGTGATAATAGCTTTGTCTTCTTCCCTCAGAGTGTTCTGCCCGGTAGACACACTATCTTCCTTCTTCTACTCCTCGGTAACTTGTGTGTTGATTGAATGAGGTGGAGCCTCAGATTAGGTTTCTGTTGGGGTATTCTCAATTGTCTTAGGCTCATCTTGTGCCTTCATTTCTGTTTCACTAGCCTCTTTTCCTTTAGTTTCTGATTTATCAGCCTCTTTTCCTTCAAGCTTGTTTTTCTGTAGGAGGTTCATTGCTTGGTTCCCCTATTGTATCTTTAGGTTGCTCAGGGATAGATCCTTTGGGTTATTCCTGTAATAGAATCTCTATGGCTTCAACAAGTACATGAATCTCATCCGGTAGTGATGGAAATGCACACTAGGTAACTTGTGCTTCATCCAATTTGTTGTCTAGTGCATCATTCACATCATAATCATCATCTCTGTCATCAGGATCACCATTTGTGATGTCCTCAATGAGTACATCCTTGTCATTTGTATCCTCAATTTGAATTACTTTTGGATTCGGTGCATCCTGTAAACTGTTCTTAATTTCTTGACCAATTGTTGTATGAATTACCTTGGTAGGCAATACCTTTGATTCTTTATTCTTCTTTGCTACATTCTCCTCAATGAATATACCTTTACCTTTTGAATTATTTCTCTTTTTAGACAAATTTTATAATGCAACTTTCTCATTATGCTCTCTGACAGCTAAAAGTGAACTCTAGATAAGTTGACAAGACTCATCGAGATCTACTGGGTTCTCATCTATTATTTGCATTGCTTGGTGCTTGACTTTGAATCTTTGCACATAAGTGTCCATAAGTTATTTAATCTCATCAAGAGATAAATTTGGTGCAATCGCTACAAGGGCTTGTTCCCTCATCCTCTTCTCGATGTCCAAGGCATATGACCACTTTTGATTTACTCGGTCCTCTAATGTCTTGGGTAGCGATAATTCAAACTCTAGTGGAACTCGTTTGAAGCAGATCATCATCTGGATGATGACTTCCTCAATTTTGGTTTGGTCTTCATTTGACATAATGTCAAACTTACTGAGTTCCAGATTTGTAAGATTCCCATTCTCAATTATATCTTCAACAATCTCATCAATTTACCTATTCTTATTACTGACAACCTTGAATAGATTGTTATCATCTTCATCATTCTCAAGGTCTTCTCTATTTCTTATCGATTTTCTCCTTTTCTTCGGTGCTTCTGCTACAACCTTGGGTCCTTTCTTTGCATAAGTCTTTGTCAGTGTAGTAGCCTTTTATTTTATTACCTTCTCAGCTACCTTCTTCTTCGGAGGTGAAGCTGCAGTTGTTGACCTTGTGCGTGCACCTGTTGCACTGGAAACTGCCTCTTCCTTGGAGTTTTAGTAGGAGGAACCGGTGTAGCTTCTTGTTCTTTTTTAGATTCAGTCTCCTCACTGTCATATGGTTTGTCAACCAAAATAAGCTGATCTTTGATTGTAGGTTCAATCGGTGACTCCTCAGATGAGTCTGATACATCTCCAAAGTGCTCAGTTAAAACTTTCTTCATTTTCTTTGATTTTCTTGTCATTTTACCGATGACAAGATTAGTTTTTATTCTTGACTTAGCTTCCTCAAAGGTTCCAAACCTTGTAGCCTTAGGGTCCTTCGGTAATGCTAGCAGTGCCTTAATAGATTTCAAACTGAAATCATAATCCATTTTATAGCCCATAGGTTCTAGCCACTTTGTCCTTGGTTCTACAACTTTTATCATAGTGTGGTTAGTGATCACTAAGAAACAAATATCCATTGCATATTTATCAACCAATTCATCAAGAATTCTACTTCTTAAATTCATCTTCCCTTTAAAATCTTCAAAATAACTATTTATTACATTCTTAGCATTATCTCCCAGACCTTTCATGATATTAAATATTTGTAAGTGATCAGTGTATCATCTATCCAGTCAGTGTGACCGACAGAGGGAAATAATTTCTGGAGATAGAAAAATAAGCATACTAGGAGTGATCCAAAATTACAGGTATTAGACTTCTATGCCCTTATTGTCTTCATGTTTTCCTCAACCTATCTTAGTAGTAGCTCGACTAGGTCAATCTGATGACCCTTCTTTATCAATTTGTGTGCCATGTCGACTGCGCTATAGGGTACGCTATTTAACCTGCTCGACTGATATATCTTGTACCCAATTATGTGTACTGCGAACTTAACTTCGGGATCCACAATTGTTGAAACTTTCAGTTCTCTTCCATCCCATGCTGCACTAGTATTCTTTTCAACATCATCTTGGGATGAGCTTCGAAATGCTTTTGCTTTATCGGTGGTAGGGTAACCAGTAACCCTGTTAATCATTCTTTTTGTGACCTTGATTGGTCTGTCTAGCCAAAATGTGCCCTCATGATAGTGGCTCAACACAACCCTAATCCATTCATTTTTAAAATCCTTCAAGAAATCTAGGGCATGAGTAAGACCAAGTGTCTCAACCAATTTGTGCTCTAGTTTCAGCTTTATATTTTCATCACAAAGAGCTTGATACGCAACATACATATCGAAATCATCAATTTCCCCAATTTTACAGTGAATGTATGATCGTATATCTTCTGCCAACAAAACCCTAGGTGGGATGCTAGAAAAAGCACCCGCTAAATCTATTTTCAAGGAAACTTTAGGGTGCAACTTATAAGGTGGTTCCTTATAACTTGCTGACACTATTAAATTAACTTCTTCATCCACAACCTTAGATGAACTTGCAGTAGATACCATTTCAACAAACTAGGTTTTCTAATAAGTATGAGAAATGTGCTCGGTAGGGTTTCAACTTACTTGGAATGTATCTATGAGTGTGCTTGGTTCGATCTGCAATGCTTGAATTTTTGTGAAAGATTCTTGCTCGAACTCGCTCTATAAAATCTTAGCTCTCTGAAATCGTAATGTGAAAAATAAACTCTGTATTTCACATAGTTATAGAATTTTTGATATTCCTGCTCGAAACTTTATGCAATAAATGCTTGACCTACTTTCTGGTTCATGAAAACTGTCAGCTCAGTGACAGCTAGAATCTTTCCTCAACTCGGTTAACACAAGACTTCTTTTCTCAGTTGATACTGTTATTTGGTTAACCTTGAATAGTGATTACCGATGGGTAACCAATGCTCGGTCTCACTTTTACCGACTGTATAACTTTTTAAGCTCAAAAAATATAAACCATAATGCATCTTCATTCATGCAGATTTGGCATGTGCACAACATATATAGGGAACTGTATGTAAAATGTGATCATTTTGAAATGTTAGTCCCATACATACCTATATCACCTTAAGTGGAGGTACCGATGTCACCCAATCCAGTGGATGAGGTTTCATTGACAACATTACTTGACTCTGCATTCTCATTAGATGCCTTCTTCCACATGTTATTCCTTATTCTCATGATATTTGCAATAGTGTTTCCACTCTCAAATACATGACCTTCTTTTGGTGCTCGGTCTCTACAGTTCTTGCTTAAATGACTGACCTTATGACAATGCATACATGCCATTCCAGTGCTTGTCTAGCTTCTTGATTGTCCAACCCATCTTTTCCTATTACAATTCACTGCAATGTGCCCATATCTACCACATGAAACATAGTTAGCCCATGTGTTATAATCCCAAACATAAGAGTTACCTTGTCTCTTCGGTTGATAAGGCTTGCGTTGTGTCTTCTGCTTAGGAGTCCATACTTGTTTCATCTTAGCCTTACACTCTTGTACAGTGTGTCCAAGTTTATTACAAGTATAGCATATTTTCTCCACATTAGTATTGTTAGCAATATCATTTTGTTTAGCTCTACACTCATAAGCTTGGTGACCATACTTACCACAATAATAGCAATAACCATTGAACTTAGGAGTGACAGGAGGTTTACCTTGTGCTTTTCTTCTACACACATTAGATGTATGTCCCGGTTTGCCACAGTGATAACATGTCAACACTTTAGGTCTTTGATTTTGATTTTTGTTGACTTGTTTAGCTTGTTGTGATGATTCTCCTTCACCGGTATAGTCTATCCCAGCTCTACTCCCAAATCTTCTTTGATTAACTAGAAAATCATCAATCTTCTTGGAATTGTTCTCAGCTAGCCTCATCATCTCATTATGACATTTTTGTGACTTTATTTCATTTCTCAATTTTTCATTCTCTTCTCTGAGTATTGCAACATCTTCAAGTCTTCTAGACAATTCTCCATTCACTCGGTTGACTTCTTGATTCATAGTCATCATCTGATTAGATAATTGAAAGTGACGATTGGTGAGTCTTTGTATCTCACTCTCTTTAGCTTGTAGTTGTTCAGTTGTCTGTCTTTGGTCTTCAATAGCTAGATTCCTTTCTTGTTCAGCCTGTCTAGCATTGTTCATTATCTCAACCATTCTTACCATCTGAGATTCTTGACCGATTTGTAGTGCTTTCACTTGTTCAGTTAAATGTTGATTCTTCTCAGACAAATCAGAGATCATGCTTTTAGATCCATCAGAAATAATTCCAAAACTAGATCCAATATGATCAAATATATCATCAATTGCTTCTTCATGGTAGCCAATCTCATTTTGTAGAATAGCTAGGTTCTTTCTTTCAACCAATAATTTCTTCAGTCCTTCCTTGGCTTGCTTATACTGCTCAACAAACATCTGCATCTGAATCTTCTGATTCTCAATAGACTTATCTAACTTATACCTCTCCATGACTTAGATCTTTACCCTTCAGTGGTTAAACTATCCAATAAGAGAACTATTCTCTGATACCAATTGTTGGAATTAGGAGAGATAGGGTACTAAGAGTGGAGGGGTGAATCCGTGCCCACAAAAACTAACACATCAACCTTTCAGATCTACAACAATAAATAGTAGTAACCTTCCAAAATAACTTGTATCTAATGCATGTATCATTCATCCATTCAACTTGTGAAATTAAACAACATGAAATCAACAATATAACAGTCCCATAACACAAGTATTTTAGTAACGCATAAACCCTTGTTAGAAGGTAAAAACTGTGGTGGGGATGACACCCACAAATTCTTCACTACTATAGATAGAAAAGGTTTGCCTGTTAGGGCTACAAGTTTTGATCACTTTTGGTGATCTTACCCTATTAGGAGTAACATATTAGATTAGCTAGATCTACCTAGTTATAGGATTTTAGCAACACTACTTGACTGTGCACTCGGTAAAGAGATTTACAATAAGACTGTCAAGTCTACTCAGTTAAGAGATTTTACAAAACTCTATTACAATGATTAGAAAGAAATAGGTATCTATCTACTAATGACAACTTAATTGTCTGATACAGATCAATAAAGTACTAATAAAATATCACCTTTAGTGTGATGAATCTTTGCTTTGAATTGCTCGGTTAGCCTACTCTAATTCTGCATAATCTGATTTCCTCTGAATACTGATCTACTTTGTCAACTGATAGTCTTGAAGGTTGACAAGTACTTCAAGTGCTTCTTCGATCATACATTAGTTTACATAAAAAATGATGTAAAATACAAAATATATAGCATAAAACATTATGCCGCTTACAAAAAATAACCCAGATCAAACTATTACATAAGATCTACATTGTATCTCAACAATAAGTTGTTCTCGATCTTGGTAAAATATTTTCTAATTTATTGTAACCATTTTCATAGAAGAATGTGCCATTCCTGATTACTATGTCATTTCCTGTGATCCTCGGTAAACACTGTATAAACTACTCGGTGTTTATTCTGATGCTCGATGTTTACTGTCGCTTGGTATCAGTGTCTGTTGATGCTCAGTAAACTATCTAATGCTTGGTGTATACATTTAACTGACTGGCATATTTTGCTTATAGTTACCAACTAGCTTCATATAAGTAACCGACTGATATCTTTGATAACCTTTGATACTAATGACAACCATTAATTCTCAATAGAGATAACATATCCACTAAAGCCAAGTTTGTGTTTCCCAACCTTTTGCAGTTTGGCCTTTGTTGCCTTTGATGTGTCCTGCAACCTATGAAAATTTTGAAATATGTTAGATGATATAGATATAAAGATCACTAATTAGTGCATTATTACATTCTACTAGTAGTTAATACTATCAGATACCTTCTTCTCTCATTTGTTGGTGTAATTCCTCTTTGAGCATCCCCTTTCTCCTTTTCATCCAAAATGAACTCATTCCAATCCCTCACTGAAATAAAGGGAGGACGCTCGTACTTTGGGTTTTGGACAAGACTCCTTCTATATGAGTCCCTCGTAGTCTTAAGATGTTTGGTAGCTTTTTCTAAAATTTTCTTCTCCTAAAAAATGATACTACCAAACTCATGCTCTAAATATTTTATGAGCTGATCTTTTGATTTTTTTTCTTGCAAATTCCTCCTTTTAAGAAAAAACACAAAATTGTTAGATAGAAAAATTAACTAAAGTTGTGTACCTTGAATATAGTAAAAGAAAAGGCCTGAATGAAAGGAAAAATATTGTACCAATTAATGATATGAAATTAAAATAGTGGGATAGGGTTAGTTCACTTATGATGTTCCACCTTGTACATATGGTGGGCTCGAATATCTTCAATGTGAAGTCATAAAGCATCTTATAAAAAGAATCGTTTCTTGCAAAAATGTCATGGGATCATCAATCCAAAACTTGTTATGAATAGGTAAATGCATATTACAATATAAATAATAATAATTTTAAAGTACCTGGAAGCTTAAGACATTTTAAAGGCATCAATTCTTTATTGTCAATCAACAATGACGTCTGCATAAATCATGTGCTAGAAACACGGGTAGATCTAGGAAACGATGGTGAATTATCACCAATACAGATACTCTGATCTATATCTAGCATAGTAGATGACGCCGATGTATCTCCTACTCCACAAAATTAATCCACTATGAGATGCACCCAATATTAAAGTACAAATTATCAAATCATAATTAACACAAAACCAAATATAGAAAAACAAGGATTTACCATGCATAGACCATGAAGGCATCGATGTTTGCATGCCCCTTGTTGCTCACATTGCACTCGGCAATCTCAGATGGACGTCATTTGACCTCCTAGGAGGAGTCACCTGCACTTGATCACCTAAACAATACATTGTTAGCAAAGACATTCTGAAATAATAAAAGTAAGAGTAGCTTTCAATAAAGTTTGAGCAAAAATTTTCTTAGAAATTTTGAATTTGTTGCAACCGTACCTTTTTCCTATAGCTATATCTACGGTATCAGTAAGTCCAATGAAAAATGTACACTTCTAATCAGTAAATCCAATGAATTTTTTGAATGTTCCAAGGAAAAAATTCCTTGTAACTTGTTAACTTAAGGATTATTTTACCTGAGGTGGCCAAAGCTTTTCTAGTACCGGCCTCACCGCGATGTCCATGACCAAGTACTTGAGCAAATGAAAAATCCTGTAACAAGAACACATACATAATTTAGTTCACGATACACAAAAAGTATAAAAAATAAACCTTTATTAAACTTTTGTTATATCTAAAGATTCATTACTGCTTACTTCATAATGATGTTCTTGCGCCATCAATTCATCTGTCCTCTTCAACATCTCCTTAGATTTGCATCTTCCAAAATGCTAATAATTTCTGCATTGACTTTTTTAGTTTTTTCTTCACTATATTTATTATATTAGGGATTTATGGGATATCCTCATCTTTATCTACAACTATTGCCTCTATTGTTGCAAGTTCTTTTCCCCTATCGTGAACATCAATTTGTGATAGGAATATCAGTAAAACTATCAGAATAACTCCAAAACCCTAAATAAAATAACATAATAATATAACATTTTTCAACTATCTAATTTGTACAATTACAATAAGGTTTACCATTGCTGAAGAATGGGTGGGAGGAGCATCCCCGCAACCTCTATGATGTGGGGGATCCATGTTGTCTTGTGACAAAGATTAAATATAAAAACTTCAGCGAACTGAAAGCAATAGACTTGGAAAAAAAAACTTATTAATAAAATGGTATATTGGAGTCATAGACTTGAGGTTAGTTTAAATGGTATATAGTACTTACTACCCTCATGATAGTAACTTTGTTTTTATCTATGCGATTTAAATGGTAATCTATTAGTAGTTCTTCCCCTGCACTTATTGATTTTATCACACATACAAAAACATGATTCCCCTCACATGTCTCAAATATGCAATTGGGTTGCTTATTAGTTGAGGAAGGTCATGTACTATTTATAAAACCCGCAATATTCCTTGTTGCTTTTGGTCTCCCATCAATGTACATAGAAAATCTTTTACTTTGATAATTTTCTTTCCATTGTATATAATTTGTTGATAGTGCATACCTATGTATAATTTTTTTAATATTGAAACAATTCGCATCCAATCACTGTAATTGTAACAAGGTCCGACATACTCCATCCAATTCAACAACTTTGTTGTAACATACCTTTAAATCCCATCTATGGAAAATAGGCCCAGATCATGTAATGAGGATGAAGCTATGCGATATATCCTCTCATTAACACAAAAATTAGTGTTAATTGGAGGTAGCTCATTGGGTACCTATTCTTTCTCAAGATGTGTGTACTGAAAGGGCACCTTGATGTCGCCTTTGGTCTCATCATCATAAGAACATGACCCCCCTTTAGCAAGGAAAAATTGCATACGTTTATTAAATTTTTTTCTAATCTTTTGACCTCTAGTTGATCTCCCTATTTTAGCCGTACTACATGTTAAAATTTCATCTACCATTCCCACATTTCCCTCATTTGGGGAAGATATATCTAACAAGTACCTATTTGGTGGGTCTTGCAATCCATCAAATGAGATATTGTCATGTCCCCGCTTCAAATAGAATTTTGATAATAATTAAAATATATATATAGAATAATCAAGTCTTGAATAGAGTCCGTACCCATACGGTTCTTCTTTATCTATACGTGGGAGATATAAAATGTAAGTTGAAAATGAAGGAAAGGCACAAAAAATAGGAATCATATAAAATCATAAACAAGAAGAATATAACATTTCAAACTTTTTGCATTGGTTATTCAACACATTATATGATTATATAATATGTCTACTTATAACATATGTGCTCAGTGATAAACATGAAGAGTATAAGAAAATTATGTCTATTTATTGACTTATACTTGCTGATCCATGTCACTATGCAGGATCCTTGTCAAAGGGGTTAAATTTCTTGCATATGTTAATCATTTATCTTAAGTTAGCTAAAAATTACATGATACGTATGCTACAAATTGTGTAGAAGACAACATGAACAAATTACCTTTACCTTATATATGGAATGCAAGATCATCAACAAAAAGGGTGATGATATGTGTAGTCAATTGCGGCCTGTTTCCAGAAAGGGTGACAATCAAACAAAATATATACATGTATCAACAATAATTAATTGAGCATCATAAGAAATACATTGGTAATTGTAAATCACATATGTTGTAACTAAACTAAGGGAGTTTCACTAATGCCTATGTCCAATGTATCACTAATCACATTTTTAATTTTGTTTAATTTTATATTGAAAATCATAATGGAGTCATAAACAACAAAAAAGTTCATGAGTTTATCAAAATATGTCTAACATATCTACTTGAAATTCTAAAAAACTTTTAGTATCTACAATAGCCCTCTGTTAACCATATTTATGCATATGGTCCCAACAAAGTAGTGCACAAACTACGCAAAGAAGGCATCACTGAAACATGATTTCTGCTTTTGCCATTGAAGCAATCTTGGTGGTACTAACTGCCTCTCAAGCCTTGCACAAGTTGCACTCATTTCCTACATCAAGTATAGATGTAGATGGGGTAGATGTTGTACACTCAAAATGTGCACTTCTCTAAGTCATTACTTCCAAGAGAATCCATGGATTGGAAACCTTGAGAAAGCGACCTAGAGCTCCCTAGGCATGAAGTCACAAGGGTGTTTAGAATGCTCTCAGCTAGAGCTATTAAGCCTATAACCTTTCTAGTAAACCATGCAACGGGAGATTCAAAGAGACAAGGGAAAGAATGCCAATATCCTCAAGAATTGAAATGAAAATGCAATGCAATGCTATGCTAGAATGAAAAATGCAACTAAACTATGGAAATGAAAGTATTACAAGCCTTTGCTAATTAAACTAGGTGAGTTAAGCTAGAAACATGAAAGGAAATTAAACTAAAATGCTATGAAAATGCAAGAATGAAAGCTAGAATGCAAAAATATCTCCAAAGCTCCAAAGTCACCAAGAAAACCTGCAGCATAAGATTAGTATGAAAGAATGGATCCTTTGAATGAGAAAAGAGCTCTCCTTTTAAAGATAATTGGACCATGGAGATTAAGAGGCAAAATATTTGATCAAGGGTGGAGTTTGAAAGAGGGATCAATTCATGTGCACAAGTCTCCTCCAATGAGAAAGAAGTGTTGACTTTTGAGCCTCATGTGAGACAAAAAAGTCTTTTCTCCTTTATAAAATAGGAATAATGCTTTATTTGTGCAACTTAGGATAAGAGGAAAGTGGGGGCTTTTTATTTAATAAAAGGGGAGGGAATTCCTTTTAATTAAATAAAGACTTAGGATAAAATGGTTAGCCCATAGAATATAATTGAATAAATGATAGAATTAGGATTTGATCAAGGAAATTGATTTAATTTGAAAATATTGAAAATACTGCAAAGCATTGATTCAGGAAATTTGATAAATTGAAGAATGGGGCCCAAAGTCTAGGCGACCATTTTAGGGTGCATACATTTTCCCCTCTTTGACTAATGTGAGATCAATTTGGGATCACATGTAGTCAAAGAATGAAGTTGAAATGTGAGATCAATTTGGGATCACAAAACAACCTAGACATGTGATCGACGGATAGGAACACATCAGGACAAAGATAAGTTGATTGAAAAAGACAAGGCCAACACCCCTGTAAATAGGTAATTGAAAAGTCTAAGATAAGAGATAAGAATATCAAGCAAGATTTGATAAAACTGAATCAAGGATTGAAGTTTGAAGGTACTACCCCCTCGAAATCAAAATCAAAATCTGGTAGAGGGAATGCATAAGAAAGAGTGACATGATCAAATCACTAAAAATCATAATTGAAGATGAAAGATGATAGGATAACCATCAAGTAGTGCAAATATGCCCCAGTTTGACAAGGTTTGACTGAGAAAGATATGAAATAAAGATGAAGTCAAACCTCAGAGAGATGAAGTGAATGAAAATGAATGAAAGATGAGAAGGTTGAGAGAGATGGGGATGAAGAGATGAAGATGCCCCAACGAAGATTGAAGGATCAGGCCTCAAAAAAGTCAGCCAACTGCATAGAAGGAGAAATTTTAAAATGCGATTTTGACTATCAGGATGAGCTCAATTTCAATTTCGATCCCAAAAATGGATCCAAGATGTCGACATTAGTCAAGGGTGCAATTTTCATGAAATTCTAAGATGTTTTGAAAATTGGTCAAAAAGTAAAAAGGTTATATAAGGGGTAAAAAGGTCATTTTCAAATTCATTTATCTTATTATGATTTTGAGAACTTTGAGAGTTCAGAGAGAGATTATGGCTCAGTAGGCAGTGATTCCCATCCACACACATCAATTGGAGGGCGATCAGTTGCACAACTGGGGTCCTCACTATGGTGCCCCGGTAAGTTTTTAGAAAAACTAGCCTTTTGAGTTATTTTATGCATTTAAAACACATTTTTAATATTTAAAATTATACTAAAGCAAAATATCATACGATAGTTTTAAATTATCACACACATGTTAGAGATTGTATCATGTGATAGTTCGTTAACTAAGAAAGTATCGCACAACCATTCAAGAAAGCATCGCGTGATGCTGGATGAAATGTCGTGTGATATAGGGTGAACTATCACACCAAGCAATAGTATCACACCACTATGTAACAAACTATCACATGATACAATTGCAACAAAAAGTATCGCAAGAGTATAATAAGAAGTATCACATGCTTTTAATTTGAACAATATAATATGGGTACAAACAATTTTTGTGTTTGATATTACTTGTACTATTTTTAGACATCTATCTTGATATATTCTGACATCTGGTTTGTAGGTTTATGGTTTGCAGGAGGCTTTTGATGAACTACAACTAATTTAGAACACTAAATGAAAAATCTATGATTTAAGATCACTGAGGAGTTGTTGATTAGATATGCAAGATGATTAAATCAGTATTATGTTGTCATTGATCTCAACTAGCTTGATAGTACTTATCTTGTAAGTTACTATACTGACACATCTGAAGAAAGGTGAAAGAGATGAAGAACATAAATATCTACATGAGGAAGATGTATATATCAGATGAGGATAATGAATACATTGAGTAACTTTTTGATGAGTCTATGACTTGATGATATCGACTTTATTATGTTGCATTCATCTATGATGAAGAATAGAGCTGAAAGACACAAAATAGTGTTGTAAGTAAATAAAGCATTCCAGTATACACCGACGGAGTGTAGTGTATACTGAGCATAGTGTTAACTGAGCTTGTGTTCACTGATGCATTTCTTTTTTAACCGAGCAAAATAGAAAGGAATTAAATGATCAGTTTAGCCGATAAAGTGATGAGCTGCAAAGTGTATGAAATCAAGGTAATAGATAAGGTTTGTTATGAAGATCAATGACTAACATAATTTAAGAAGGATCTAATGGAGAAGATTGAAACATGTTACTGACACATCAGCCGAAGAAGGTTAGAGTAGAAAAATCAATGAATAAGATTAAGCGGCAAAATCTAATGGACAAAAAGAAAATGATTTACTCATCTATATAAGAGACATTGGTTTCATTGTTGAGAGACCCCAGAAGAAGAAGATACTGTAGAATTATTGCGTGAACAAGTTTTCATGCATTATGATCATACTGGTTAGTAAGAACCGAACTCTAGAACAATTACCGAGCTACATAGAGTAATTATCGATGGATAGTAAGTTGATATAATATTGAATCTAAAGTGATATATTGATCAAAAAGATTTGAATGAGCTGAACATTGATTTGTAAACTGCAATTGAAGTTGTTTCAAGGTAGATCATCTACTGTTACATATTTAACCATTGTACACATTCAAATCTCTTAACTGAGTGGACTAAGAAAGTCTTTTGATGTTTCATTCATAGAGTGAACATTGTTATCCTATCAACCTCAGAGTGACTGCTGGTTGGACAATAAATTCTGGTCTAAAATCCTCTAACAAGGTCACACCTAACAATGTGTTTTTAAACCTTTAATAGGGTTGGGTCTTCGTTGACCTCACTTCAGAAGAGTGAACATTTTTGGGTTGCTGGTCCCAGGTGGGTTTTCTCTTCACAGGGTTTCCACATTGAATCTCTTGTGTTATGTGTTGATTGTGATATTTGTTTATTATCATACTTTGCATATTACATGTTAGATTTGATCGGTAACTACTATAAGTTTTAAACTGACAATCGGTATAAACACAGACAGTGAAAGTATTTTATGTTTACCGAGTAGTAGAAATTGAAGAGTTTGTTTTGGATTATACATTTTTTTTTGGGACACTAGATAACTGATTCACCCCCCTCTCAGTTATTTTAACAATTGGTATTAGAGCTATGGTTGCTTAGAACCGAGTTTTAAGGACTCTAGCACAAAGGTCTCAAGATGTATAAGAGGGAAGTGCCAAAGCTGAATAAAGAGAACTTCATAGTATGGCAAAGCTGGATGAAGTTGCACATATATGGAATTGGGAATTCTACACTAGAACTGATGGAGAATGGCTATATGCAACCGACCACTGGTCCCTTGACACTAGATCAACTGAAGGATAGGAATGAACACAATATTACTATCATGGAACTTGCTGCTGCTATACCAATGCCAAATTTGAAGACATTAAGGGATGCACAACTGCCAAAGCCATGTGGGATAAACTAACTCAAATATACAGTGGAGATGTGAATGTTAAGAGAGCTAGAGAGAGCCAGATCAGAAAGCCTAAGAGGTCGATTTGATGATATGAAGATGAAAGAAGGTGAGAACATTGTGCAATACACAAATAGAATAAAAGAGGTAGTACATGCTATTAGAGCATCTAATGGAGTTATTCAGGATGAAATAGTGATAAACAAGATTCTCAGAACTTTGCTGCCAGTTTATGTGATCAGGATCTTTGCAATTCATGAAACAAGGGCTACATCCAACCTTACTCTTGACACACTGATCGGTAAGCTTACAACCTTTTAATTGAATAAATTTGACAATAGTGTTGTACCTTCTATTGAATTCACTTTCATGACTTCTTTGAAGATTGGTAAATCTAGTAGCAGGAATAATAAGAATAATGATATTGATAGTAATACCGATGAAGAACTTGATGAGCTTGAAGCTCTTATGGCCAAAAGATTACCCAAAGGTAAAGAAAGGTATAGAGGTAAGCTACCTTTAGCATGTTTTAATTGTAAAGAAGTTGGCCACATCACTACTAGATGTTCGAATAAGAAAGATGATGATAGATCCAAAGACTGACTCGAAGGAAGCTATGGGAGAAGAGTCAACAGAGGCTACCAACACAACTACAGAGATAATCAAGATAGCTATGACAAAGGGAAAAAGGTATGTTACATAGCTAAAGAATTTGAATTTGAATCTGACACTAATGATGATGTAGAAGTAGTATTTGTTTCTATGAAAGATGATTCAGAGGGAGAAACATGAAGAAACAACACTAATCTCTAAAGTAAGTAGAAATGATACATGGATCATAGACAGTGGCTGTACACATCATATGACTGGTGATATAGAGAAATTTGATCTACTTGATGAATATGATGGAGGATCTATAAGGATGGGAAATGATGCACCCTGTATAGTAAGAGGTAAAGGTTCATTGATGATTAATGATAGAATAAAATGTGAAAATGCATACTGGGTAGATGGACTGAACTATAATTTGTTAAGTGTGGCACATATGAATAACTCAGGCCATTGACTTTCTTTTGAGAGAAAGGTAAGAATCTATGATGATGGAGGAAGACTTATTAGAATCGGTACATAATCTAGAGGTAATCTATTTTATCTTGATATTGATCAGTCTTCTTGTTTATTAATGAAGGATGAAGATGCATGGTTGTGGCATAAAAGGTTATGTCATGTGAAATTTGATAACATGATCAAGATTAGTAAGAGGAAAAGAGTTAGAGGGTTTCCTAACTTATCAAAACCAGATCATGCAATGTGTCATGAATGTTAGAAAGGTAAGATGACTAAGTCTAGTTTTAAAAGCAAAGACTACTCAACAAAGAAGATACTTGAGTTGGTTCATACTGACTTATGTGGTCCTATGAGAACTCAGAGTTATTATGGTGATAGATACTTTATTCTTTTTGTTGATGACTATACTAGACTGATGATAGTTATGTTCTTAAAAGAAAAATCTGAAGCATTTAAGATGATTAAGTGGTATAAGGAAAAGGTAGAAAAAGAGAATGAAAAAGAGTTAAAATGCTTAAGATCTGATAGAAGAGGTGAATTTATCTCTGATGAATTTACTAATTTCTATAATGAGCATGGTATCAAAAGATAGGTCTCTGCACCGAGAACACCTCAGTAGAATGAGATTGCTGAAAGAAGGAACATGTCAATCATTGATTGTGCAAGGACACTAATGTTGCAAAAGAATATTTCTCAGACATACTGGAGGGAAGCTGTCAGTATAGCTGTATATGTGCTTAATCGAGTACAACTAAAGAAGGAAACCAACCAGACACCTTATGAGCTATGGTTTGGACACAAACCTACTGTAAGTTATTTTAGGATTTTTGGAAGCAAATTTTTTATTTTGAAAGATGAGAGAAATGGGAAATTTGATTCTAAAGGTGATGAAGGTATATTCTTAGGATATTCTACTAAGAGTAAAGCATACAAATGTCTGAATAAGGTTACAAATAAGATAATTGAAAGTACTAATGTCCGTGTTGATGAGTTTGATGAGAAGAACATAGAGGAAGCTAGAAAGGAACTATAAGACTATGGTAGATTCACTTACATTGAACTTCCTGACTATCTACCGAAGTCACAACCTATGATAACCGGTCAGCAGGAAAATAAACCTGAGGAACATGAAAGGGAAATTGAAGAACAAGATGGAGCTACCGAGAAAGCACATGAATCCAAATAGGATGAAAAAGAGAGGAGAAATTGAGTACTAGCTAGTTTTTTCAGAAGACATCATCCTGAGACACAAATTATTGGAGACAGACAAGCTGGCATGCAGACAAGAAGCAAAGCAAGACAAGGTACATGTCTAGTTTATGAATTTGAACCAAAAAATGTGAATGTTGTATTAGAGAATGAAGAATGGGTTAATGCAATGAAAGAGGAAATAGAACAAATAGAGAAGAACAAAACTTGGTCCTTAGTACCTCGACCTAAAGATAAAAATGTTATTAGTACTAAATGGATATTCAGGAGCAAACTAAATGAAAATGGTGAAGTGACAAGAAATAAAGCGGGATTGGTATGCAAGGGATATGCACAGGAAGAAGGCATTGACTATGGTGAGACATTTGCACCTATTGCTAGATTGGAAGGAGTTAGAATGCTACTTGCATATGCTACACACAAGAAATTTAAAGTTTATCAAATGGATGTGAAGTCAGCATTTTTGAATGGTATACTTGAAGAAGAGGTCTACATAGAACAACCTGAAGGATTCATTGATCCGGACAACAGAAACATGGTATGTAGATTAAACAAAGCTTTATATGGTTTGAAGCAAGCACTGAGAGCTTGGTATGAAAGGCTACATACTTACTTGTTAAGTATTGGATTTGTAAGAACTAGTGAAAACAACAATTTGTAAATGAAAGGTGATACTGATGACACTATTCTTATTGCTGAAATTTTTGTTGATGGTATTATTTTTGGAGGTCAAGATCATGTATGTAAATCTTTAGCTGATGACATAAGAAATGAGTTTGAAATGTCTATGTTTGGAGAGATTAAATTCTTTCTTGGATTACAAGTGATTCAACAGAGTGATGGGATATTCATCACATAGTCCAACTACATAAAGGAAGTCTTGAAGACATTTGGCATGGAAGATGCTAAACTTGTGGGAACACCAATGGCTATTGGATGTAAACTAACAAAGGAAGATGAAACTACAGAGGTAAACCAGACACTTTACTGATCCATGATTGGTAAGCTAATGTATGTAGTTCACAGTAGACTAGATATAGCACATGCTGTGGGAATTGTTGCTAGATTTTCTACTAATCATAGAGAATCACACATGATTGCTACTAAAAGGATCTTAAGATACCTGAAAAAGATAGAAGATTATGGTTTATGGTATCCTAAGGAAGGTAAGTTTGAACTGATGGTCTATACTGATGCTGATTGGGCTGGAAATGTGGATGACAGAAAAAGCACCACTAGAGGAGCATTCTTCTTTGGTGAAAGACTTGTAACCTAGACAAGTAAAAAGCAGGCTTGTATTTCTCAGTCTAGAGCTGAAGTAGAGTATGTTTTTACTACTACTAATTGTTCAAACATTGCATATATCAAGCAAGTGTTGGAAGGAATGAATGAGGTAATCACTGACCCGGTGATTATATACTATGACAACACAAGTGCTATCAATATTTCAAAGAATCCAGTAATGCACTCTAAGACAAAGCATATATCAATTAAGTATCACTACTTAAGAGAACAAGTGCAAGAGAAGCATGTGAAGTTAGAATTTGTTACATCTAAAGAAAAACTTGCAAATATCTTTACAAAGCCTCTACCAAAGGACACATTTGAATATTTGAGGACTAAACTTGGGGTCTGTCCCCTGTCTATCGGTCACTAATGTGATCTGGATGTTGCATCAGCTTACACTTATCAGAAGATCACACATGTTGATGCAACATAGTTCACACTTTGGATAATGTTCAAGGCTATGATTAAGTTTGAAGAACTGAAACAGATTGGGATATCAGTATACAGAGATACAGAGAATGTATTGGACAACAAAGAGTTACTTAGATACTATAGAGCTGATTATTTATTTGTTTCTTTGGCATTGTTGTCAAAGGGAGAGATAAATAATATGAAAAGGAAAGGGAGAGATATGCACCGATGAGAACTACCTAAGGGAGAGAATGACAAAGTTGTATGTTATAATGCTATTTAGTAACATAGTGATTAAACATATTAAGATAGGAAGAGCTTACACAACACAACATTTGATCACAAAGTTGTAGAATACATGTTTGGTATGTGTATGGTACACTTCATATTACTTGTGTTGCCATCAATGCCAAAGGGAGAGATTGATGAGCTACAACTGATTTAGAACACTGAATGAAGAATCTATGATTTAAGATCATTGAGGAGTTGTTGATTAGATATGCAAGATGATTAAATCAATATTATGTTGTCATTGATGTCAACTAGCTTGACAATACTTATTTTATAAGTTACTATACCGACACATCTGAAGAAAGGTGAAAGAGATGAAGAACATAAATATCTACATGAGGAAGATGTATATATCAGATGAGGATAAGGAATACATTGAGTAACTTGTTGATGAGTCTATGACTTGATGATATCGACTTTATTATGTTGCATTCATCTATGATGAAGAATAGACCTAAAAGACACAAAGTAGTGTTGTCGGTAAATAAAGCATTCCAGTAGACACCAACAAAGTGTAGTGTATACTGAGCATAGTGTTAACCGAGCTTGTGTTCACTGACACATTTCTTTGTTAACTGAGAAAAAGAGAAAGGAATTAAATGATCAGTTTAGCCGATAAAGTGATAAGCTGCAAAGTGTATGAAATCAAGGTAACAGATAAGGTTTGTTATGAAGATCGATGGCTAACATAATTCAAGAAGGATCTAATGGATCAGATTGAAACGTGTTACTAACACATCATCCAAAGAAGGTTAGAGCAGAAAAATCAATGAATAAGATTAAGTGGCAAAATCTGCTGGACAAAAAGAAAATGATTTACTCGTCTATATAAGAGACATTGGTTTCATTGTTGAGAGACACCAGAAGAAGAAGATACTACAAAATTATCGTGTGAACAAGTTTTCATGCATTATGATCATACTGGTTAGTAAGAACCAAACTGCAGAACAATTACCAAGCTACAGAGAGTAATTACCAATAGACAGTAAGTTGATATAATATTGAATTTGAAGTGATATATTGATCAGAAAGATTTGAATGAGCTAAACATTGATCTGTAAATTGCAATTGAAGTTGTTTCAAGGTAGATCATCTATTGTTACATATTTAACCTTTGTACATAGTCAAATCTCTTAACCGAGTGGACTAAGAAAGTCTTTTGATGTTTCATTCATAGAGTGAACATTGTTATCCTATCAACCCCAGAGTGACTGCTGGTTGGATGATAAATTCTGGTCTAAAATCCTCTAACAAGGTCACACCTAACAGTGTGTTTTTAAACCTTTAACAGGGTTGGGTCTTCACCGACCTCACTTCAGAAGAGTGAACATTTTTGGGTTGCCGGTCCCAGGTGGTTTTTCCCTTCACAGGGTTTCCATGTTAAATATCTTGTGTTATGTGTTGATTGTGATATTTGTTTGTTATCATACTTTGCATATTACATGTTAGATTTGATCGGTAACTACTATAAGTTTTAAATTGACAATCGGTAAAAACACAGATAGTGAAAGTATTTTATGTTTACCGAGTAGCAGAATTTGAAGAATTTGTTTTGGATTATACATTTTGTTTTGGAACATTGGATAATTGATTCACCCCCCTCTTAGTTATTCTAATAGATTTTTTAGTTCTCACCATCAGAGCACCGAGGGTAGTTAGGTTACGCTGCGTCAGGGATTTAGATACTCCTGGTAGAGATGATCTGATCAGCATGGGATTTAGGTACCTGTTAGATATGCCCCATATACAGGCAAACCATGGGTTGCTGACAAATTTGGTAGAGAGGTGGCAAAATGAGCACAATACCTTCCATCTGTCGACTAGAGAGGCATCAATCACATTGGAGGACGTCTACTGAATCCTACGGATACCCAGCCATGGAGATCTGATTAGTATAATCATGTTTGTAGATGTTCATAAATGTAATGTTTTCATATGATGAAAACTAACATGATTTTCTATTAGCATAGGTATACTACGATCAAACTCCTACAGATGGGAGACAGGCCATCCAAGATCTTTTCCAGGATGTGACCATCATAGACAGACATCTGAGCTGGGATCACCTGATTGAGGATTATGGTCAGGACTACCCAGTGGCATGTATTGTGTGCTCGATAGTAGCATAGGCATTGATTACCGATAGGAGCCAGAGAGGGTTCCCACTAGGCTGGGGTACGTTGGTAGTAGATTTGGTAGCACACCCTAGATGAATGGCATGGGGCCCAGCCATCCTAGCAGACATGTACCATGAGCTACATGAGATTGTATAAAGGGATGAAAGATCTTGGGCATGCAGAGCTTTCATGGCTTAGTTATGGGTGTGGGAGCACATAGCTGTTGTGCGACCACACATATAGCCTCAAGAGTGGAGATGCCCCTACATATATAGGTACATGGGATTTATTTCACAGCCCCATAGCAGAGATTTGAATACTACAGGAGGCTACTGGATGAGTTGACAGCCTTCGAGTGAAGGCCATACATGCAGTGTGAGCAGTGGAGTGACAGGGATTGCAAGCTTGAATACATGCTATGCAACTGTCCACTATTAGGTCGACATGCTGATATTATTGAGTGCTTTGTTATCACTCGAGTATGGAGATAGTTTGGCTGTTAGTAGAGGGTACTAGTGGAGACTACCACATACGCCCGGGTTAGGGAGGATGAGGGATTGGGGTGGTTGTTGATGCTGGACTACCAACAAGCAACATAGGAGACAAGAGGGTTATGTAGAGAGCCATGGGATTATCTACCCAACATGGTTGATGTAGGTGTAGATTCTGCATATAGAGTAGAGCACTGGAGATGACCATTTCCTATATTTACTATCCCAGATGCACAGCCACAGGCAACAGGTGGAGACGGGGATGATGATGATGATGGGGGAGACGGAGGAGGAGGAGGAGGGAGGAGGGCAGCAAAGAGGGGATAGGGATCCTGATTAGGTGGCTGGAGATGGTCATGGACATAGGTATCTGATGATGAGGAGGGAGAGGAGGATGGGGCGAGACTAGTTCGACAACGGGTGGATGCAAAATAGGAGTAGCTTGCGGATAGGGGAGGAGAGGATCTTCGTGCTAGGATTTAGGTCTTAGAGACTGAGATACAATAGTTGAGAATGACTATTGCTATATGTGATCAATAGCTCCTAGATGCATGAGCCGCGATAGAGTGGTGAGAGAGAGCATCACAAGAGGATGCCACAGAGATCTGGAGAGAGGCGGCATGGGCAGCCTATTACCATGGGTTATACATAGTAGCTGTACCTTAGTTACAGAGGGTGCCACTCTACTCTGAGAGGGTGGGGAGATTAGATATGGCAGGTGACAGGATGGGGCCACTAGCTCCACCACCACCTCCTCCACATGATGGGGTGAGTCAGTCCTAGGTCTAGGGCTTAGATGTATAGACATATCTTGAGACTTTGATCCAAATTTTGGGATCTCACACTATACTTGTATCATTGATTTATATATGAGATGACTGGATTTGCGATGTATCTTGTGTATTTGTCTCACTTGTGATGGATGTTTTAGTATTATTGTCTTGTTATATTGCTCAAATGTATGATGTATGCTTAAATATGCTCATGTATAGTCTCTCGCATAGATGTATGTTTAGTTCTCATGTTTATGATATAGACCCATGTTTTTGAAAATGATCTCTTTATGATATAGATACGATGATAATATTAACCCCTTGTGATGATAGGGAAAGGAAAGGATGTGATGTGAAAGATAAGGAGTGAAAGACATGATCGAGAAGAAGCAAAAGGTGAGTGCAGTTGACCGACAAGTCCGTGAAAGATGAAAGGAGAGCTCTCTCCATGTGCAAGATGCAAAACTAACATGAACCTAAGAATGCAAGCTACTATGAAAAGTGGTTTACTTGCAAGGTTACAAAGCCATTAGACTCTAATAATCATCATCGAGCTTTATTGGTAGCATCGCAAGATCATACAATACACACTAGTATAACTATGTGAATTTGAATATGATCTGTATCAGATAGGGATGTGGGAAGCCCACCTAGGCATCAAAGACATGTAGGTCAAGATGACTAGTGCAGTGAGGTTTCCTAAGTTTGGTATAGCAAGATTATGCTCACATCAAGACACAAGAAAGTCAAGATGACTACAAGCATGCACTTCTAGAAAAAAATAAAGGATAATACATTGTAGATCCTAGTGTCAAGTGGAACAAGCATAAATGCTCATGACAGTTAATACCAACAAAATATACCCACAAGCAGAAAAAAAATAAAACATGTCCTCGTGCCCCCAGTCTTCTAGCCATGCATCATCGAAAACTATTAGGGAAAGAACACTCATCAAAGAAATCATCATAGACATCACACAAAGAAATAAAGTCAAGCAAGTCTCAGCGAGTCAAGTGTTTAAGTGCATGTGTGTAGGTCATAGAGTCAACTTTGAGTATTGCATCTACCAGTGGAAAATATTGTATCATTCGAGACTATGGGTAGGATATCTAATAAGTGTTGAGAAACACTTGACACTAGGGAAGTGTTGAAAAACACAGTTGGGGGGGTGTTGAAAAAAACCGTTTGCAAGGTGTCCTAAAGACTAACGCATCCAAGAGACCAAAGCTAACACAGTTATGCCCCCTAGACAAAGACAAAGACCAATTCCAAACCAAGGCAACAAGGACAAGGCATGATGGAGAAAGGCTAAGTGTCGAGGACGAGTGCTAAGAAACAAGGGTGCAAAGGCCTCAAGTAGTGCATGTTTCTAGGTTTTCACCACTTGATAGATTTTTTTATTTTTTCAATTTTTTCATATTTTTGCTACCAAGGCGCCTATTTCCAGGTTTTCACCAAGGCACTTTTTCTATTTTTAAAATTTTTTAAAAATTTTTTGATTTTTTTTTTGTATTTTTTTAGGATCAACAAATATGTATAAAGGATGCCCCCATACAGAATAGGCATCATGGATAGAACTTCTTTAGGTGAAAGATATTGATAGGATCAGAGATTTTCTCTCCCTCTTCAATAGATAATGTGTGTGTAAATTTTGTACCTAGCTGTAGACACAACACTTCAGTAAAACATTAGAGGTTAGCCAAAAACCAAAATCATGCAATGAAATGGAAACTAAACTAACCAGATGATTTACTGCCTTCTAGTAGGTGCGAGTATGATACTCTCAGATCAGACCAAGACCAATGACAATGCAACACCTAAACAAAGGATTTGAATGCAAAGAATGAAAGATTATGAATGTAGATTAAGCTATATTTTTGGATTTTCTGTGCAATAATATGAAAAATTGTATGAAATTAATCTAGAATGAATGAAATTGGAATACAGATTTGATCTAAAAATGCTATGAATGAGTATGAAACTATGTAAAATCTAAATGATCAACTATGAAAGATCTCACAAATTGCCTATCGCAAATGCTCAATCCTTCAATCGCCAATTCGCCAAAGTAATTGTGCAAATTTGAGTGTTGTAATTATGAAGAGCTGAGCCTTGATTTTATAGAAATCTAGAGCTTCAAGATGCATTGAGAAAAGCCATAAATCACTCTTAATAAACTTAGGTTGATTTTTGAGTTATCAGGAAATCAAAGATAATGAACTCACAAAATCATGCAAAAGCATACAAGAACAACTTTTTAACTCAAATCATAAGTTTAGATCAGCTTTGAACTCAAAATAGAATGTTGAGTTTCCAAAAGTTAACAACTTGCATTGATTTCCTGATTTTGAGTTTAACTACTCTTTGAATGTGCACAATTAATTAAATAAATAAAGTGATTTATCCTCAACTTAACTAATTTTTGAATTAAAACAATTGATTTATGGGTTAATCAATTATTAAATCAAACTTTACTCAAAAACTATTTTATTAAATATTGACAACTGACTTTAATTAATTAAATAGGAATTTAATCAATTAGTCATAAGATTTTATATTTATTTTCAAAATTAGATAATATAATTTAGGAATAATTTAATTAAATTTAATAAAATAATTAAGTGGCAGTATTAAATCTAATTAATTAAATATTTAGAATATTCAATTAATCAAACTTTAGGATAAATAGGATTTATCGCTAAATAATCATGAAATTAAAGATAATTAGGATAAATAGGAATATTGCCAGGAATATTCCCCGATGCAAAATTTAGGATAATCAATTAGGATTCAATAATGTGCAGATGTGCCTTAGGTTAGGACTTTGAAGTCGATTTAATTTGATTTGAAGATGTAGGAGGTTAATGAACCTATAGCCCATTTTTGGGGTATTACATTTTGCCCCTCTTTGAATCACTGTGCAAAGTATAGTGGTTCAAAGAATAGTCTGTGTATGATAAAGATGGTTGAAATTGATTTGAAAGATTTGAAGATTTGAAAGATTAACCGATTCTGAGATAGAAACTGATTGAAAGATTGGAAAAAGAGATACCCACCTAGGCCCATAATGACCAAGAATCGCGATGATGCTAGTTATATCAACAATGAATCGGTGATTACGAAAAGTTGTTAAAACACCCGATTCTGAACCTTATGATTGCAAAGAAGTGAGTGACCAATTTTAGACCTCAATGTCCTTGTATGCATCATATTGGTATCACATCCTGAACCCATTAGTTATGAAGAACCAAGGAAATAATACTAATAAACCGATGGTTACAAAAAGCAGATACAGTTTACAAGATAGATTTAAGATACCAGATGAATCTGATATGCCCCAAGCGATGAGGACTTTAGATGAATCAACAACTAGACATTGTTGTTGTCTTGATTACTGAGAGAAAGATTTGATTAACAAAATTAGATTTACAGACTTTGAATGATGTGTAATACCATTCGCCCTTTGGGATTAAAATTGAAATCTGAAAATAAAAGTCAGTGTTATAGTTTAGAAGCATGTTAAGTGATTTGAGAATAGGTTATACACATCTAGGAATGCTTTTTGCATTGTTTATAGGTCCTGGAGACCAAGTTTGACTAGGTTTGATCATGTTGAAATTTTGATAGTTTGATGTAAGATAATCAGTTAAGTTGAATTCTGGATTTCTATGATGATTGAAGGTTGATTATGCAAGCAGTCAGACATTCTAGGACTAAAAATTTTAAATCATGATTTTGACATAGTAAATAATCTCATATTTTGATTTTGATCTTGAAAATGGGTTCAGAACGTCGAAATTAGCTAGGGGTGCAATTTTCATGAAAAATGGAGCACTTTTGAAAATTAGGTCAAGAGCTATATAAAGGCCAGAAGGGTCATTTTCAATTCATTTTCACCGTTGACTTTTGAAAACCTTGTGGAGCCCTCTGAGTGAGAAAATGGAAGAAATGAAGGTACTTGTGTCTTCTCACCATTTTGAGCACAACCAGAGGCATTAGAGACCTTGACAATATGGACATTCGGTAGGTGGACCCTTGTGCCCCTCTGAAAATTCAATTTTTGCACGTTTATAGCATGTTTAGGTTATTTTTCATATGCTTTTAATTTTCAATTCTCGCATGCATGAAAGCTCATACGACTGTCCTTCGTGACTTGTACGACTTTCCAATTTAATTTCCTTTGTCATATGAGAACCCCATGAAACTCATATGATAGGGGCCCAAATGTCATACGACATTTTGTCAGGTCCTTCCTCTGTCATACGGGAAGTCTTACAAACTCGTATGATAATGCTTTTTCATATGATACCTTGCAAAAACTCATACGAGTTTTAGTGCCAGTCTGAATTGTCATATGGAAAACAACAAGCTTAAAACTCCATCTTAGGTTAAAATTTTTGATTTTTTGATTCCTTAGGTTGATTATTGAGCATTTAATGTACCTCTTGTAGTAGTGAACTGTCAAATTCCTACACCATTAGCCTATCTTTTAACCAAATTACTGATAGGATTCCCTGTTTCTGTGGCATGTAGGTCTGATTTCTAGATGTTCATGTCTGTATCTATCATCCGGTGATGCAAAGATTATGTGTGTCACTTCCCGACCCCATGAGGGTACACCTTGCTGCTTGTGGATTTGAGTTTTTGATCTGTTTACCTGAGATTAGGGTAAACCATGGTCTTTTGACTGCATTGATAGAGAGATTCCATTCAAAGACATAGACATTTCATTTACCCACTAGAGAGCTCACTGTGACTCCAGAGGATGTTTACAGGATTCTATGTATTATGTTCAATAGTAGTCAGCGGCCGAAGTATGTGAGTTCTAGGCACTCAGGTTTGCATGCCTTTAGATGTCTTTTTGGAGATGATACATAGTTGACAGGATCTATTTCTTGGGAGACTTTGGTACAATTCTATGGACAGTCTCATAGACTGGAGTGCATTATTGCTGGGATGATTGGGGGTATCATCATGTTTGATTGTTAGTAGAATGGTATTTTAATGGGTTGGGCCCCAATGGTGGCACAACTGATGGCGACTCCTTCTGAGCTAGCCTGGGGTCAGTGTCTTTTAGCACACATATTTTTGAAAGTGCACGAGATTGTGTATCAGGATAGAAGATCTTTCACTTCTGGTGCGTTGGTGTTACAGATATGGGCCTGGGAGCATATCCCCATGTTGAGACTTGTTTTTCAGTCATAGTAGCAGCCATAGGAGTAGGTTATATATGTCTATTCTGGTTATGTCATACAGGTTCACATGGGCCACATAGAGTACTGGAGGCGATGCCTCAATGACATGACATATGTACGATGGAGGCCTTATTTAGAGATTGAGGCTTGGCCCACAGCATGAGAGAAGTTCAGTTATTTTTGTTAGAGTCATGTGCTAATTGATCAATTTCCTTCTACATTAGAGCGATTTATCATCACCAGAGTTTGGCGTCAGTATGGACGAGTGTAGGATGCACCAGAGGATTATGCCGCTTATGCTCGCATAGTTCATGAGATCGGACTTGGATGGACTGCTAGGCTTACATATTCTCTATGTTCATAGGAGTACAATAGTATTATTGGTAGAGACTGGGACTACCTTCCACATGTTGCAGATGTCGGAGTTACAGATGGGTTTATTGCATGGTTTGTTAATCATCCTATTCACAGGTTTTTTGATCCTATTGAGCTGATACCCTCAATGGAGGAGGTGATGGATGTCACAAGGGATCCCATGAGATAGAATTTGATACCCACACAGGTACCTATTTTGTAGGCCACACCTCTGAGACCCAGAGCTATGGCTCCTCCATAGAGACCAGCTGGACAGATGAGGCCCCTTCGTCCCACTAGTTCTATAATAGGTAGGCCTGCAGGTTCACAGAGATGAACTAGGGGAGAGGGTGGTACTTTAGGTAGTGTTGGTACTATTGAGGAGGTACTTGCAGTAGAGCAGGTTGTAGGTGGTGATTCTAATCCCTTACAGGATGATACTAGTTTTGATCTTGGTGTAGAGGTTAGATGTCGTAAGGTGTAGAGAATAGAGACCACAGAGCAACCTGCTGTAGATATTGATACGCCCGCAGTAGATGCTGATCCTAGTGTTCCATTGACTACATAGGAGATTGTGAGGAGACTCAGATTACAGGTCAGGGACTTGAAGGTGCATAGTGCTCATTGGGAGAGGTTTCTAGAGGTAGATAGATAGTGCACTGAGCTTCGGGGTGAGGTTCAGAGATTACAGGTAGAGGTTATTCATCAGACCTCTAGATTTGCCTATTATGTTTCTGCATACTATGTTGTGGTACCACTTGATCAAAGAGTTCCTTCGTACTCTCAGTATATGATGACATTAGAGGGAGTGAGAGCACCTAGAGTTGAGGTAGTGCCAGATGCACTACCACCACCTCCACTAGATGGAGAGGATCAAGCCGACAACTGATCTATCATGATATTCTGATATTTTTGTTGCTCTTTTGATACTGTTCTGGCTTCTGATAGCTCACATGAACTCATTCTTTTGTACATTGTGCTAGTAGTGCACCCCTGACTATTTTGAGTTTTATGATATATATATGAGATCGAGACTTTTGGTTGTGACTTCATTTGTACTTATCATGTTTTTGATGTATGATGATATCATGTGATGTAAATGCTATGAGTAAAGTAGAATGTATGTATGGATTCATGCAATGTAATGATTTTTGTTCATATGTATAAATGTTATGCAAATGTACTTGATTATGGAAAGTGTATGTATGAAAATGTATGTAATGCAATAGATGGAATGAATGATTATGAATATGTAATGAAAGTGCAACGATACACATGATATGTTTTGCAGGTATTGATGAAGACAAGTATTCAGTCATATGTCAAAAAGGATGTTTAACTAGGATTGTGACTACTTGCGTTGCTGTGAGAAGACCTTCATATGAGATTCAGGTCTTCATTTTAGTTTAAGTATAGTTTTTAGAAGGATTGATGAAGATTGTCAAGCAATTTGTGAGATCATGCAATCATGCAAAGTGTAAAATGACATGCAACCTAAGACCTAGGACATATTCACTGATCATGTGTTGGTCATTTGTCATCATTGAGTTTTTTTTTTTTTAGGTAATTGGATAAATCAATACAATGTCCACTAGCTAGGAAACTATGAACATATGAATACTGATTTGTATGCTCAAGAATCAATACAACACCCACTGGTCAAAAAACCATGGACATATGAATATTGATTTTGTTTTCGGAATGTCGGATTAGATATAAGCACCAAGGCACAAACGCCAGGATGACCTGAATATCATGTCCATTTTAATATTGCAATTTGTATAAGCATCAAAACATAAACGTTGTGATGACCTGAATATGCCTTGCATAACAAACACATCAAGCAGTCAAGAGATCATTCTAAATCCGGTGTGAATTACCCGTAGTGACCCTTTATCATTCACATCCTTAGGCAAGATCACATTTCACAGTAGGAGAAAGAACTCACTCAAAAAGACAATAGTTAGATCAAACTTCCTTGAATTTTCTGGGTATCAATGGTCGAGGTACGCATGGCCATCCAATTCGAGATAGAGGCTCTTACAGTCAGACACCATTTCAATCCAAAATTTCCAATGTTGTTATATTTTCACATACAAACAGAAAAAAAAGAAAAGATTATGCCCCCAGTCATCACTCTCAAAATCCTGTAAAGGACATCATCGAAGAGCTCAAAGGGACACAATATGCAAAAATCTCAATGCGAATCAGTAAGCATACAAGGAGATAAAAGCATGTAAAAAGCATAGATTGTTTTCATTTTGTGTTGATGTTTGATTTTGTTGTTGTAGATGCAAAATCCTTTCTGGAGAGGAGACTGACTGACTAACTTAGATGAAGCTTCAAAGGACTCTGACTGGATATGACTCATCTAAGATGTACTAGAGGCCATACGATATGACATTGATTGCCCCTAAGTTTGAACATTGATAGGATACAAATGTTTAAGCTACTTTGTGTACCAACTGACTTATTGAAAACAGGAATGCGGGAACAAACCAAGAGATATGTACAAACTAAAGCAAGATTGAAAGCTAGGAAAGACCAAGATTGTGCTGATAGATGGAGCATTTTGAAACAAGTGGTGCCTATTTGCCGAGTTTTCACCATCTTGGTAGAGATTCTATTTTTGCTACCAAGGCACCTGTTTCTAGGTTTTCACCAAGGTACTTTTCTTTTTCTCATTTTTTTGTATTTTTCATTTTTCCAATTTTTTTTGTACTTTTGATCTTTTTTACTTTTTTTTGTGAATCATCAAGGTGCACATTGCTAGGTTTTCACCAAGATGTTCATTTTTTTAGGACTTTTTCCATTTTTTATAAATTTTTCAGGACATTTTATCATAAACTGAATGCCTTAGGCATAGAATTTCTTCAGATGGAGAATGTTGATTGGTTCTCGGAGCTGTTCTCCTTTAGTCATTGAGAGTTGATAGGCACCAGAGCCAAAATTAGAAGTGATTACAAAGGGACCTAGCCATTTGGGTTCAAACTTCCCCTTGTGCTCTTTATGTGATTGATTTTTAGGATTCTCTCTCAAGACTAGATCACCAACCTAAAATTCTTTGTGTCTAACCTTCTTGTTGTAGCCTCTAGACATTCTTTTCTAATACACTCTGAGATGATCATACGTTGCTTGTTTGTGCTCATCTAGTAGTTCAAGTTGTTGCAACCTAGACACTCTGTAGTCATCATCAGTTACTAGACCATGCATTTTGATTCTTAGTGATGGAATTTCAACCTCAATAGGTAGTACCACTTCAGACCCATAAACTAAAGCAAAAGGTGTAGCCCCAGTGGGTGTTCTGATACTTGTTCTGTAGGCCTTGAGAGCTGGATTCATAATGAGATGCTAGTCTCTTCCTATTTTATTAATTGTATGGTGCAAGATTTTCAATAGATTCTTGTTTCAAGCCTCTTCTTGTCCATTCCCTTGAGGATAGTAGATAGATGACCAATGTTGTGTAATCTTGAATTTGGCACATAAATCATCCAAGTCTTTGTTCTTAAATTGTCCACCATTATCTATGACTATAGAATGTGGAATACCATACCGACATATGATGTAGTTCAAGATGGACATAGATATTTTTTTCTAGTGGCTTGTGTCAAAGGGACTGCTTCTACCCATTTTATAAAATAATCTGTAGCTATGATTATATGGGTATGTCCATTAGAAGAATGAGGATGTATGGCTCCTATAAGATCAAATTCCCATTGGTGAAAAGGCCATTGTGTAGTAAAGGGGATTATATCTCTCCCTAGAGCATGAATTAAGTTGCCATGCACTTGGCACTTTTGACAGTTCTTAGCAAACTTGATAGACTCTTTGTCCATTTCTGGCCAATAGTACCCAGCCCTAATAAGTTTTTGAGCTAGTATTGAACCATTCGAGTGTGACCCATAAATACCATCATGGACTTCCTCTAACGCACATTAAGACTCTTCCCATTCTAAACATCTAAGTAGTGTACCATCTAGACCTCATTTGTACAGATCATGACCAATGATGACATATCGGGAGGCATTTTAGATAAGGTATCTCTTTTCATGGTGGTTAAAGGTGTTGGGAATGATTTGGTCTTTGAGATAGGAGAATAGGTTTTTATATCTAGATGAATCATGACCTACAATAGTGCAGATCATATGGGTCTTGGGGGAGTCATATGTAGGATAAGATAGTGCTTCCACCAGGAACTAGTAGCGTAGCTCATGTTCAGGCTACTGTCATAAAGTAGATAATGTTTCCATTGCATCGGAAACCTTATTCTTTGTTATAGGTATTTGCTCAAATGTGATAGATATGAAATACTTCTTTAGATCATCTACCATTCTCTTGTATGGAATGAGCTTTTCATCTTTAGTTTGGTACACATCACTGACTTGATAGATTACAAGTTGTGAGTCTCCATGAATGTGTAATTCTGTTACTCTCCACTCAATTGCTATTTTCATACCATTCAGAAGGGCTTCATATTTAGCAATATTGTTTGTACAAGGAAATTTGATTCTAAATTCCTTAGGAATGGAGTATCCTTGAGGAGTGATAAACAAGATGCCTTCTTCGAATCCATTCTATGTATAGGAGTCATCAAAGAATAATTGCCATTCTCTAGAAGAAAGGAATATGATAGAGGAATCTAGGAATTCCATTTGCATTGGTGTGTCATCAAACAAAGGTGCATATGCTAACTGATCAGCAATAACTTGGCCTTTAATAGCTTTTCTTTCAACATATTCAATGTCAAATTCACTTAAGAGCATGACCCATTTGGCTAATCTACCCGTGAGGGAAGCTTTGCTCAGTAGGTACTTTAGTGGATCAATCTTAGATACTAAATGCATGGTATGAGCCAACATATAATGTCTCAGTTTCTATGACACAAAGATCACAACTAGACAAGCCTTTTCAATCATAGAGTAGTTCTTTTCATATGCCACCAATGTTCTACTGATATAGTATGTAGTTGTTTCCTTCTTGTTCTCATCATGCTGTGCAAGCAATGACCCCAGTGATGTATTTGTAGTGGAGACATATAAGATCAAAGGCTTCCCTTGAATGGGAGGCATCAAGATAGGAGGATTTGATAGATATTTCTTGATATGATTAAAATTATTTTCACATTCCTCACTCCATGCAAAGGTCACACCTTTATGTAATGTCTTTGTAAAAGGTTGTGATATGTCCGCTAGCTGAGATATGAAGTGTCTAACAGATTGTACTCTCCCTTGTAATGTTCTCATTTGACTGATGTTCTTGGGAGGTTGCATCTCCATGATAGCTTTAACTTTAGCGGGATCAACTTCAATGCCTTTCTTTGAGACAATGTAACCTAAGAGCTTTCCAGAAGTGACACCAAAAGAACACTTCTTAGGATTTAGTCTGAGACTAAATTTTTCCATTCTATTGAGTAACTTGCTCAAGTCATTTAGATGTTTAGCTCTAATCATAGATTTTGCTAAAGTATCATCAACATAATCCTCCATAGTTTGATGCATCATGTCATGAAAAATAGATTTCATAGCTCTTTGATATGTAGCACTAGCATTTTTAAGCCCAAATGGCATGGCATTCCAACAGAATATACACCATGCACATGTAAAAGCAGTTTTCTCTTGATCCTCTGGAGCAATTTTGATTTGATTATATCTAGAAAAACCATCCATCAAAGAATACATCTCAAAGCCCGCAGTCATGTCCACTATCATATCAATGCTAGGTAATGGAAAATCATCCTTAGGGCATGCTTTGTTCACATCTCTGAAATATGTGCACACTCTTATAGATTTGTCTGGTTTAGAAATAGGTACACTATTAGAGATCCATTCAGCATAATCAATAACTTGGATAAATATGACTTTTAGGAGCTTCTCTAATTCAGCTTTTACCAAGAGTGCAACATGTGGATGCATCTTTCTCAATTTTTTCTTAATAGGTTTGACATTTGGAGCTATAGACAACTAGTGCATTATAAGATCAGGATCCAACCCTGGCATATCTAAATATTTCCATGCAAATTTGATCTTCTTTTCTGTTAAGAATGTTGTAAATTTTTTCTTCTCTTCTTCTGATAAAGATTGTGCTACATGGATCAACTATGGTTCTTCTTCTATTCCCAAATTGATAGATTGAGTGGGCTCAATTAGAACTAGAGCTCTTTCCTGTAAATGACTCACAAGGACATCAAATATCTCATCCTTAGGTGCCTCAAAGAGGTTTTCACCTTCGGATACGTCTTTTATTTTTACTTTTGTAGGTTCTGAGACTGCCACAAAGTGGTTTTCACCCTCATAACTCCTTTTCTTTTTATTCTTATTCTTATTTTTTTGACTAAGATACTTGATTTCTGACTCCATCATGCTAATGCTTGGTTCATTGATGGAAGTCATCATAGGTTCAACTGCATTTAGGTAGCAAGAAAGGGTATAGTCATTGGGGAAGGTATAAATACCATAGCTCAGATTTGTAGAAGTTTGGTCAAGAAGGTCAGGGCATTGGATAGTCAAAGTGGTGAAAGATTGGGAAAGAGTGTTTATGGATATGGATCTTTCATCATTGGTCCTAACCCGATGCTTGAGTTTGAAGGTGATATTACAACTTAAGACATTCAATTCATGAATAGGCTCAATGTCATCGTGGAGATCCACTTCAGCCATCAGTGGATCAGACTCGATAAGTTCATCATTTTACTCTAGAATTACGTTGGGTTTAGGTGCATATTAGTGAATAACATCAACATGCTTTTCTATAATAAGTTCATCTAGTTTTGGAATGACTCCCCATTCATATTCATTTGATTCATCTTCTATTTCTTCATCTAGACCTCTAGGAAATCTAAGAACATGAGTAAAGTCAAGATGAATACCCCAAGAAGGGTTTCCCTCAGATTCTGATTTGAATTCATACTTGCGGGAATCTATCTCAGAATAACTACCACCCTCCTCTTTTTCTATTTGATTGCCTTCAAGATTAGTTGGTTCTTGTGTTGCAACTATCTCTTGCTCTATAGTAGGTTCTTGTGTTTCTACTACATTAATTCTTTTTATTAGATCATCTTCAACTTCAAGGAGGTCTTTTATTTCTTTAGGAAAATGCTCATAGGGAATGAGATCTTTAGTGGTGTCTGAATCATCACTATCAGATTGTTTTGTTGTTTCTCCCTTTAGTTGATTTTCTATGGAGGGCTCAACCTATTCTAAAACATGCGGGGAGTTCTTGCTAAGATAGAAAGGCTTCTTTGTGTATCCTAGACCTGTTGTATTCTTGTTTTCTTGGCCACAATGATCAAGAGGTGATAGAAGACCTTTACCCTGTAGTCCTAGAGGTCATTTTCCTTTATATCCCATTTTTGTGATCAATTGGTCCCCTAGGCCATATGACTTAGAAGGGATATTCGGTATTTTAGCATCACATTTTTTAACCACTTGAGATTTAGGTTCATCTTTGTATAGCCATGCAAGCATAGCTTAATCTTCTTCAAAATCCTATTTAGATACTTGTTCTACAACAAAATTTTCTTTATATGCTTCAAGAGGTTCATTAGACTACTTTTTAGACTATTTTAGAGTTTGTCCATAAGACTTAGGAGAGATAGGGAGAGATGTTAAAGATAAGACTGGCTCTATAGTATATTCTCCCATACCATTGTCTTTGATCTTAACCTCTTTAGCAATGTCTTCCATCTTGGATGTGATGCTACATTTGTTTTCTTAGTGGAAGACTCTCTATTATTGGGAACAAGTTTATCAGCACTCTCTTTCAAGGTATTGCAAGTTATATACAGATCAGCTGGAATCATCACCTCTACTCCTTCATAAGGAAATTTCAAACACTGATGGAATGTAGAGGGAATGAATTTCATTTTATGTATCCAGGGTCTCCCTAGAAGGATATTGTAAGCCAAAGGTAGATCAAGAACTTGACATATGGTATCTCTGATGACAGGACCTGCTCTGATAGGTAAGACAATAGTTCCCTTAGAAGATCTTTCTTGATCATCATATGATTTAATAGTTATCTTCTTCCTGGGATCAATGACCATTTCTGAAAATCCCAATTGTGTAATCAAGTTGAAAGAATAAATGTTTAGGCCAGTGCCTCCATCTATCAACACATGTTGGACACAACGGTTTTAAATCAAGACTTTAATATGCAAGGGCTAGTTATGTGGATGACTCAAGGAGTTATCATCTTCCTCTGAAAGGAAATGTACTATAGAGACTTAAGATGACCAACCATAGTTTGGAATCTATCTAAATCAAGGTCGTTAGGAACATTGGATCTGAGTAGAGGTTTGTCTAGAATGGTTCTATGAGCTAGAGATATTCGAAGCAACTCAAACATGGAGATTTTAGCATTTGTGTGTTGGAGTTGTTGAATAATATTGTATGAAGTAGGCCTCGTGTCTTTAGGATTTGAAGATTTAGATGTAGCCTTCTATTTAGAAGCAGATGAAAGATTGAAAGGCACCTTAGGGACATTGGATGAATCTGGTATTTATCCTTGTAGGTGTGCCTGAGCTTGTGATCAAGTAACTACATTAGCTGATTGATTTTCTCTATCTCTTGTTACAATTGTAATGACATTGCAACGCTTGGATAGACATGATTCAACCATATTGATGACAACGTTGTTTCCAGAGTATACATAATTGACTTTAGCACCCATATTAGGCTGAGAAGAAGAATCTTCTTTACCATGTTTAGGAAATGGTTCTGTGAATGCTGCATGATAATTATTACTCTTATGATTGTCAATCGTGATGTCACCATTATCAATTTTGTCTTGTATAATGTGCTTCAAGCGAATGCAGTTATTAGTCTTATGACCTTTATTGTGATGGAATTCATAGAAATCATTCTCTCTCCACCATTTCGGTTTAGGTTCTGGATCAAAGACTTTCATCTCAGGCAAGTAGATGATTTTTTTTGCCAATAGAGTTTTCATGGTAGATTCCAAGGATTCTCCAAGAGGAGTGAATTTGAGATTATGATTTGTAGCCCAAGGTTTGTAATCAGATGACTTTTTGTTGGACTCTATTGCTTTAGCTTCAGAAGCTTTGATGGCTTGGGCACCAATAGTGAGATTGAAAGTAGGTGCCTTAGATGGGGCATGAATATTATCAACAATGCCATCTGTGACAACACCTTTATTTTTGTTCCAATTTTTGTTCTTGTCCTTAGAACTAGATCCAGATTCATACTTGTCTTTTTGAAGTGTGATGTCTCCTTTTTTCACAAGTACTTTCTCAATTTTGATCGCATTATCTACCATCTTATCAAAAGATGTATGATTTTGTATTTGTAAAGGGTAGTTGATTTCCGGAACAAGATTGTTGATGAAGATTTCCATCTTCTCAATTTCGGGAATGGGTCTAGCATATAGAGAAAATTTCTTCCTCCACCTCTTGAGAAATGTCAGGAATGGTTCTCCTAGATACTGTTTCAGATTGCAGGTGTCGATCATGGTGACTGGATGTTGAATATTGTAGGATTATTATTGATAGAATAGTTTGATTAACTCCTCAAAAGTTTTGATAGTAGGAGGCATTCTAGAGAACCAATGAATGGCTACTTCTCCTAGAAATCGAGGGGAAAGACACTAAGTAGGTTGGTTCATGCATAAAATCCATAGATTCTTTGACATGATCTTGAGGGTAAGAGTTTCCATCATACTTATCATATTTAGGCATCTCCACTCTTTTAGGGAATGATGACATGTACAAGTCTTTTTCAAATGGAAAAGGGCATAGAGCTTCCATGGAGAATTCCTTAGGTTCCTTTTCTTTTTCAATTTTGTTAAGTTTGACTTGCATGGCATGCATCTATTTCATCATAGCCATGATGGGAGTTTCTTCCTCATGTGTAATGATATCTTCCACATTAAAGTTTGGAGGAAGTTTAGCTCCTTTATGAGATAACTCTAGAAAGTATGCCTCTCTATCTTCTTTCAAGAAATGTTTCATCATTTTCTTGAAGTCATCATCATTTTGATATCGAGCAATTTCAAAAGGTGTAGGTTCTTGATCCACACCATGTTGAGAATGGTGTCCTTGAGACCCATGTTGTGTTCCTCCGTGAGACATGTTAAGAGTTTTAGGGCTCCCTGGATTAGATTGAGGTGGGGTTTATTGATTACCTTTGTGAGTTGATGGAGGGGGTATGTAACCAGTTTTCAATCGAAAATTGCCAAGACCATCATCTTCGTAAAGACTAGAATTGTAGAGTTGCTCAAGAGTGGGACCCTTGTGAATAGTCAAAGGTGCAGTGCTAAGTGCTTTTTTGGATTTCTTGTGTGATGAAACTCTAGTTTCCACCATTAACCTTGGGTGAAGCAAAAAAATGAGATGAAGACAACTGAAGAATGAATTGATTCAAGAAGATCGAATGACGCAACCTTGTCAAGATTGAAGTGATTAAAGATTAGATCGGACGTAAATGAAGGATACTATGCCACAGTAGTGTGGGTAGATGCCCAATAGATGGCAGACATGAGCTCACAACACTTAGCTATTTTAGCAAGAAGACTAAATTTGAAGATAATGTTGACAAGGTTTTGACACAAGATGAAAAAGACTCAAATTGATAACCCAAAAGGCAAAATCAGACTCAAAGGCCCACTTGAGGAAAATGAATGAATTTGTTCTAGTTTCTGCTTTGTTCCTAACATAGTGATTTGTTCAACAGATTCTGGAAATAGGTTGTAAAAATTGAGTTTCTGACAATTTTGCCCACTTTCTAGCAATTTTTCTCAAACGACTTTCTGCAGGATTGTACGATAGTGGGTATGCTATGAAACGACAATTGACAAACTCATACGATAGTTGCAAAACTCACACAATAATTGATAGAAGATTTTTTACTTTCATTTTTGACTGGTGGCAAAACTCGTACGACACTATACAAGTTATCATACGACAATACAGGGGTTCTGAAATGACAAATGCCCAAAACTCAGACGACTTTCTGACTTGATGGGACAACTTTTGACTCCATAAAGGATTTTTACTTTAGATTTTGCAAATTTTTGGTTTTCAATTTTAGATTGTTCACAAATTTCTCTATCTAGGTTTAAAGATTATTTTGAGATCATTCATTTTCGGTTGCCAAATAGATAAACAAGCACACAAAATAGCAAGCAAGTGATTCCAAGTACGTCTAAAAATAATGAACAAGGGACAAAGCAACCTTGCGCATGAACAATCAAGTGATTGAATGTGTTAATTCCTAGGAGTGCTAATTGTGTATGTTCCAAAAAGTTTTTCAATAATGCACATATTCCTAGAAAAATGAAAATTTGGCCTCACTAGAGTTTGTAGTAATGGTCTGACTCTGTAACTTTTATGATCTCAAGAGGGCAAACTCCAATCTAGGCACACCAAGGTTTTGACATAGTCCAAGAAATTAATTGATCAGGAGTTGCTAGGGAGATCTAACAGCCCAACAAGAGATCACACCTATGAAGAATTCCTCCACAAGGACATTTATATAGCGATTGTTACTACCACGGTGAAAATGGTTATTACCGCTTGAGGTTCCATCCATGTGGTTAACCCAATTAAGGGAATGTCCACTACGGTTAGCCCTCTCTAAAGGTGACTCATGAAAGATACCACATGGAGACTAGTTCCAGATTCAAGGATCTGAGTTTCTGATACTACCCAAAAAGTGAGTAGAGCATAGTCCTCTGGCCTTTTCACTTTTAACCAAAACAAAGCACACAAATTAATCTGACACGCTAAGACCAAGATTATCTCACAAAGATCTATGATGTCAACCACTTATGATCTATCAACCTCTCCAGAGAGAGAATGTATCAATCAAAAGTTGATGACACACGAACCTAGTAGAACACGAGACTCTCTCAACAACCTCCCTACCTACAAGGGGATCCGTCATCAAGAAGAGCTTTGCATGCATGAACAAGTGGAAGAAGCCCACTCTCTTGAGATCATCCGCAAATAGTGTTCATAGGGCCTATTTAATATGTGTAACAGATATGTAGAAAGCAAATCTATGTCTGTTTTATAGCCCAAAATGAAATCTATGATATGAAAGCAAGAAAATCACACAAGCTTGACACGTGAGAGTTTGTTTTAATCCAAATTGAAATGTTATCAGCTTGAGAAGAATACTTGAATTCCTCACAACATGCTTAGTAGATTTTTACCTATTTTAGAAATTTAGTTGCACTTTTTCCAATTAGATTCAACAAGTATCAATAAAAACCAGAAGATTTCAATTGTTAGGGTTGGCTGTTAGACCAAATCTGAAAAACTACCAAAAATGTTGAAATGATAATGGAATTCTGGAGTCAAAAATTGTATGACAGTGGGTTACCTCCCAGACGATAGTCTGGAAACTCATACGACTGTGGGTGTCTTCTCATATGAAAATTGGGCTTCCAAACGATAGTGTGTACTCTCTGATATGAGTCTTGAAATCTGAACCTGTCGTATGATAGTGGGTATCTCCTGAAATGACTTTTTGACAAAAGTCATATGAAAAATGTATGGACATAAAATAAAAATCATAGTTTTAACTAGAAAATGACAAGAAATTGATAGAAATTGATAGAAAGGTGATGGAAACCTGTTTCAAGGCCCCATGGTGGGTGCTAGAAATGTGTGTGTGAATTTTGCACCTAGCTGTAGACACAACACTTTAGTAAAACATTAGAGGCTAGCCAAAAACCAAAATCATGCAATGAAATGGAAACTAAACTAACCAGGTGATTTACTGCCTTCTAGTAGGTGCGAGTATGATACTCTCAGATTAGACCGAGATCAATGACAATGCAACACCTAAACGAAGGTTTGAATACAAAGAATGAAAGATTATGAATGCAGATTAAGCTATATTTTTGGATTTTCTATGCAATAATATGGAAAACTATATGCAATTAATCTAGAATGAATAAAATTGGAATGTAGATTTGATCTAAAAATGCTATGAATGAGTATGAAACTATGAATAAGAAACTATGTAAAAGCTAAATGATCAACTATGAAAGATCTCACAAATTGCCTGTCGCAAATGCTCAATCCTTCAATCACCAATTTGCCAAAGTAATTGTGCAAATTCGAGTGTTGTAATTATGAAGAGCTGAGCCTTGATTTTATAGAAATCCAGGGCTTCAAGATGCATTGATAAAAGCCATAAATCACTCTTGATAAACTCAAGTTGATTTTTGAGTTATCAGGAAATAAGAGATAATGAACTCACAAAATCATGTAAAAGCATGCAAGAACAACTTTTTAACTCAAATCAGAAGTTTAGATCAGCTTTGAACTCAAAATAGAATGTTGAGTTTCCAAAAGTTAACAACTTGCATTGATTTCCTGATTTTGAGTTTAACTGCTCTTTGAATGTGCACAATTAATTATGAATTAATTAAATAAATAAAGTGATTTATCTTCAACTTAACTAATTTTTGAATTAAAATAATTGATTTATGGGTTAATCAATTATTAAATCAAACTTTATTCAAAAACTATATTATTAAATATTGACAACTGACTTTAATTAATTAAATAGGAATTTAACCAATTAGTCATAAGATTTTAGATTTATTATCAAAATTAGATAATACAATTTAGGAATAATTTAATTAAATTTAATAAAATAATTAAGTGGCAGTATTAAATCTAATTAATTAAATATTCAGAATGTTCAATTAATCAAACTTTAGGATAAATAGGATTTATCACCAAATAATCATGAAATTAAAGATAATTAGGAGAAATAGGAATATTGCCAGGATTATTCCTTGATGCAGAATTTAGGATAATCAATTAGGATTCAATAATGTGCAAATGTGCCTCAGGTTAGGACTTTGATGTCGATTTCATTTGATTTGAAGATGTAGGAGGTTAATGAACCTATAACCCATTTTTGGGGTATTACAGATAATAAATAAGCACTTGTCCCAAAAGCTACAATAATGATGTAAGGTCCAAGCCAATTAGGTTCAAATTTGCCCTTTTGATCTCTATGTTGTTGGTTCTTAGGATTTTCATGTAGGACAAGATCTCCCACTTGGAATTCTCTAGGGTGAACCTTTTTGTTGAAGGCATTGGACATACACTTTTGATAGACCCTCATATGGTCAAATGATGCTTAACGTTTCTTATCTAGAAGTTCTAACTCTTGGAGTCTCATGGCACGGTTATCTTCATCTATAACTAGACCTTTGAGGGAAACTCTAAGTGAAGGAATCTCAACCTCTAAAGGTAACACTGCTTCAACACCATAAGTAAGGGAAAAATGAGTAGCCCCTGTAGGAGTACAAATACTCATTCTATAAGCCCACAAAGCTAGATTTATCTGTAAATGCCAATCTCTACCATTCTTATGAACTATTCTATGTAGGATTTTAAGAATGGTTTTATTTGAAGCCTCTGCTTGACCATTTCCTTGCGGGAAGTAAATGGAGGACCAATGTTGTTTGATTTTGAACTTATTGCAGATTTTTTTAAGGTCCTTATTTTTGAACTGACCTCCATTGTCAGTGATAATCTCAGAAGGCACTCCATATTGACAGATGATATGGTTTAGGATGAAAAGAGAAACTGTCTTGCTTGAGGCAACAGAAAGTGGGATAGCTTCTACCCATTTAGTAAAGTAGCCAGTAGCAGTGATGATAAATTTGTGTCCACTTGATGAGTTGGGATGAATCTGCCCAACAAGGTCTAAGGCCCAGCGCTGAAATAGCCAATGAGATATAGAAGGAATAAGCTCCCTGCCTAGAGCATGTATCAGGTGACCATGTTTTTGACACTTTTCACATGATTTTTCAAAAGCTACTACATCCATTTGCATGGTACGCCAATAGTACCCTACCCTAATTAAGCAACCTTCGGGCCATGGCAAGACCATTGGAATGTCCTCCACAGATGCCCTTGTGAATGTCAACTAATGCTTGATCGATTTCTTCCTTTTCTAAGCATCTAAGAAGTGTCCCATCTAGACCCCTCCTATACAAATCACTAGAGATAAGGGTATGGTGAGAAGCATTTTAGGTAAGGTTTCTTCATTCAGAGCGGTTAAAGGTATCATGGATAATGCCATCACAAAGGTATGAGTAAATGGCACCATAACGGGATGAGTCATGACCAACAAGGGTACATATAACATGGCTTTCTTGGGAGTCATAGATAGGATAATGTAGCTCTTCCACCAGGAATTCAAATCTGGATTCATGTTGCTCTAATTGGAGGAGTGAAGCAAGTGTAGCCATAGCATCAGCTACTTTGTTTTCTGCTCTAGGGATTTGTTGAAATGTGACGAATGTGAAATACCATCTCAATGAATCAACCATTTTCTCATCTTTTTTTTGATATTCTTCATTGACCTAGTTGATTATCAGCTATGAATCCCCATAGATATGTAGCTTTGTGATTCCCCATTCTATGGCCATCTTGAGCCCATTTGTCAAGGCTTAATACTCAGCAATGTTGTTTGTACATGGGAACAATAGCTTGTAAGATTTAGGAATTGTGTACCCATGAGGAGAAACAAACAACACACCAGCTCCTGAGCCATTTTGCATAAAAGAGCCATCAAAGAACATCTTCCATGTTCTCTCAGTCATGTACATGAGGTGCTCATCTGGAAAGGCAACTTGAATCGGTGCACTATCTTGAATTGGGAAGTCAGCCAATTGATCAGCTATGGTTTGTCCTTTTATAGCTTTATGCTCAACATACTCTATGTCAAATTCTGAAAGAATCATCATCCATTTAGCAAGTCTACCTGTGAGAGCAGCCTTACCGAGCAAATACTTGAGAGGATCAATTTTTGCTATGAGGTGTATCATGTGTGCCAGCATGTAATGTCCCAAATTTTGGGAAGAAAACACCACTGCAAGGCAAGCTTTCTCAATACTAGTGTAATTAACCTCATATGAAACAAGCATACGACTGATGTAATATATGGCTCTTTCTTTCCCGTGTTCATCAAGTTGAGCTAGTAATGCCCCCAAGGAAGATTCTATTGCTGAAACATATAGAATGAGTGGTTTTCCTGGGATAGGAGGCATTAAAATAGGAGGATTTGCCAAATATTTCTTGATCTGGTCCATGCTCTTTTGACAATCCTCATTCCAGATACATTTAACTCCCTTATGCAAGTTCTTATTGAGAGGTTGAGCTCTATCTGCCAGCTATGAAATGAACCTCCTTATAGATTGAAGATGTCCTCGAAGACTCCTCATTTGACTAATGTTTTTAGGAGGTGGCATATCTATAATTGCTTGGACCTTTTTAGGGTCTACCTCTATTCCTTTCACTGAAATAATGAGTCCTAGAAGTTTTCCAGAGGCGACACCAAATGCACACTTTTTTGGATTTAATCTTAGTTGGAACTATTCCATGCAATCTAGAATGACTTCTAAATCACCTAAGTGTGTGTTTCTTTTCTTAGATTTAGCCAAGGTGTCATCCATATAATCTTCCATATTCTTATGCATCATGTCATGAAAGATAGTTGTCATAGCTCATTGATAGGTAGCTCCTGCATTTTATAATCCAAAAGGCATAACGTTCTAGCAATAGGTACCCCATGCACAAGTGAATGCAATCTTTTCTTGGTCTTCAGGAGCTATCTTGATCTGATTATATCCATAAATACCATCCATCAATGAATAGACCTCATAACCCGCGGTCATGTCCACTATCATGTCTATATTTGGGAGTGGAAAATCATCCTTTGGGCATGCTCTATTGAGATCTCTAAAGTCTGTGCAGATGCAAATGGATTTATCATGTTTTGAAATTGGTACAATATTTGATATCCATTCAGCATAATCAATAGCTTTTATGAATCCTACACCAAGGAGTTTTTCTAATTCTACTTTGACTAGAAGAGCTATGTGAGGATGCATTTTCCTCAATTTTTGTTTGACTAGTTTTACACTTGGAGATATGGACAAGTGATGCATAATGAGATTAGTGTCCAACCCTAGCATATATGAATAAGTCCAAGAAAAATTAATCTTCTTTCTCTGTAAGAACTTGGTGTATGCTTCCGTTTCTTGTGTTGATAAGGATAGAGCCAAGTGCACTATCTGCGGAGCTTCATCTGTACCCAAGTTGACTGCTTGTGTTGGCTCAACAAGCATTGAAGATCTTCCTTGAAAGTAACTTGAGAGATGATCAAGTACCTCATCCTTAGGTGCCACACAGTGGTTTTCACCATCAGAACTCTTATTCTTTTTTTCTTTTCTTTTTATTTTTTGACTAAGGTACTTAATGTCTGGCTCTGTCATGCTAGTAGCTAGTTCACTAGTGGAAGAGACACGAGTTCAATTGCATTCAGGTAACAAGTTATCTCATAGTCATTCTGGAATGTCAGGAGCTCGGGCTCTTGATAATGTTGGGACTAATCAATGAGATGAGGGTGAGAAAGAGGTAAGTTAATGGCAAGTTCAAGGTTGTGGATACGAATGGCATTATCTCTGGTGACTGAAGAGTTGGAGTCTGTCAAGTATCCTTCTAAGTTACCCAAATCAGGATTCATCCTACCAAGTGAAGAATCATCCACTAAAGCTACTCATGGATTCAAATCTACAAATCCTACACGTGACTCGTCAGATACCTCAGGATGAGAACTAAAAGTATGGATGACATCAACATCCATGTTGACTATGGAAGAATCAGATAGAGACTCCCATTCATACTCATGTGAATTTGTATTTGAATCCTGACTAGGATGTTTACACCATGCATGTTTACGATGTCTTGAGGTGGAGGCTCTAATGTCACCAAGGGTAACAAATTCTTGAACACCATTTGTGTATTGATGTTCTTGGATAGGATCTTCAACAGTGGATTCTTCTTGTTCTAAGTTTGAACCTGTCATATGAGAAACTAGATTGTCTGAATCTCCCCAAAGGAGATTGGTGGAAGGGATCCAATCTTCACCCATATCTTGTTGATTTGTAAAATTTGGCATGTATTTTGGTTCACCTTCACTATCTGACTCATCAAGGATAGGAGCAATTTTCTTGTTATGATTCTCAAATCCTAGGCCAACCATCTTCTTAGAGTTGCATCCAAAAAGAGCATGATCGAGAGGTTTAGCTCTAGCATCTAATCTGTGACTAAGAGGGCCATGTCCTGGATAGCCCATATTTTTGATGAAAGTATACCCTCTTCCATAAGTCTTAGGAGAGGGAGAGAAGTTCTCATTGTGCATGTACTTATCTTCTCTATAAATCCACTCTTTAACAACCACCTCTTCTTTCTCATCTTGGATAGGGACTGAGGACTCTACAAATCTGCCAAATAGGGTCATGGCTAAAGAGGAAGGTTTCATCTCTTGTGAAGGCTTTCCATAAGACCGAGGTGAAACTGGAAGCTTCATAAAGGAGTCAAGTTGATACCCCCCCATACCAAGGTCTATTGACTTGAACTTATCTTTGCACTGCACTAGAGTCGCATTGAAATCCTCTACTTCTTTGTTAAGGGGAACATGATTCCCTACTGAAATGGAGTTGATAGATAAGGTGCTATCCCCAGGTATACAAATTTCTACTCCATTATAGGGGAACTTAACACACTGGTGGTAGGTGGATGGCATTGCTTGCATCTCATGTATCCATGGCCTACCAAGTAAGATATTGTATGCTAGAGGACCAACATCAACAATTTGAAACAAAATGTCTTTCTCAACAAGGCCAATCCTAATAGGAAGAACAACCAACCCCTTGGAAATTCTTTCTGCCTCATCATAGGCTTTTATGGTAATCTTCTTTCTGGCATCTATAAATTCCTTTGAATAACCCAATGTTTTAAAAAGAATTAAGAAACAAACATTGAGCCCAGCACCCCCATCTATCAACACACACCTGACACGGGTTTTATGGATCATGAATTCAATGTGAAGGTCAAGATTATGTGGGTGGCTCAAATCTTTGTCATCATCTTCTAAAAAAGTGAGGTAGTGTGGGATAGCAATATGATTGACCATGTTTTGGAATTGGTTGACATCTAAATTGTTAGGAACATTTGCTACGCACAAGGCATCCTCAAGGACACGCTTATGTCTTGGGGAAAACTCTAAGAGCTCAAAGATCAAAATCTGAGCCAGGGTTCTCTGCAACTGGTCAACAAGATTATAACTCATTTTGGGATCAACTGTTGATTTTGTGGTGACATTCTTGGATGTCACTTGCTTTGGTTTATTGGATTGATTGGAACTAGGCCCTCTAATGACCATAGGACCTTGGTTTCTCATGACAACATTAAGAGCTTGGGATGACCTTCTAGAGTGAGGGCCCCTTAGCACCACCATAGGTTCTTCATCGAAGATAGGAGGAGAGTCCACATCATAACCATAGGGATCCTTGATCCTCATCATGTTGACACTTTCTTCTACCACTTCAAGCATGTTGACCATATTTTTTGCAGCCATGTAAGTGTAGTTGATCTCGGCCTTTCCGTTCTTTGGTTTAGAGGTTTCCCCCTTCTCATATTTAGGCAAAGGCTCCTTGAAAGCCTTGTGATCAACATTAGTGTTCAAACCATCCACCTTAAGTTTTCCACTCTCAATGAGATCTTGGATAATATGCTTAAGTTTCCAACAGTGTTCGATATCATGTCCAATACCATTGTGGAATTTGCAAAAAGATTTCTCATCCCACCAATGTGGTTTAACATTGGGAATATGATGCTTTGCTGGATCTTGAGGATGTGCAAGATTGTTGGCAATAAGTATTTTGAAGACATCCTCATAGGAATCACCAAGCTTTGAAAATTGACGCCTTTCTTTCTTGGGCTTTTCTTGGTATCTCGGCTTATGTTCTTGTGGGTTGGATGCGTTGAGCTTCATTGCTTGAACAACACTAGATAAGTGAAGAACACCTTGATCCTTAGGTTGAGAAGAGTCCACCACTCTGTCATTAACCACTTTCTTGTTCTTATTCCAGTGTAAGTTTTTCCCTTTATCCTTATTAGCATTGTGGTTATTTTGACCTTTATTGTTGTTTTTGTTGTTTGTCAAAATTCCTTTCTCTTTCAAAACATCCTCAATTCTAAATGCGGTTTTGACCATGGTGTCAAAGGAGTCAAAGACCATTTTTCAAACTTCATACTGCATCTCAGGAACCAAGTTGCTAATAAGAATGTCAATCTTCTCCTTTTCAGGAATGGTCCTGGAGTAGTGAGAACATTGACGTCTCCACCTTTGTAAGAAAGCAACAAAGAACTCCCCTTGATTTTGTTTTAAGTTACATAGGTCCAACATAGTGATAGATCTCGAAAGATTGTAGGTGAAGTGTTGGACGCATCTATGAACAAGTTCTTTGAAGGTCCTGATAGGGGGAGTTATATTGGTAAACCATTCCATTGCTTTACCTTTGAGACTCCTTGGGAACAACCTCATGAGATAGGAGTCATCTTGATAAAACTCAAAGCTCATAATGTAGAATTGGCGCACATGGTCATGTGGATCCCCATTACCATAATACTTGTCATATTGGGGAATTTCCACCTTCATAGGAAAATCTTTCATGCTCACACTCTTGTCAAAAGGATTAGGATAGATTGAGTCAAGTAAAAAGGAACTCTTAGGTGCCAACACCTTTTCCATCATACGCTTGAGTTGCTTGATCTCCTCTTCTTGGGATGGACCTTGCTTCTTGATCTTTCTATCCACATCAAAGTTGTAAGGAACTCTAGCACCCTTGTTGATCAAGCTCTCTAGGAACTTGTCTTTGTTTTTCTCTAGATACCTCTCCACATACTATTGGAAGAGTGGTTCTTGTTGCATCCTCATGAAGTCTTGAGCATCAAAACTTGAGCTACTACCTCCATGTTGGGAACCATGATGAGCTCATTGCAAGGGTTGTCTTGAGTTCCTAGGAGGTGTTTGTTTCCTATAATGAGCATGTTGTGAAGTCCTTCTTCCTCTAGCACTAGGAGATCTTGAAGGGGTCCTTGAACACCTTCTTCTTTGTGGGGTCCCCGAAGGAGTAGATGGTGGAGAGTTGTTTCCACTATTGACACCCCTATTGTTGAATTGGGCATTAAGCTGTTGGGCCAAAAGTCTATCTTGTTCCTCTTGAGAGGCTTTCCTTTCCAATTCTAACAAGGCTTGTCTCTCCACCTCTAGGAGTCTAGACCTCTCTTCTTTTGCAGCTTGCTCATCTAAAAAGGCTTTCTTTTCATCCTCAATTCTTTTGAGCCTTTCACTCGTATACCTTGAGGTTGTTTGGAGTGGAGAACTTGGTCTTGAATATTTGAACAAGTCATTGGTATATGTTGCATTCACATGAGCATCAAAAGGTTCATTGTCTTGGTCTTTGTGTTGTGACCGTTCATCTTGGTGAGCTCATCTTGTATGCCTTTCATCCGTTTGATGGGCATCCAAATATCTGGTATTGATAGGGGGTGATTTTGGTTGATTGTCATGAGAGGAATCGCCAAATAGAATGTTGTCTCTATGTCTCTGAAATATGTTGTCAAGATTTTGATCCATTGCTTCCCTCTCCTTTCAAGTCATGGTGTAACTCATATCCATATCTAGTTGAGAAGGTGTTAAGGAGGTACTCAACTTACTAGGATTTCTCTTAGGTTTAAACCAAACTTCGAACTCACTCCTAGGTGATTGGTCAAACATAGGCTCGCTTCCTTTACATTTTTGGCGAGTTTGAACAAGGGGTAATTGGTTAAAGACTATCTGAGGTCATTTCCCTTGATTCACTTGATACCTTGTTGTAACCAACATGAAAATAGAAAGCACCCAGTGATAAGATGACCCTAAGAAATGTTGGTAGCAAACTAAGATAGTAGAAGCATTCATTGTCCAAAAGAGAGATGGTAAGATAGAAAATTGCAAAAGGTATAAACCAACACTACCATAGAGGTGCCCAATCAATGGATAAGTATCCTAACACATATGGATCAGGAGGATGGTTTAACCAAGTTATATTTGATTGAAATTGATTTTGGATGGAAATGAATTGGACAAGAGACTACTAGGACTCTCGAAGTGTGCTATCAAAGAATCTAAAGATTGGTCTCTTCAACAAGAGTGATTTCTAACTTACCGATTCCAAGCGAGGTCACTTTTAAAATCAAAGGTTACTAATCAAAAGGGTCAAAACACAAAAATCCCAAGTGCAAACATGCTTCCAATGATAGGAAAAACAACTTGATCTGACCCGAATCAACCAAAGGAGACTGGAAATAGGACACAAATCAGTAAGACAATAAGACGAATCTGTGCAATAGTTCAAAAAGTATCAGGATGATACAATTTGTCTAGATGATATTTCTCACTAAGGTCATGCAATGATTTCCAGACAATTGATGTGATAAAATCCAGGCAGGTGGTGCAACAGTCATTTAGTATCGTATGATATTTGACCAGTTAGTGTGTAAATCTCTATTTTGAAGGCAATTGGTCAAATTTGTGGGTTGACGAGTTCAATTTCTTGATTTCAAATGTAGTAGTAGCAGAAAATAGACAGGTTTGCAAACAGTAAGTGATCAAACATGTCGTAAAACACTTGCACAAGGGCAAAGGAAACCTTGTCAAGACATGAAATTGGGATATCAAAGAAAAAAATCCTATGAGCACTACCATGATGTTTAATGTTCAAGAACATTTACACAAGTAGATCACAACGAAGACAATTCAAGCACTTACTAGCCTAGAAAGATAGGCTCAATACTCAACAACTTGACCCACACTTGATGTCCCATCACCTCACACAAAGTGATTTCCCACAATAGATGTTGGCTTTTTCGTGGAAGTGCCAATGACACAACTAAAGGAACATAGATGGTGAGTAAAATCTTGGGGTGATCCAAGTTAGTCCACTAGGATCAATCCTTGCACCAAGATGTTGAGCAGAAAAATTGGGTAGCTTCTATCTATGGTTCGTAATGAGGGCTTTCATTCGTAATACCCCTCTTGCTCCCCAAAGGGACTCCTTACCTTGCGGCAAGTAATGGAACTTGTAGCCACAAGAGTACCTTAAGCATTCTTGCTTAGGATTTTCCTCATGGTCACAATCCCATAAGTACTCACACTAAATGAAGACAAGTACTACATCTACCAAGGTTTTGTGTCCTTAATAGCCTTGAGTTTATAGTGGGTTGGAATAGCTAGGTATTAGCTTGTCCCCACTTGGGTCATTCCTCTTGATTGCTCAAGAGCAGGCCCGCTAAAGGATTCTAATCTAAACAAGAAGTGGATTAACCTTTGAGGGTCAAGATTTTTGGTTCACCTCAAGGGTGAAGAGCATACTCTTCTATCTAAAAAATCTCTCCTAAACACACCAAGAAAAGTTCAATTAGCCCTCTTGCTTTTAAAATCTAAAGATGGGTCAAGATTTCTGGTTCACCACAAGGGTGAAGAGCATACTCTCCTACCACCAAAAGACCTCTAATAACAAGATATTAAGTGCTTAAGAAAATGAAGAACTAGTATATGCCACAATTAAAAATGAAAGCAATGAACAAGCACTTGATTTGTTTTTATGCTTTGGGTAGCCCTGCAAGAAGTGTTAGTAGCCCTTGTGCATTTGAAGCTTTGACATGCATTCTTTTTAGCAAATATTCAAGCAATGAAGGCACACCTACAAACACAACTTGTTAGGTCTACAAGAGTTAGCACAATAAAATCAAGTATAATCTGCAAATGAAACTCTGTCTTAACACAACAAATCCAAACCAGCAAGCAAACAACCCAAATCTTGCAAATAAAGAACCAAAATCACTCACTGTCAGGCCTGGGTGATAGTTCTGTCAGGAAATGTTTCACATGATACTTTGTAGTATACTGATGTGATACTTTCTTTCTGAACTATATTTTGCACTACTTGTAGGTGACATAAAGTAATATACCAGTGCGACATAGATCTGTATGAGCATATGATACTTTTACTAGAAAAGTATCGCACGACTATGTAATAAACTATCGTACGATACTGGAAGGCTGTCGTATGATAATCTGTCAGAAAAATGTAGAAAATAGCTGAGAAAAGCAAGATAAATATGATGAAAAATTAGCAAAAATGCATGAAAAGAAAGGAAAAAACAAAGTTGTTCTGCCCCATAGTGGGCGCCAAAAATGTACACTCAAAATGTGAACTTCTCTAAGTCATTACTTCCAAGAGAATCCATGGATTGAAAACCTTGAGAAAGTGACCTAGAGCTCCTTAGGCATGGAGTCACAAGGGTCTTTAGAATGCTCTCAGCTAGAGATATTAAGCCTGTAACCTTTCTAGTAAATCATGCAATGGGAGATTCAAAGAGACAAGGGAAAGAATGCCAATATCCTCAAGAATCTAAATGGAAATGCAATGCAATGCTATGCTAGAATGAAAAATGCAACTAAACTATGGAAATGAAAGTATTACAAGCCTTTGCTAATTAAACTAGGTGAGTTAAGCTAGAAACATGAAAGGAAATTAAACTAAAATGCTATGAAAATGCAAGAATGAAAGCTAGAATGCAAAAAGATCTCCAAAGCTCCAAAGTCACCAAGAAAACTTGCAGCATAAGATTAGTATGAAAGAATGGATCCTTTGAATGAGAAAAGAGCTCTCTTTTTAAAGATAATTGGACCATGGAAATTAAGAGGCAAAATATTTGATCAAGGGTGGAGTTTGAAAGAGGGATCAATCCATGTGCACAAGTCTCCTCCAATGAGAAAGAAGTGTTGAATTTTGAGCCTCATGTGAGACAAAAAGGTCTTTTCTCCTTTATAAAATAGGAATAATGCTTTATTTGTGCAACTTAGGATAAGAGGAAAGTGGGGGCTTTTTATTTAATAAAAGGGGAGGGAATTCCTTTTAATTAAATAAAGACTTAGGATAAAATGGTTATCCCATAGAATATAATTGAATAAATGATAGAATTAGGATTTGATCAAGGAAATTGATTTAATTTAAAAATATTTCAAAGCATTGATTCAGGAAATTTGATAAATTGAAGAATGGGGCCCAAAGTCTAGGTGACCATTTTAGGGTGCATACAAATGTAAATGTGGTTTCATCGACCCACCAAAAGTATTGACATCCACTATTTCCCTACAATACCAAATGTACATCAGTTCTTCCTAAAATGATTAGATGTCACATTGTTTTTAAACATAAAATATAATTACATATCCAGACCTTTTTTTTTATTTGGGAAACCCCAAAATTGACGCCCATGATTACTTGTGCGTGACGTCTTCAACATGCATGGACCAACACCACATTGACACATAGGCACATTGACCGAAGTCATCGACGCTATTTTGACAAATATTGCATTATCACAAATATTGCATTGTCATTATTTTGTTCATTCATACTAATTATAATTACATTAAAAAGAAACATACTAATGTAGACTTGCACATTTTTTGGCTAAGTCGAAGTCTTTGGTTTAAATCACTAGACACTCAAAACAAAATGAAAAATCAAATAAAACCATGCAATAAAAATTAATTACTAAGGAACCAAGGAACTAATTATAATTGCAATAAAAAGTAACATACTAATGTAGAAAAAATCTCAAATCAGATTGCAACATGAGAATGTTCAACAAGCCTGCTACTTTTATTTTCATTTTTACAATTCCTCTCATAATTCCTTCTCCGCTTCATAGCTTTCATAACTATTTGTCAAGGTTTCAACTTGACAACAATCTTTGGTTTATTTTGTTGACAATCGGTTTAGACTGTTTAGGAATAGTTAAAAAAATAGTTAATTGGTGTTTCATATTTCATTTGTACAGACTGTGTCTATTTGGAAGCAATGAAAAACTGATTTCTGGCAATTGTTTGAAGTTTTCTTGATTTGATATCAACCATAAGCTTGGTTATGGTTGCATGATAGGTTTTAAGACATATTAGATCAAGTTTGGACCTCTGTAGCTTTATTTTATTGATTTAGAGTTGACTGTCATGTAGAAGCTGACAAATTTGCTTTGGTTTCCACCATGGATTTGTAAGATCCATCCCCTTTTTGTACATACTATAACTTGGGGATGGATCCAAATTTGTAACATGTATTTCTAACATGAATAATGTAGAAACAAGAGGAAGTTTGTAATGATTAATGTTGGAGAGCCGAATGGATAGTATTGGAGGGTTACATGCATGGTGCATGGTTAATGCAGTAGGAGTTCGAGCCATTGGAGGGGTTTTTTTGTGGTTGAATCCACTTAGTTATGGCCTAAGGATGGTGAATCATCCCTTCATTTGAAAGTATAGCATTGGGAGGTCATACATTGACCAAGCCCTAGATTATAGGGGTTTTAGAGGAGCAAATTAGGGATTTTGCATATGGAGAGGTTTTGAGGACCAAATTGGTTGTAGAATCCATGGTTTGGGAGAATTTGGTAACTCTACTGAAAGTCTCAAGGCCTATGATGAAGAACTATTAGGGGTTGTGAGGTAAGCTCCTAGTAGTGCTTAGGAAAATCTACATATTCACAATAGTACATGTGCATATAAGAGTCGATCAGAGAAGGTATATGCATAGGTGACAAACATGCAGATTTGTCGACCAAGCATTATTGGGAGCTAGACCCTGCAACAAATGGACTTGTGATGATTTTTCACAATAGTACATGTGTTGCAGGGTAAGCTCCTAGTAGTGCTTACACAAATTTGCATGTTCATCACTTGTGCATATGAAATGACTCTAATGGTAGATACAGTCGCTGAACAACCATTTTGTCAACTCTAATTTTCTCAACAAAGAGGGTCACTGAACAAGCAGGGTCACTAATAGATCCTTAGGTAGAGGTGAAGACAACATGGCCCTCAAGGGTCATTTGATGATGTAATAGTCCAATAATAGTCATGCAATGATGTCAAAGACTTATAAGGTCAATAATATTTGTATTATGGCCAATTGTAATGACCCTTGTTAGTTTGTAACCTTGGATCTCTCATTTCTAGTTATCATACTTGTAATTCTTATTTCAATATTATTATCAAATATATATAATTCCTATTTCAATATATATATATATATATATATATATATATATATATACATATATATATATACATATATATATATACATATGTATATATATATATACATATATCTAGATATATATACATATGTATATATATATATCTAGATATATATACATATGTATATATATATATATGTATATATATATATGTATATATATATATATGTATATATGTATATATATATATGTGTATATATATATATATATATATATATATATATATATATATATATATATATATATATATATATATATATATATATATATATATATATATATATATATATTGATGGAATATGGATGAAGTGACTGAGAGGGGGGGGGGGGTGAATCAGTCAATCATAAATCACTTCACAATTAATTCTTTGCAGATCCCTTAGGATATCTTAAAAATGTTATCTGTTTTAGCACTTGGTAAATAGATTGCAGTAACTTTGAAGATGCAGAAAGTATTAGCAAAATTATCTTTTAGATATTCATCAGCACTGGTGTATGATTAAGAACACAAGAGACACAAGATTTAACGCGGAAACCCAATATGGAAAAAACCACCAATGTATCTAGATACTGATTTTCACTTTTCTGAAGTGATGCCTGGTTAGAAGCCAACCCGGTAAAAGGTTACAAAACACACTGTTAGGTGTGACCTTGTTAGAGGATTTAATCACCCTGCTAGGAGTGGCCTGGTAAGAGGTCTTGAAAACAATTCAATGGAATTGTCACCTTGTTAGAGGATTTACAATATGGTTGTTAAACCAACTCGGTTAAGAGATTTAGAATTCACTGTTACAATGATAAGAAAGTAACAATGAAAAAAAAATGACCTGTATAATAATGCAACTGCTTTGCTGATTACAGATCTTTGTTCTGCATATGTGTGATCCTTCCTGATCAAATAAATCTTTGCTGCACCTTAAGGATATCTGAACATCCTTCACAAATTCGCACACACCTTTTCTATCTTTTCTTCTGTAAATCTTCTACTATATGCATATATTTATTTTTCACATTTGACCTTTTATTTATATGATTTTAGATTTGTCAAATCGACATTATTTAGTATAATAGTCGGCTGAATTAAGCAAACTCTTTTTGCAAAGATCCTTCAAGGGCCGACAGTGCTCGGTGACCATAACTTTCTATAATCTTTCAGAGACCGAGGGAACTCGGTAAACACCGACAATCCTTTACCTTCGATAACCGACTGAACTCGGTAAACACTAAATTTCCTTTGACAACTGACTGAACTCGGTAAACACTAAATTTCCTTTGATAACCGACTGATAACCGACTGAACTCGGTAAACACTGAATTTTCTTTGATAACCGAGTGAACTCGGTAAACACTGAATTTCCTTTGATAACTGAGTGAACTCGGTAAACACTGAATCTTCTTTGATAACCGAGTGGACTCGGTAAGCACTAATATTCTTGTCTAGCAGACCGATTGAGCTCGGTAGGAACTGATTGCTGCGGACTATGACATTGTGTGACATCAAAGACAATACATAATTTGAGTAGCAATTTCCTTCAGACAATTGTTTCCAACAATCTCCCTCTTTGGCATTGATGCAACACAATATGTCATAGCATAAGAAATTTGAAAGAGTTAGCTTGGTTCAGATTCAAATCTCCCTCTGTCAGCAAACTTCCTTTATCCTGAAAATTCTTCCTTCTGACTATTGAAAATTTCTTGAAGTAATAGCAAAGACATAGAAAACACTCCCTCTTTGACAACACATGCCAAAGATAATCACATATTACCGGTGTAAATTAATGTACCTCAAGTACTGATTCATATGCAATGATTCCTTGAATATGCTGCATCAACTGGTGATTTTCAATCATGTTCTGGTTGATGCATCACTAAAACTATATTTAGTGAGCCTCGGATAGGGAATGACCGCCTACTTACCTCTTAGATACACAAATGCATCCTTAGTAAGGGTTTGGTAAAAATGTCCTGCAATCTGTTCTTTGTATGGATATATTCTAATCTGATTTCCTTATCCTGCACCAATTCTCTGACAAAGAGATATTTAATAGTAATGTGCTTGGTTTTGGAATGCATCACTGGATTCTTCAAAATGTTTATTGCACTGGTATTGTCACAAAATATAACAACTGGTTCTTTGATTTCAACCTTCATACCTTCTAATAACTGTTTAAACCAAACAATATTTGAACAGTTTATTGCAGCCAGCAACATATTCTGCTTCAACTGTGGATTGAGATGTGCAATTTTGCTTTTTACTAGTCCAGGATACCAGTCTTTTTCCAAGAAAAAATGCTCTACCACTTGTGCTTTTTCTGTCATCAATGTTTCCTGGCCCAATCAGCATCAGTAAACACTTTTAAGTCTATATTGCCTCCAAATTTATACCCACAAACCATATTCTTCAGTTCCTCTTAAGTATCTTAAGATTCTTTTGATTGCCATCATGTGATTTTCCTTAGGTTTTGCTGAGAATCTAGCTACTATACCGACTGCTAAGGCAATATCAGGTCTTGTATGTACTACATACTGCAATTTTCCAATCATAGATCAGTATAGGGTCTGATCAACTTCTTTTGAATCATCATTTTTGGTAAGTTTTAGTCCAGTACACATGGGGTGTACCAACTAGTTTTGAATCTTCCATACCAAACTTCTTAAGTATTTCCTTAATGTATTTAGATTGAGTAATGTATATACCAATTCTTGCTTTGCTGAATTTGAAGACCAACAAAGAATTTTATTAAACCAAACATAAACATTTCAAATTCTTTGTTCATTTGCTCTGAAAATTCTTTGCATTGATCCTCATTCCCTGTAAATATAGTATCATCTACAAATATTTCTGCCAATACAATTTTGTCATCCGGTCCTTCTTTAATATACAGATTGCTATTATCATTGGCTCTTTTGAAATTAATATGAATCAAATAGTTATGGAGTCTTTCACACCATGCTCTAGGAGCTTGTTTCAAACCATACAATGCTTTGTGTAACCTGCAGACCATGTCCTTTTTATCTAGATCAACAAAACCTTCTGGTTGTTTCAATGTAGACTTCTTCATCAAGAATTCCATGAGAAATGCAGATTTTATATCCATCTAATATACCTTAAATCCTTTGTGTGCTGCATAAGCAAGTAGAGTTCTTACACCTTCTAATCTTGCAACAGGGAGCAAAAGTTTCTCCATAATCTATACCTTCTTCTTGAGAATAACCTTTACATACCAGTCTAGCTTTGTTCTAGATACTTGACCATCTTCATTCAGCTTATTCCTGAATACCCATTTTGTTCCAATTACATTCTTATCTTTAGGTCTAGGTACAAGAGTCCATGTTTTGTTCTTTTGTATTTGTTCTAATTCTTCATTCATTGCTTCAATCCAACTTTCATTTTCCAATGCATCTTTGATATTTCTAGGTTCAAAGTCAGTAAGCAGACATGTACCTTTTAGCTTGCTTCTTGTCATAGTACCATCTGATTTGTTTCCAATAATTTGATCTGGTGTAATGATGTCTTCTGACATATTTGACTAGTATAGGTTCCTTGCCTTTTGAATGATTATGCTGTTGTCTTCTAGGATCTCTTCTTCAGGTTGCTCGAGCTCGGTAGATATTGCTTGGTAACTTCAGGCTGAGACTTGGTCTGAATTTCTTCCTGTGACTCAGTTTGAACTTCTTCCTGTGACTCAGTTATTGTGCTCGGGCTCGGTAGATATAGTTTCCTTATTGATAGTTGTGTCTGCCAATGTTCAGGTTCAATGTAAATGAATCTTCTGTAGTTCTCAGGTTCCCTTTTGCTTTCTTCTTCAGTCTTTTCTGCAAACTCATCAAATTTTACATGTATACTTTCTATGACTTTGTGAGTAGATAAGTTCAGACATTTGTATGCCTTGCTTTTGCTAGAATATCCTAGGAATATTCCTTCATCACTTTTCACATCAAATTTATTTCTTTTGGATTCTTTTAAGATATAACACTTGCTACCAAATATTTTCATGTAACTTACATTGGGTTTATAGCCATACCATAATTCATAAGGAGTTTTGAATGTGTCTTTCTTCAATTGTACTCGGTTCAAGGTATGAACTGCAGTGCTGATAGCTTCCTTCTAGTACTTTATAGCGATGTTCTTTTCTATCATTAGAGTCCTTGCACAATCCATAATAGATCTGTTTTCTTCTTTCTGCTATTCCATTCTGCTCAGGAGTTCTAGGAGCTGATACCTATCTTTTGATTCCTCTTTCAATGCAAAAGTTGTTAAAATCATGGGAGATGAATTCACCACCTCTGTCTGATCTTAAGCATTTCAATCTTTTCCCTGTTTCCTTTTCCACTCTTGCTAAGTACCATTTGAACTTTTCAAATGCTTCTGATTTTTCTCTTAAATACATGACAGTCATCATTCTAGAATAATCATCAACGAAAAGAATAAAGAATTTATCTCCAGTATAGCTTTGTATTCCAATAGGTCCACATAAATCAGTATGCACAATTTCCAAAATTTCCTTAGACTGATAGTTCTTACTCTTGAAACTAGTTTTACTCATTTGCCAATCTGACAATTCTTACATAGACCAGTATCAGGTTTCTTCAAAGTAGGAATGCCTCTAACCTTCTTGAATTTGCTTATTTTTATCATGTTATCAAAATTCACATGACATAACCTTTTGTGCCATAGCCAACTTTCTTCTATTTGAGCAATAAAGCATGAATATTCACTGAGATCAAGATAAAATAAGTTACCTTTTGTTTGTTTGCCTGATCCAATGAGTTTTCCTTTCTCATCCAACAGTCTTGCTTGACCATTCATGAATTCAACCTTGAAGCCAGTGTTGATTAGCTGTGCTACACTTAGAAGATTATGTTTAGTCCTTCAACCCAATAAGCATTATCACATATGAGTTCTTTGGTTAAAGAGATTCTTCCTTTTCCTTTTATACAACAAGGTTCATTGTTTCCAAATCTTACATTACCACTATCACAATCTTCTAGATATTCAAATTTTGTCTTGTCACCAGTCATGTGGTGTGAACATCCGCTGTCTATTATCCATATATCATCTTTGCTTGTATGAGAAATAAGTGCCATCTTATCTTCATCATCATCAGATTCATCTTTTATAGCAATAAAGACAATTTCTTCTTCACTATCATCAGAATCTTTAGCCATAAAACATGTTTTCTTACCTTTATCCATGAATGATTTGAAATTCTTTTTGCCATAGTACTTGTGACTTCTCTTCTCTTCCTTGACTTGCTTGTTTTGGGCACCTAGCTGCAATATGTCCAATTTCTTCACATGAAAAATAGATTAAAGGAGTTTTACCTTTATATTTACCTTTCCCTCTAGAGTACTTCTTTGCAAGTAATGCTTCTACAATTTCAAGATCACTATCAGAACTTTCTTCTGATACTTCTTCACTTTCTGACTGAACTTCTTTAATTTTCTTGTTCTTCTTTAGTGAAACCTTGGCCTCAAATGCTGATTCAATATTTTTGGAACTAGGAACATAGTTGTCATAGTTGTCTAATTCAAAGGCTGTCAATCTTCCAACTAAAGCATCCAAAGTTATATTGTGGTTTGTTTCACATCTTCTTTCTTGAATAGCTGATACTCTTATTGCATAGATAGGGAGTAATGTTTGGAGTACCTTACTTATAACAGTTTCATCTGAGATTGTTCCTCCAGAAGCTCTAATTGCACTTACACTTGCTTTGATTCTTTCAACATATTTTGTAATGTTTTCATCTTCCTTCATATTCATCTTGTCAAACTGTCTCTTAGGATTTCTGCTTTGGCTCTTTTCACATTTGCATCACCACCATATATTTTCTTCAGTGCCATCCACATTCATATGCAGTAGTGCATTCTTTAATATCATCAAATTCTTCATAGCTGAGAGCAGATGCAATGTCTATCATCATGGTGTTGTGAGTCTTTTTATCTGCAATGTCTTCAACAGTTAATGCACTATTAGGAATTGTGTATTCTTCATCAATGTATTTGCAATCCTGAATCACCAATGGAAGCCAGATGAAGTCACATGAGACTTGCCATGCAGAAA